>WFKH01011926.1:31088704-31102265 GCA_016163765.1 Magallana hongkongensis
CGGAAAAGATTTACAAGCATTGGTTGCAAAGTTGCATTAGTATTTGAGTACGGTAGGGGTGATTGTATAATTCACAAAACATCAGGATATATTCTCAGTTAATCCCGACAGAAACTTGTTCAATCAAACGAAAGATTTTGCACATGTCGCACGCGGTTTTTCATGCGTTTATATTCATTTCAACGAAGAACAATTTGTTTTATAAGTACATATAAATACGATATTCTTTTTAAATAAACGGAAAAACTCTTTTGAGAGCACTTTAATACTCCGTGTATATAGACATGTATACACAAGCGAGCGTGTTTCCCTCGGGGTTTCACACCTCATTCAATATAGGCTCCACCCCCACCTGAACTTACCTAAGGTAAACTGACCGGTTAAAAACCTCGGCCTTTAAGTGCACACAACCCTGGACACAGATAGCCATAGGTAATTTATGGATGCATATCATCAATTGTTATGTAATTAAAATACACTTGGAAGTGAGCTATCACTGTAGTGGTCAATTGTTGAATATAACTTTAAAGTTTTAAGTCAAAGATGTAAAATAAAAATTATTTGTTCTCACGTTTAGAAGTTATGAAATACGTTATTCAATGCAGTCGGTCGCCATAGAAATCATCAGAGTACTGCAAGTGTTGACAGTTTCTTATTTCTATAAAAGACCTTAGGACATACAGACTAGCGACACACTTGCCTCCCAAAAATGTATGCACTTCTCAAAGTTACAATTAAATGGTATAGATATGTGTTGTTCAGCGGATTTTATTAATTGTTGTAAATGTTAAAGTTAGAGAAATCGTATTTTCTGGAGGTTGACATTATGTAGAACTCTTTTGTTTAAAAAACAAAAACAAATTGTTTTGACGTCACACCATCTCTTTTGGTTTGGTTTAAATATACAATGTACACAGTGCTCTGAACAAAACGCTGGTTTATGCCTTTCTGTTACTCAAGTTAAAAACTGAACAAAATTGATTACTTTTAGGTTCACACGTCACATGTTAATACAGTGTACATGTATGCATAAATATATGATTTTTATCAAATAAATGACATTTTATCTTTAAAAAATTCCAAAATATTATAACTAAAACATGTATATGTGACATGATAGAAATAATTGTAAACCAGAGGTCTTTCTTCCTGTCACACAAAAGTGACAAAAAGGATTTTTGATTCAGTTGGAGTTCTGCCCCCACCCCTGCCAACATTTTCTGAAATTTACATTTAGAAAATTAAATTTTGGGGTATTGGCACCCCCACCCCCACACACTTTCTAGATGAGCGCTCCAGGCAAAAAAAAAAATGGGATATTTAAAACAAAATCCTATTTGAAAAAAAAATGAAGTTAGAGATGCCTCACAACCCCTACCACTGCCGCGGATTATGATTTTGAAGATTTGTGAATTTCTTTTACTTGCTTGTGAAGATTTCAGATAAATATTCTCATCCTTTCAAAAACAATACTGAGGTTTGTATGGCCAAACATTATACGGATAGTTGCCCCTACCACTGAGCACCTCAGTCTCGTATACTAATAGCGCACCCTCAGATGGGAGAAGGCATTATTGTTTATTTACAATTGGTGTTCTTTTCAATCTCTAATTTTAACACTGCACTTTACATAAACTATTCCATGTTTTAGCGGTAGAGGTTTAAGTATGAATATAGGGAATCAAAATGTTTATGAAACATAACACTTTTTTCCATGCATCAGCGCAGTGGATTTTGTGTTTATTACACTATGATATAGGCATACCAGTAGTTTGAATCCTGTCATCAGTTGTACATACATGTAAACGTGTTTATCGAATTTCTGGTTGGAATGCTTTGATACATGTACATATAAGAGATGTGTTTTAAGTTATCATAAATTGATATAACCGTGAAATAAGTTAAAAGGAGAGTTTGTCTGGTAGGAAAATAATACTTTGAAAGTGAGCCTCGTTTTCTGAACTTACTATTATCATATTGACAATCCAGTTTAATGACTGCCCACCCTTTTCTCCTTACACTCAACGGGGTCGGATAGGTATCAATAAGAGGTCACCTTTCCATAACCTTTAAATTTGCATACAATCTAAATATATACCCCTAGCTTATCACAGACATGCCTTTATCTGTTTTATGAGAAGTGTAACTCTTCAATACTATGCAGTCTGGAGGTTGCAGTAATATATAGAAAATAGGCATGAATTAATTTTTCTGTCTCCTTTTGAAGAGTTGAAATTGATTTTCTAAAGCCCTGATTGGTCAGAAGTTAAGGTAGTGTGAAGATGACCTCCTATCAATAACTGTCAGACCCTGACAAGTGTACATGTAAGAAGAAGAGTGGTGGTTTAATTAAGACTGAATGACAATCCTTTCTTGACTTGCAATCTGATTAAAATTTATATAGTCGCTATACGATGATTTGAAGAAACCCCACTTGAGGTCACCTCCTGGTGAACTTTGCTTTGACCAATGAAATCGTAGGTTCCATTCCTCAGTTACATGATTAGGAAGTTATGCCAATACATTCTTTAGATTCCCTAAGGGCGTCTTATATCAACGTATGCTCCATCTCTTACTTGCTGATACCGAAAGATTCACGAACATGTGGCATCATTTCGTCGTACAACTCCATTTTTGTTTGTAACCCGAAATTACCGTTTTTAACACTTGCTCTGAATGCTAGAACAACTCATGTATATTTATAAACAAACGTTCAACAGGGGGTGACCTCAAGAGGAGTTTCTTTAGATCCTCTTCTAGCGAAAATAGAAAAACAAGGAGGGGATCAAGGATATGATTTTAATCAGATTGTCTCGACTTGAAGCTGTAACGGAAGACCTTCTCGTTGCTTGCAACGAGCTCGGCTCTAGTTGAATATATTATTTTGAAATTAAACACATATAGAAACGATAATTATTAATAGTTAGGTTTGACTTAGTTGTGAATTATTTTTGATAAGTGGCATGCAACTGTAAAATCATTCTATATGAAATGGAAACCGTTTTAAGATTAATCATTGAGTACTCGTCTATCGCTCGCCTAAAGCATCTGATCAACCGAATAGGCTATCGAACTGATATTGACATCTCTAAACTAAATATTTTTCAATTAAAAGACATATGATTTATAGGATTCACATGTAAAAAGAATATAATCACATTCTGATTCATGTGCAACGTACAATCAGGAAAAAATCTATTATTTTATTATTTACAAAGCCAACAAAATGAAGGCTTTGTGGCAACAAAATTAAAGAAGTGGTAAATTGAAGACGAGTCTTTTAAACAATAAAATGCATTCTTTGGTGATTCATTCGGGATATGAAGGTGGCGACATTGCAGAAAAAATACATAATGTAAAGTTTTTCTGCAATGATCGCTACCTTCATTACCCGCATGAATCATCAAAGAAAGCATTTGATTGTTTATATTACCATCTTTCTTTTAACTAATTAATAAATTGATTATGAAAAGTAAGTAAAATTCACTTAATTTCTGTTAATGTACATAAGTACGTTAGCTAAAAGAAACAGCAAAATCGCCTCTGTGAGACTTTGAGGCTGACATCATCATTATTATTTCGTGCAGTCCGTGTTTTTCTGAGGTCGCTGTAGGTGTCGACCAATCGATAAACAGGGCGTGTCAATTTCAGTCCTGTAAGTTTCTTGTCAGTTTCAGCCGCTGTAGATTTCGACCAATCGATAAACGGGGCGTGTAGATTTCAGTCTGGCTGTTTCTACAGAGCTATGAATCAACTAAAAGTTTCCGTAAGAAATAGAGGGAATAATACCTGGTAGATGTAAATATTGCACTTTGAACGTTTTCTTGACACCAAATCAATGCATTAAAAGAGTAGATCAAATTGTGTGAATGTCGCAATATTCACCCTCGTAAATTGTCAGTCCGACACCTAGTTCAAAATATTGTGTAACTCCCATATAGGGATATTAGTGATCTTTACATTTTTTATTCCAAATGAATTATATATTATGAAAAACATATCATGTATGAATGAACGAATTACTTTTTATTTTCGTCATTTTAGATGCTTTTTAAAAATATTTAAACCAAAAGGAAAACCATATATATGAAATATTTATAAATTCCTCACCTCCCACCAGACGGGCCTGATAAATGATAGAAAAGAATTTTGACTTAAAATGATATCTCGTTCTTTTCTTTTTTTTCAATTAAGGAAATCCGTTAATTGTATCATAGCAAACGAGATAAGTACAACTTACTTTCAAATCTCTCTCTCTCTCTCTCTCTCTCTCTCTCTCGTTGCGACATTGCAGAAAAAATACATAACCCGCGTTAGCGTGTTATTTAATTTTTGTCTGCAATGATCGCTTCCTTCATAACCCGCATGAATCATCAAAGAAAGCATTTTATTGTATATATTTACATCTTTCTTTTAACAAATTAGTAAGTTGATTGTAAAAAATTAAGTTAAATCAACTTAATTACTGTTAATGTACATCAGTACGTTAGCTAAAATTAACAGCCAAATCGTCTCCTTTGTGAATTTAAGTCTGACATCATGATTTTTTTCGTACAGTCCGTGATTTTTCTTACATGCTGTAGGTTTCGACCAATCAATAAACGGGACGTGTTTATTTCAGTCCTGTTAGTTTCTATAGAGCAATGAATTAACAATAAATTTCTTTAAAAATAGAATCATACTCGGAAGATGTAAATATTTATTGTTGAACATTAAAACGGATAACTTGTTCCTGCAATGCAATTTATTTTATTTTAACTTGTGGATTACTCGTCTAAACACTATTTTTTAGGTCGTCAAATGAATAACTTTTCCCTGCAAGAAAATTTATTTTTACTTGTAGACTACTCTTCTAAACACTCGTCATAATGCCTTCAAATTGATAACTTGTAAAAGTTTTGATTATTCTGATAACTAGTTATTAACATAAATTCCGGAGAGCTGCATAAGATAACAGTTTATTTTAGGAACAATAACTCTAGATCTTTGGATAGAAAGTCTACTCCGGATTGCTTCGCTTTGTTGTATATAACTATCTTCTTTACTGTTTTGTTTTTGTTTCTGAAACTCTCAATATTTTAAATGTGGACAAATAATAATGATAAGTACCTCGATATTGCTTGTAAACGAAACTGCAATGTAATAAAGAAAACAAAACAAAAACCTTAAACACATTGGTTTAGTATCTTAAAAGCAAGAAAAAAAAATATTCGGAAATTGAAATGACAAATACATAAATGAGTAAAAAATTGTTAATATTAAACTTAAATTAATTAGGACGGGCATGCATGCACGCAAAAATGATGTTACCTTAGAAAACAGTTTAACACAGTGTAACTATTCATTTCATGACAGGGCTAAGGCATATGCTTCCCTAATGAATTTATTTATGGAACAAGTGGGTTGGTACACTGTTGACTAGAGCGAACAGAGCGTATTTCTATAATATCCTTTTATTATCCTAATATATGATGAATGGCGTGGTTAATAAGACATTTCGCAGTACTGGACCAGTAATCATGACAAACTGTGGAAAAACACCTCTGTAATTATTCTTTCAAATTCATTAGAAGGAAGGCGAAGTTTGTTAAAAAAAAGTTGTTCTCCAAGAATGATCTATATGTCATATTTGTTACAATTTACCTAACAAATTTCAGAGGAGATAAGAATATATCAGACAAAAACGACAATTGGTTTAGGGGCATTGGACTCTATATATCAGTTAAAGCTTATTCATGTATGTTCTATTACTGAAAGCATCTTATAAGCATAGATATGCATAACAAAAAAAATATTAGTGCATTTGTAAGCGTATAAACATGGTTACCTTAATCATTGATGACAATTTCCTGCCAGATATTGTTCCTGTGGGTATTTTTTTTATTTCAGAAAAGTTCTTTAAATTGAAATAAGTAAAGAGTCGAATTTAGATAGCTTTAAACTGGTTCAAGAGAATTAATCAAATATTGTTTTCTATAAATGTATGTAATTATGTGATTATCTCTGCCCATTTACTTTGCAGATTTTTTTTTTCAAAATTTATAAATTGTCCATCGTATGTGCAATCAAATTGTATACTAGTTTATTCCTCATGTAAACGTGAAAATGCATTAAAATCATCGAATTAGAATAGCATTTAGGGAAACATTCTGATAACAAATAAGGTTGACAGATTTTTTTCCAACGGATATGAACGAATATTCATTTTTTGTTTAGTTAAACTAAATAAACGATAAACAACACAGGTGCAATTGCTTCCTATCATAGTAAAGAAAATGCATGCCCTTTAGATTAAGGAACATTGAATTTAAAACAAACATTGATAAAGAAATGTTTGTGTTCTAATATGGTCAGCAATACACATACGTCTTCATCTAATTTTGGCTTTCAATAGTGTTGTAAATGATATTGGGCAATGGCTTAGACATTGTACTTTTTTATTTTAAACATTTAAACTTCATTAGAATTACGAGACGACAATCGCCCGCTAATCAGAAATAAGGCAAAATGGCTGGGTTATTGTTTGAAATGAGAAAGGTAGAAAGTATTGAAATAGCAATTAATTTAAAATAAAACTCATTCAGAAGATTAGATAAACTAAGTACATGAATATATAACTCTTATCTAGAGGTACATGTATTTAATCTGTTATGTCGCGTTAAATGGTTCACTAATGTTGACTTGGATTGATAGGTATGCATACAATAAAAAAGAAAAAAAAAAAAACCAGGAAAAAGAGTAATAATGTCACAAAGGAGTAAAACATATCAAACACGATCAACAAAAAAATTTCCGTACGGGAGTTTTAACTCAACGTTCCTGAAGGAAATGATTGCTAAGCTAGGGGAAGATAAACGTATTTCTACCCTATCATATATTGTTCACACCGGCAACCTAGTCGGATGATTTATTTTTTCTATTCCAAAATGATAAATGACTTATATCAGCATTTATATCATACGAATAGGAAATGACTTATTTTTATTAGATTAGTAAAAATATATTAAATATGTTTAGACAAAATTAAGACAATGGAATGAACAAATTCAGATGATTTATTCGAAGCAAGAACAACTGTTCTTTTAGGGATAAAATTTCAAAAGTATATCCGTTAAAATATAATATTTTGGTATATTACAAAATAAAGAAATGTTATAAACAGTTTTACTGCGAGATATTTTTTAAACTTTGTATCATTTGTTTGATCTGTTTCTTGGTGTGTGTAATTTGACTGGTTGTATAAAACTCTTATGAATATTTTAGAAAAATAAGACCAGACAGACATGTGTAATTTTATAGTTAGAAGTGATTACCTCAATCAAACGTCATTTCCTAATAACTTTTATATTAAGCAAGTAAGTTTCATAAGGCATGTGGATTTCTAACAATAAATATATATAACTAATTGACTGTAAATGCGTGAATCTCTTTTGATGTACTAACATTTGATAATAATCCATCAGTTGTATGTGTAATGATGTTTTACATTATAAACTACTACGATAATTGATAATGTATGTGACGATGATGAGATACATGTAAATAAAGTATCTCTATAAACATTACTTTATTAAGAAATTTATTTTAAAAAGAAACCGATAAACCAGATTGAATTTTCACCTCAATAACGATCCGCTATTTATTTGATAAGGATCTCCTGAATCTTCCTGGTACACGACAACCTGTGTGTTGAATGATTAATCAGAACGATGATATGTACATACTTACTAATCTATTTAGGAGGATTAGCTTTAACATTGTCCTACGGTATGTATTGTTTTCAATTGTAATATTAATGCCTCGTGTATTTATTGTTGTTTTTGAGGTGAATAGCTATCTATCTATCTATCTATCTATCTATCTATCTATCTATCTATCTAACATATAAATATCTATCTATATATAAATATCTATCTTATATAAGAAAATATATAATATCTTTCAGATGATTTATCCTTCAAGATGGTCGCCACGCAGTCAAAAACCTACACTGGCTCGTTTTATGAGGCATTCAATGCAGTTGATGGAAACATGAGTACGTGTATGAGGACATACAATATAGGACCAAATTCTCCGGACAAGACTGTCTGGTGGAAAGTGGACCTTGGTGGAGTGTGCAGCATTTACAGTATTAAATTTTTTTTTAAAAACTACGATCATTACGGTATGTTATTGTTTATTCCCGATTCAACACGTTAAGTTTTTTTAGCCTGAAGCTGCAAAACAATTCTTTCTTGCGTCTTGCTTAAGTTCTTGCTTAAGGTATCCGATTCATATTAGAACCAAAATATCCATCATGTATTTAAAACACTGATATTAATTCGAAGCACTTTGGAGTAGAAAAGGATTTACCAAGAGAAATTTTCAAAAATGTTATTACCTAAGCCGTTATTAAGTAATGAAGATTGCATTAAGGTCTATGGGCACAAGGAAATTTTTGAAAATAAATACGTAAATACTAATCAATAAATGTTTTGGTAGAAAAATGTATTTAATTATTAGCAATAGAAAAACTATTGAAAACACATTTTATACCGGAAACATTTTTTTAGTATTGATTTTTATAGATTAAAAGCAAGGGGGGCAACTCTTCAGGAACAGGAAATGGTCATATATTAGGTCACATTCCGCTGAAACTGATACTTAAACATGAAAATTATGTCTAAGTATACTGAGTATTAAGCCCATACACATCTGGTATGCATCCAGATTGATTGAATCAGGACTATTATGGATTGGATACCTTAAAGAATTAAAAGATTACAGCCCACCCATTGATACTGCAACTTTCAATTTTAAAAAGTTCTATTTGTGAGTTAAGAAAATACCCAATATCTCTTTTTTTAAAGAATAAATTTAGGTTTTACTTTTTAAATGCAATATTATGTAATAAAAAAATTCTTTAATATATTACTGCCCTTACACTGAAAAGAATTCAGAAAAGTTTACCAATATATAATATCAAAACACTATATTTACATTCAGTTTCTTTCCTCCTGCAAAATTGCATTTATTGATTTGAGTGATATTTACCCATAACACAGAATACCCAATCACAACTCTGTAGGGCGTATGGATACAATTTCAACAATAAATTCTTCCATCAGTAACTCCGGACCGGATCATGATCTGATATTATACCTACGCTAATAACTAATATAATTCATTAATGTTAATATTTGTTAACAATTTTAAATTTGTTAAAATACCAAAGGTTAAAGTCATCGAATAACAGAATGAAAAATAAAATTGCATAATAAGAATTTATAGCATTATGCGGTATTTTTGCCTGCATAATTCGGCTGTTCTAAAGGCTCTTCCGTTAATTGGGCAATACTCGTAGAATAATGCGGGGATTTTGAAAAATAAATCATAATTGCGAACAAGGGAATAAGGTTTAAAAACGTAAATATATGCATTAAATCATTATTAAGCGCGCGTTACTCAATTTGTATGCACACACCGTTGCAGTTATGAGACCACATCTTTCCAAAAATAATGATTCAATAGTTAAGCATGCATAACAAAAAATGCTCTTGTTAATGCACTTCATAACACAACCATATTTGCATTTGTCTTTGTTGAAATTATGAAATAATAGATTTTCGTTATTTATAAGAAAAATACTCTCTACCATCTATATAACGGGGTATCTAAAATAAAATTGATAACAAGTATATTTTCAATAATTAGCATTTAAATGGTCAAAATTAGCAAAATCATATGATTTTTGTGATGTGAAAATTTCATTGGTCCATAAAGTTGTTGATTTACAATTTATTCTTTTATTTTTCTCGACCAATGTCATATAAAGCGCGGTAAATTTTTTTCTCTAAAAAAAATGGAACAAAAATATTTTTCGGCGTTGTAATGCATCTGTTTTCTTAATGAAAGTTTTTTTTATGACATACATGTAGTTATTAATTAATTTTTAGAAAGGATTTGCATTGACAATAAAATTTATCTAAACGTTATGGATAAATGTCTCAAAGACAGCCTCTTCTATAGGTTTATACATTCCAAAAATAAAGACATTTGGCTGCTTTAACCCACATTTATTAATCTTTGATCCTTTTATTCGTCCCTGTCCTTCAAAGTACTCACTCTTGGCCTGGATACACTGTTTAGACAATCAATTTACTTCTGGAAACATGTTTCATACCTCAATAGGGACACCCATTATATACTGATAAATTGCAGAGTCAATGGCATTTAGTGGTTTGTATCTTTTTCCAGATAGGTGGTATTTAAGTTTGGGGAACATAAAGAAGTCGCACAGGGCTAAATTTGGAGAAAACGGGGGATGTAGTAGGACAGGATTTTTTTTCCGCCTCCGAATACTTGGTCAGAATGCGTGCTTTGTGTGCAGGCGCATTGTCGTTCAAAAATTGGAGACACATCAAACCCGTTTTGGGGCGACGACTTTCGTTATATTTCGTCATTTTTTTTTTTTATAAAACATTTTTATAGAAGTTACCTGTGACTGTTTTGCCCTTTGGCACAGGAATTTGCATCACAATAAAATATAAAATCTTCTTGGTTCGTAATCTTTTAGCAATACTAGGACGTTTTGCATTCTTTGATGCCCATATTCTGTTAGAACTTTTACGTTTTGGCTCAAAATAGTATACCCAGGTTTCATCACCAGTAACTTAATTATCAACAGTCTTTTCGGTATATTTTAGATACATTTTAATAATTTCTTTGCATTTTCAACACGTACTCTCTTTTGTTCATCGCTAAACAATTGAGGTATCCACCTAGCGTTTATCTTTCCAAGCTTTATATTTTTTTTTCAAAATACCATAAAACGTGCTACCGACAAGTTTTTCATCCTCACGGCCTCAAGGTATATCTTTTGTCTTTCTCTAAGATTCGGTGGATTTTTACGATGTTATTATTGGTTGAAACTGTTGCAGGGCGACCTTTGCAAGCAGCATCTTTGAGGTTTTCGTAACATGTTTCAAATTTAGCAACCCACCTACAAACAGTCCTATGAGACATTTAACCATTCCCATAGATATCTCAGACCTAACGATGAATATCTCCGGGTTTTCTGCCAAGTAAGTAGCTACCTTTCATATAGGCCCTAATTTCAAGTGCAGTGTTTGCTATTTTCCCAGTAATGTCAGGTATAGTGTAATGTAAAAATAAAAAAGCAATGTACACTGTAGCTAAGTCAGTAAAATTGTGAACATGAAATTTTCTTCCGCTACGATTCAGTGATCAATCTTACGTGTTAATGTGATTTTAGTAAGATATGTATACGATTTTCAGGCAAAGGAGAAATGACATTATTTTTGAAACATTCCTCGTATATACAAACCTAATTCACTCACTCAGTCCTCTCTGCGCCATTAGGTGCTTAAAGCGGCTTCAAGGGATTTCCATCTGGCTCGGTCTGCAGCTACTCGAGATTCTGTCTCCATGGTCAGGCCTCTGCTCTTCAGGTCTTTTAGAACAGTTCGTCTTTACGTCTCCTTTGGTCAGCTTCTATTCCCTTTTCCATGGGGTGTCCATTTAAGGGCATCCCTAAGGGCAGTGAGTTGGGGGGGGGGGGGGGAGACATGTGCAGGACATTACCAAGCCATCGCCAGCGTCTTGTTTGGATGGTCTGTGACATTGTCGTCATCCCACTTCTTTTCAATAGTTCTTCATTTGAGATGGTGTTTGGTCAAAAGATCTTGAGGATGAAAGACTTCGTGTTTTCTTTCAATTACCAAAGAATTTTCCCAGCACTTTGTTCCATGCACGCTGAGTATATTGCTATTAAAAATCCTGATCTTGGTGCGAATATTAAGTACTGTGTATCACCATATAGCCTTCAACATTGCAAAAACCTGGTGTTGATTTCCTTGTTGCAGTCGCCCGTTGTGGTGACTTTGCTACCCAGGTATGTAAACTCCTCAACATCCGCTATTGGCCTGTTGTCGATAAGAACTGGGTTACTGTTAGTGGTGTTTACTTATAAAACCTGTGTCTTTTTGGTGTTGACCTTCAATCCAATTTTGTTAGCTGTTACGCTGAGGAGCTCTGTCTTCAGCTTGATATCCTGATTTTTGCTTGATAAGAGGCCAAGGTCATCAGCATAATCCAGGTCCTCTAGGATTGAGGTCAGTGTCCATTTCAATCACTGTCTTTTGCCTTCTGTGATATTCTTCATAATCCAGACAATTGCGATGGAAAATAACACACGTGATAAAACGCATCCTTGCTTCACTCCGATGTTCACTGCAAACTGCTACACTGTAAGGGATTTCTGAGCTGGTTGTTATGAATCACCCGGCACTTTAAGTTTTCATAGAGGGAATAACTGATGTGAACCAGTTTCTATGGGATGCTGTAGTGACGCAGGATCTTCCAGAGAGACTCATTGTGTAAGCTGTCAAAAGCTTTCTCAAAATCAACAAATACAACACAGAGTGTGCTGTTCTACTCACATGACTACTCCAGTATCTGTCTTAGTACAAATATATGGTCAAACAGGATTTCCATTTTTCTTAAACCGGCCTGCTTCTGGCGAAATATGTCTTCTATAAACCTAAAAAAGAGTAAAAACATTCATTTCTGTGTAATCTTCCAAACAGGTCATGATGACATACTTTTGAGGTCACAATGGTCATTGTGCAAAATCATAGTTTGACTATTGAATTATTACAAACATAAAACATTATATTTTTTGTAACTAATTACCAGCCACCAGGCGCGGTTATATGATATGAAAGTAAAACGTGGCTGTGCGCTACTGCGGAGCTATTATTAACGTCTAGTTCAACCAAACGCAGTTTTGCTCAAAGAGAGGGTGTGGTTTAGCGAGATTTATCATGAAAATTTATTTTTAAAAAGTAATAATAATATGTATTGGTATTTTGTTTCTTTTAAACATTAGGAAAAAACAATTAGCTGATGTACATAAACTCTTTCTTTTTCATTTCATCTTTTTGTTCAGAAAACTAAATGATTTGCGGCCGTTCTTTTGAAGCTTGCGTCGATTTGTTTTCTTCTTAACGTCTTAAACGTAAATGTAATCAGCGGGATATGAACTTGTTTGGTACTTGATCAATTCTTCCGAGAAGGCTTTCAATTTTTAGACGATTTGATCACATGACTAACCTAGTTCATATCCTGCTATTTATCATCTAATTATCGTTAAAATTCATGAAAAATGAATTTAAAAATTTTTAATTGTTCATAGCGAAATATTGTTTATAGAAAATTACACTCTGAATTACTAATGATGTCTCTTTTTGAGTGGACTTTCTTGCTAAAGTTTAAAACAAAATGCCATCAATGTTGATGATATACATTGAAAGTATGTTTTTAGAGAGCCGACAACGAGGCCGTTTTGCAGGATTTTCTATCTATGTATCAAACACTGGTGATATACAAGGTTCTACGCTGTGCTACAAAGACGGACCACAGTTACCGCCCCTGAACTTTACAACAAACTGCCCAGAATTTGGACGATACGTCATCTTTTACAACGAACGGCTCGATGGAGTAATCTATCCGGCAGGTTATGAACTGACAAATGCTTATACTGAACTGTGTGAAGTCATCG
>WFKH01011926.1:31105744-31130820 GCA_016163765.1 Magallana hongkongensis
TCAACGTCGAAGGGTTGTGTTCATCTTTGTACCACAAAGAGGGACTTTGATTATCATCAGTGGTAGATACATGCAGTGAAAATCCAGTGAAACGACCTCGCTGACGGAGCTCTGTTAATAATATAATTATGTATATAAACAAAACGTACATATTTTGCATATGTGATTATATAATTATATACATAAACATATTTTGATATCACTAATTTTGACGCATTATTATACTCCGGTTTCTTCTCTAAACTACATCAGGATATCTTTAGAAAAAAATTCTGTACAATTAATGCTAAAACAAAGTAATGAAAAAAAGTAATTCCGTAGAGGCAGACCACCCTTTCTTATTTAAACTCAGATTCTGGGGCCTTGACTATGAAAATGATCTAGGAAGCTATGCAGTAAGGAAAAATTGTTGTTGATTAAATTGGCAATGCGTTTAAATTTTACTGTTTTGACATACTGTACATGCAATTCACAGATTTGTACGTCAATGATTAATGATTCATATAAAACAATTTTAATGAAACTTCATATTATAACATATACATATAGCAAGGAACCAGAAACAAATTAAAATGTATTAACTTGAATTCCTAGTCATTTTTTTTTATTTGTTATTCCTTTTACAACACTCTACAACTCATTAGATTACACACACATTTCTTTTTCCCCCAAATCTCCCGTATATTTTTTTTTATATCTAAGAGTGTTTCTATTTTGTAGCTTAAGATGCTATATAATATCTTTAAGAATTTCAAAATGCGTTCTTAACTGTTAATACATAATTTGATATGAGATACAAACCATAACTGTCGTAATTTCTGAACAAAATGGTCTTTCTGGAAATGTTGTAAACTTCTCTCAAATCCATTTTCAACCATGACGTCTTCGAACGGGAGTTTAATCCTATTTGATCAGTCCTTATACAAGTTCCATAATTCCTATCAACTGCATTCATTGCAGAATAACCTGCACCAGGTATTTGTAATGCAATCATATTGTGTGATTGCGTTTTCGAACACATACCAGATCATGTTTTTAAACAAGAATTCATTATTGATGTTGGTTTCTTTTGTTTCAGATTTAGAATACAACTGAAGAAGATTAGAATGTTCTTTTAAAGTTAATATCCCTTAGAATAAATATATCTTGAAATATATGAACTGTATATAAAAATAAACACAATTAATTAATTGAATACGTTCAATTATTTATTTCCATACTTTATTCTTTATTTCAATACATTTTAATTTATTTTTTCAAAAACCAGTTTCAATGGTGTTTTCTTCATTAAATAAAATAACATAAAGTGATTAACACAATTATGCATGAAATTTATTGATGTCTCATAGGCAAAGACTACAAATATTCCTGCAAGATACAAAAAATGGCGTTAGATTTCATTATGGTTGAACGTTAATGCAATCTTGTTAGCATGGAAGTTACTTCTGTGCACTATTTCTTATACCTTTAAATTGAAAACTTTTCCTGCAATAAAATTAAATTTATTTTTACTATGTAGGGTACTACAAAACACCTCCTGTTTTTTATGACTAGAAGATAAGAAATAACATTAATAATTATTATAAAGGAGTGTAAACTGCATTAACATTTCTACATGTAAGGTTCATGCGTTTTAGGAACTTAAAAATTACAACATTGCGAGAACTTATTAAATATTTTGATTAAAAACATTGTTAGCTGAATCGTGAATTAACAGTGTATCAGCTAAGACATCTTCACAATTACCTATAATCAAATTTCGAAAAAGAGATTTAATATAGGTTTAAATTGTAAGCAACTAAACAATTAAACGA
The DNA here is from genome assembly GCA_016163765.1 of Magallana hongkongensis. Taxonomy (NCBI): domain Eukaryota; kingdom Metazoa; phylum Mollusca; class Bivalvia; order Ostreida; family Ostreidae; genus Magallana; species Magallana hongkongensis. The sequence continues at coordinate 31,107,559 of WFKH01011926.1, forward strand.
AGCAGGGATGTCTACTCAATGTTGTGATGTTGTACGAGATATTATTTATAAATAATTAAAATTATCACCGGGGAGCAAACTATACAAAATGCTAGTTATTGATATAAGTTCCGGAGACCTGCATAAGATAATTTTGTCAAATTCTGAATTCAATGCTCTTTAGTACTTATCTTGACCAAAGAAACGATATTTTTTAAATCGTTTGGATTGAAAGTCTACTCTGGATTGCTTCGCTTTGTAATAAAAAAGTTGGAGAATATTGTAAATATATTGCATGCATCTGTATTCTTTTGTTTTTGTTTTGTTTCCAAAACTGATATTTTTTAAAAGTGGACAAATGATTATGATAAGCACCTTAGTAACGCATGTGAAGAAAAATACGATATAAAACACCCATAAAAACCCTTAATCACATTGTTTTAGTATACTGAATGCCCGAAAATGACACTATTGGGAAATTCAAATGATAAACATATAAATAAGTGAATCAAATTGATAATTTTTAATATTGAACTTAACTCCATTTGTATTTTCCAACCGACCGTCATCAACAGTTTGCGTCAGACAGGATATTGTAACATGCTAAAAACGATAACTTTTAAACTTTTCCTAGAGAGAACACTTTTTTGGAAGATCATAGAGACACATTTGCCTGTGATTGACGTTGATAAAGCATTCTCCAGTGCTTTGATCTAGTCATCATCGGATAGGACATATCACGCACATATCACGTACATGCACATACATAAAGAAATCGCAATGTCTGCGTTATTATGTTCGAAATGAGAAAGAAGGAAAGAATTTAAATAGCAATTAATTTAAAATGAAATTCATACAAAAGGCAAAACAAATTATATTCTCGAATATATAACTCTTATCTAGAGGTATTTAATCTGTCATGTCGCGTTAGGCGATTCGGTAATGTTGACGGAGTTTAATAGTAAAACAAACATTAGAAAAACAGGAAAAAGAGTAAACATGTCACTCGATAATATGTTTCAAATACGATCAAAAAGAATATTACCATACGGGATTTGTAACTAAGAGCTACTGACATTCTGCAGGAAATGGCTGATAAGCTAAGGGAAGATAAATGTTCTTTTACACATTATTACATCATTGCACACACACACAGGCCAGCTGGGTGATTTATTATTCTATACTCCTTAATGATAACTCACATATTTCATTTATAACATACGAAGGGGATTTTTTAGATTACTGAAAACATATTAAATATGTTTAAAAAAAAGAAATTAAATACAATGAATTGAACAAATTCAACTGACTATTTGTAGCCAGAAAAATGCTCTTTTAGGAACAAAATTAAGATAATTTTGCTTATCACAGTAAACAGATATGGTAGGCGCATTTTACCGCGAGATTTGTTTTAAGATTGTATCATTCGTTTTACCGGTTTTTTTATGTTAGTAATTTGATTGGTCGTTTAATTTGCATATGTATCAAATAATAAGACCAGACACTATTTTTTTATACTTGGAAATAATTTAACTATATCACATGTCATTTCCTTTTCATATTTAATTAAGAATTCTAACAAGAAAGATATTGTTGCGCGTATCCAATGTATGCAGCGTTTATATCTTTATACCTGTAGGTATTCAACCCATCAGTTTTCTGAATAATTATGTTTTACATTCTTAACTACAACAATAATTAATGATGTATGCGAGGATGATGCAATGATGTAAGTGTCTCTAAAACATAACATTAAAATTATAAAAAAGAAACCGACAAATCAGATTTTAATTTTTATCTCAAGAAATACCCGCCATTTTTTGATTAGGATCTCCTGAATCTTCCTGGTACACAACAACCTGCGTGTTAAATGATTAATCAGAAGGATGATGTACACATACTTACTAATCTATTTAGGGGAATTAGCTTTAACATTCTCCTACGGTATGTATTGTTTTATATTTTATTATTATTACCTCATGTAGTTATTGTCGTTTTGAAGTCAATAAAAAGGCATATCAAACTGACTATCTATCTATCTATCTATCTATCTATCTATCTATCTATCTATCTATCTATCTATCTATCTATCTATCTATCTATCTTATATGCAAAAAATATTCTACAGATAATTTATCCTTCAACAAAGTCGCCTCCCAATCACATACCTCCATAGGTTTTATTTATGATGCACACAATGCAGTGGATAGCGACATAACAACTTGTATGAGGACAAATGATATAGGGGTCAACTCTTTATACAAGACTGTCTGGTGGAAAGTGGACCTTGGTGGAGTGCGCAGCATTTACAGTGTTACCATTTTGTTTAGGAACTACGAAAGTTTCGGTTTGTTATTTTTTATTTGTCGTTTAACAGGTTAAGCTTTTTCAGTCTAAAACTGCTGCATAATAATCTTTCTTCAGTGTTACGACAATTTTCGCTTCTATAATCAAAAGAAAACAGAGTCTACCTATGGATACTGGAACTTTTCAATTTAAACAAGTTTTAAATAACATCCACTATCATCATAAGCTTCGTGTTTGCTATTTACATTTGTTGTATTCATTTTTCTGAACGAATTGATGTCCTAATCATACATACAACTACTACAAAACAATGTTAATAAGTTCATTGGAATATCAACATTTTTGGTTCTTTTGAGAAGCATCAATGTTTACAGATTTTGATGAAGTGACCAACCAAGTGTATATCCTTGTGAACGTTTAATATTGCCATTTATTTTTATATCATAACTCAGATTCTTGAACTATGAATAATTATATGTATGAACGCTAAATCTTACATAGTTGGATTTTGTTTTAACAAAATTAAAACACTGCTGTGATGTCATTTCTTTGTTTCAGCAGTCTAAAATTTTACCTGTGACAATCCGATATTAGTGAGCCTCTAAATATAAGACCGTTACTAGTGGTTACAGTTATGATATCCTTAAAAATCGGACTGTCAACAAAACCAACTCTGAAATTTGATGTCAGTGTTTTTAAGTACGACATATGCCTCAAACACTTCCGTATGAAAAATTATCAGACAGTTCTCGGCCCTAACGGGCCTTAAAACTCTCTGAATTATTTTCATATAGAACTGATTTGGGCATATTCCATTACTTACACTCAATGCTTTCCCTTTCTGGGTGAACCGTGTTTCTATCATAGAAGACAAAATAGCATAAATTGTGATGAATTGGATTCGAAATTCTGCCTTTTCAGTGAGTCGACAGCGAGGACGTTTTGCAGGATTCTCCATTTACATCTCAAACACTGGTGATATACAAGATTCAACGCTGTGCTACAAAGACGGACCCCAGTTACCGCCCCTGAACTTTACAACAACCTGCCCAGAATACAGACGTTACGTCACCTTTTACAACGAAAGGCTCAGTGGAGTGAGCTATCCCGATGGTTATGAAGTAAACTCTTACACTGAATTGTGTGAAGTTATCGTACAAGGTATTGTCTTCAGTCACCTCTGCCACTACATTGTAAATGACCAAATTGCAATTCGATCGAGTGTCTTTAGTAAACTACTGAACCTTTTTAAAATCTTTGATGATTTTTAGAAATAGTTCTTTATTTGTCTTGGCATCTAAAAGATAAACTGTGTAAGTTATAGTAAGAAGTTATAATTAAAACCAATAAGGAAGATCATGTTTTTCTGTATTGACTACTTATGTTTGCAGTTAAACTTTTAAATCTTTCTATACAAGCAATTAGATGAACTGCTTTATGATTATAACTAGTAGTTAAAAGGAATGTAGAAGAAAAAGAAGACATCAAGCAGATACAATGAATAAAAACTTTATTGAGCATTGGTACTTTTTCGTGCATTCGTAATGTCTTATGTTTTCATTATTTATTTTATGAAGGCTGTCAGAATTCGACTGAGTATGGCAGTAACTATCATAAACCACGCCCTATCTTTCTGTTATTTATTTTACAAGGTTGTCAAAATTCTACTGTGTATGGCAGTAACTGTGATATACCATGCCCTATCAACTGTAAGGACAACATGTGTCACATACAATTTGGAAAATGTTTTACATGTAAACCTGGATGGACAGGACAAACGTGTGTTACAAGTATGAAGTAAAATAAACCTATGCTTTGAAATTAATTAAGAATATCAATGCAAAGTACGTTTACAAAATCTTGTTTCAAAATTTCAAAATGCTTTCAAATGAACATCGGTTTATGGTTATCGTACAATTTAGAATATGTACAAAATGATGATATTTTGTTGGATGATGTCTTTATGTTTTAAACTGCATTAAAACTACATTCAAGGCAGTTTAGTACTGATTTTTTTGTTGTTGAGGGGATTCTTTACAATGTGAAATGATTATCATATTATTAGATAGATAGAGATAGGGTTTTGTTTTGTAATATTACACTGCTATGACCCATGTTTTTTCTTTTTAATGCCAAAAGCTGGAAAATTTTAATCGTATTGTTAATTCTAATGCTGTTGCCAATTCGTTTCATTCAATTATAATATTTAACTGTTATAATTCCCTACAATTCCATTACAATTCAGAAGAAGATTTGGTTATGCGGCTACAAATAGAAAGAATAAGGTATGTGGAATTAAAATTGATATCAATTCAGAAGAAAGTCTAGAATGTGTTGCTTTATGTTTGTAGAATGTGTAGAGGGATGGTACGGCGTCAACTGTAGCCAGCAATGTAGAGGACATTGCAGAGATAACAAAGTCTGTAATCACGTGACTGGTCAGTGTGACAGAGGCTGTGATGCCGGATGGACAGGTTATTTTTGTAACAAAGGTGAGTTCGGTTCTTGTTCACATTTTTCCTGTAGGTACGTGAATAAACGTTGTCAATAAATATATAAGTACGTTTACTGGATAAAGTTTATTTTAGTTTTGATTAAACTGAAGTGATACTCGCGAAGTAACCATCAAAGCTATAAAACATCACCATTAAACAATAAAGTTTTTATAGGTACGTGATAGGTGTCTCTAAATTCGTTGAACACTATTGTATGATACAGTTTTAAAAAGTTTCAGGGACGTGTAAGACATTTGCTTTCATCTAGCTTTCTTTCGTTAGTAGGCAATACAGCAACAAATTTCCTAATTAATGAAAAATATTAAGTTAGTTAAAACTCCAATTTCAATCACCAACATCCAAGCGGTAAAGGAAAGAAAAAGGAATTTCTTTTTAGGTTGAAATAAAGTTTGTGAGAATATGGGTAATATGTTTCGATGTGTTTACTAGAAGTGCAAAGATGTATTAAGTTTCAAAAAATACAATATCTCCAAATCATTGTCTGTTATAGAGTGTGAAATTGGGACCTATGGTTATGGTTGTGTCAACAACTGTAGTGGTCACTGTTTGAATGACTCTCCTTGTAACAAATATACCGGTCATTGTGAGAGGGGATGTAAGGTGGGATACATAAACAGTGACTGTGGTACAAGTAAGTAATGGTTAAAAGTAAAAGAAAACCTGCCCATTCTCTTAGATATTGTAGAGTCCGAGGCGCTTTAGCGCCGAAGACTGTACAATATCAAACCAAATGGGTACATTCTGTCAGATTTTGTACAGTCCGACGCGCGTTAGTAAAATATTTGACAGAATGGGCAGTTTGAGGCTAATAACTTACTTTTAACATTTTGTCTTTTCATTGCATATGAACAGTTTTTATGATCGTTCTGCTTCATTTTATTTACCTGGCACTCTCCAATAACTTCACAATAAACATTAAGACAAAATAGGTCCTTTTGCGTTTGGGTAGGTAAAAAAAACTAAATATTGAAAAAAGGAACACTTGTCTAGACAATATAGCAAGTTTAGATAGAAAACGTTTTTTTTTTTTGCATTGGTTTCATTAGTTTGCATTCTATCATTAAAAACCATGCGCAAAGGTGCATAGTTTGAACTCTCCTTACATTGGTCATTTTTGTACAAACAACGGTACAGTATTGTGTAATTATGTAGGATTAAAAGGATAATACATGGATTTATGAAAGTTCGATTTGATTTAGAAATCTATTCAGAACTAATTTCATACAAAAGGACGACATTGATCGAACACTTCCAACTGAGTAAATTTATGTTTTTAAAATTCGTTCAGTAGGTTATTTTGATTCAAACAGATATTTTACTTCGTGTTTGGATCTGTTAAATTCAATTTTATGGATGTTCTACGCAGTTTGCACTTGAAAGCTGATTAATTACCAATAATTAGGAGAAACCACTACTTGTGTATTTTCCTCTCCTATTGTGTTTATGTGAGTTCGTGTTTACCCTAATTACATGTATCGGCAGCAGTCTAGAATGTCACATAAAGCGGCCTAATAAGTAGAAACGTAATGGACAGCTCTATGTAACTTATGGAACGGTTGCAGGACAATAAGAGATTTTGGGGATTAACAAAAGATGACGTCATAGAGATGTTCTAAGTGACACTGTAGGTGTTTGTATAATGCCATATTTAAGAATCTTTCCCCCAGCCCTAACGTTTGTTTTGTGAGTCAAAATACATTGCAATATAGGGGCTTTTTATAGAAACAGATGCTTATATGAATTCCGACAATAGTGCTACTGTTTTAACGTTGGGTTTTAAACTAATTCGCCTCATCAAAGATAACTGAATTACATTTGAATTTTTTCACACCAATGCCTGCAGGAAAATTACATGATGGATAATTAATTGTATTCCTTTTTAATTTTTTAAACTAAGGGTGTCCTTTTGGATATTTTGGAATGGATTGCAAAGAACGCTGTATTGGATATTGCACAGACAATCAAACTTGTGACCACGTCGGCGGACTGTGTCTTAATGGATGTTACGATGGATATATTGGAAAATACTGTAACAATTGTATGTAAAACATTGAAACTCATCATATTTCAAAACATCTGCAAATCTATCAAATTTACATTGATTTCAGTATACTTAATTCTTCAGTTTACTTTATCTTTTGTCGATAATTATATTGCAGCTTGTCAAAAGGGATTTTATGGCAAAGATTGCTCCATGGTCTGCAGTCCTAATTGCAAAACATGCCAAAACACAGACGGATTTTGCACTTGTGAAGCAGGTTGGATAGGTCCCAACTGCTCTTTGGGTATGAAAACTAAACTCAGATGATAATGAATACTAAAGATTCATTTAATATGCTACAATAGTAAATATGGTTTGATAGACCCTAGTACAATTTGTCAGTATTTTTATGTCACCGGGTTAACAGGTGCGATACTGTTAAACCCCAGTCATATTTCCGAAAACGACCAATGACCGACGGTTTTCGAGGCAAAAATGAGATTATTCGGTCAGCAGTTCATCATCCGTCAGGCCAGGTTATTCGGTTAAAACAGTCGTTGAATAGTTCGTCGAGCAACCCTCGATCACCATCTAATCATAGACAAACTGTTTGTTATGTCTGTAGTCGGTTTATCGACATTCAGGCTTTTAAAATGTTTCTTAACTGTCAACCGGTAGACACCAATTTGACCGCCGAAAATCGACAGAGGGTCGACTGGTATCTCGGGCGATTTTGACAAATCGTCTTATGGACGACCTACCATATACGGAATACGTTAAACATCTACCGTCTATCGGTCAATGATCGGTGGCCAGGCGGACGATGTCAGGCTTCAGTCTTTTTTCGTCAATAAAATGAACCAATGCCCACGTGGTTACAGGTGAATATTTAGCAATTGCAAATTGGTTTATGTAATCGACCGACCGTTAAAATCAAACTGTGGTTGAACTTTAGGTGATCGAGCAATGGTTCACTTAAGACGAAATATTCAAAATTTTGATGATATCGGTGTTCCTAGAAACTTATCATATTTCTTTAGTCAACGATACGAGGAAAATTTGTTCGCCAGACTATTGGCTTAAATGTGACATTGGCATAAGTCATTATATCAAGTCTCAATAGCTCAGTGGTTAGAGCGCTGTCACGGTACGCCAGAGTCCTTGGTTCGAATTCCGGCTACGAGTTGACTTTTCACCACCTGTTACACAAATATCATTCAAATACTACAGTATCACAAGAATCTGTTTCAGAATAAACGATTCATTACAGAATGTGTTTGGTCCTATGGCGGGGACTGTCAATATCCGTGCAGTAGACACTGTATTAACCAGACATGTGACAGATTCAATGGAAGCTGTTTGCTTGGTTATAGTAATGAATACATGTATTGTGAATCAGGTAAAAATTATGAATGAATCACTTAATATATTAAAAGAACTGTCAAAGTTTCTCGCTTGTTGAAATTTTGAAAGAGTGCAGTCAATTTGTAATATTCTTTTATTTGTCTAAGTCATTATAAGTTGTGATGATAATTAATGAAATATATAATATCTTGAATTGAATGAATAATACTTTCTTCTTTGGGCTTTTTTTTTTTTTTTGGAAAAAAACACATTTTGAAAAAGAAACGCCTCAAAGAATGGTTTGAAAGTAAAGAAAACAATTTACATATTACAGCAGATAGTGAACAGTCTCCACCGACTATAATAATATCTATTGTTGGGTTAACAGTATCACTAGTTATCAACATCATTGTCATCAGTGCGCTCATGCTTCGGAGACGGTAAAATATTTATCATTTTGTCGGCTTGTGAATATAAAGCAATTAAAATTAGATCTTTGTATAGCGACTTGGAGCGGATCACAGATTTTATTTTACTGAAATTGAAAGTAGAATTAAAGTTTTCAATTTTTAAAACATTTATAGTACTTTTGAAAGTGTTAACATTTTAATAATATGATTGACAAAATTACAGGAAAAAATCGTTAAACCGGAATAATATCCGGGGTTGTTTGTGGTCCACGTCTAAAACAGATCAGACTAACACTGAAGACGAGGAACCTCATTACCAAGAGCTCAAGGAAAGAAAAAAGGAAAACAATTATCAGAATTTAACACCACAATGACTAACCCATCTATTGTCATATAAAAGATATTGTTATACCATAATGAATATGCACAAACTATTTGATCTATGATGCAAAAGAAATATAGACATAGCTTTTCATAAAAAAAACCCCCAAAACAAAACATACGTTGTTTGTACAAATACAAAGACATGATTATTAATATTAAAATTTAATTTTGTTCTAAAGGGATAGAAATATCAACATATGCAAATAAAAACACATAAAAAAACCCTAATGAATGAATTTGATGGATGTCCTTAATTGTCTAAGACAATGTTTATTTCCTGATGTTGGAGTGGTAAGTCACTAACAGAAAATAAAGTAACATGGACAAGCTATCAATTAATGTTGATGAAGAAAATGTGTAATTTATTTAAAATTAAAATTTGCTATATAGAAGCTTAATATATAAGCAGTGTCGTGGATTGATGTATACTAAATTAAATATGTGCTATTTAGAAAAAAAATGAAGTTTTGCTTTTTTATGATATAATTTTTTTTAAATATTTTTGTGTCTTTCAGCTGTTTTTCTACACTAAAAGTAATTAGGATTTCTTTGCATAATAACACTCAGTTTGATATGTTTGTATCAACTCGTTGCTGAATCATATAACTACCATCAAGCGTTGTGACTCATACTTTAATAAAGGACCGATTGAAATCGTAGTTATTATTTTATCAACCGATAAGTCTTTAACATACATAATATAAGCAAAGTAACGCTGAATAGTTTGGATTAAAATCCTACTTTAGAGTTGCTTCAGTGTGTATATAAGTGTTTTGTTTTATTCTATTTTTTCGGTAAATGTTTTAACCAGATACTAAGTATACAAGACAATCGTTAATAAATTAAAATGATCTTTACATTATCGTACTTTCATTCGAAACAAGATGATTTTAGTCCCAAATCAAAATATGTACATCTCAAATTTACTTACTTCTGAGTTTTTAAACAGATTTTCTTTAGAAGATGCGCATTAACATTATAGTTATATTGTAAAACACATTTTTATTTATTCATTTAGGTTGTGACAAAACATATCAAATTGTAAATCAAATAAGAAATACGGGCATTTTCATAACAGTATTTTTGTGTCTTTGTCGCAATCTTAAGCGCAAACGTGCAAGTTTTGACTATTTCCTTTACACAAATGGTGCTAATTCTTTTGAACTTTATTACAGACATTTTTAAATTGATTATAATTTATAAAAAAGTTCTGTCATTTTTTTATAGGAGACTTAAAAAAAAAGGAAAAAAAAAGAGAAATGAACTAAATTAGGGATGTCATCGAACATTGAATAGTCGACTTTCGCTCGATCAGTCACCGACTGAATATTTTAACGCGGGTTATGTATTTTTTCTGCAATGTCGCCACCTTCATATCCCGAATGAATCACCAAAGAAAGCATTTTATTGTTTAAATAACTGCTCCCCGTTTTTGACAACATTGGTTCAATAGTTCGAGTTTGTTCCAGGCAACAGGCGTTATATGTATGTTTTTTGAGCTGCAAATCTATAAATTATTTCTTTATTTTGAGGATCAAATATATCAAACAATTACTGTCATATCAATTAGTGGAAAATATTTGAATACATTATTTTGAAATAAGACACATATAGAAACGATAATTTTTAATAGTTACTTAGTTGTGAATTATTTTTGATACGTGGTATGCAACTGTAAAATCATTCTATATGAAATGGACACTGTTTCAGATTAATCATTGAGTACTCTATCGCTCGGCTAAAGCATCTGATCAATCGAATAGGCTATCGAACTCAAATTGACATCTCTAAACTAAATATTATTCAATTAAATGACATATGATTTGTAGGATTCACATGTAAAAAGAATATCATCACATTCTGATTCATGTGCATCGTACAATCAGGAAAAAAAATCTATTATTTTATTATTTACAAAGCCAACAAAATGAAAGCTTTGTGGCAACAAAATTATAGAAATATTAAATTGTAGTCAAATTATTGCACTTTAAACATTTACTTGACACCAAATCAATGCATTAAAAGAGTAGATCAAAATGTTTGAATGTCACAATATTCAACCTCACAAATTGTCAGTCCGACACCTAGTTCAAAATATTATGAAACTCCTTTATAGGGATATTTGTGATCTTTACATTTTTTATTCCAAATGAATTACATATTATTAAAAACATATCATGTATGAATGAACGAATTACTTTTTATTTTCATTTTAGATGCGTTTTTCTAAATATTTAAATCAAAAGGATATTAAATATATTAAATATTTATAGATTCCTCCCCTCCCACCAGTAGGGCCCGATAAATGATAGAAAAGAATTTTGATTTAAAATGATATCTTATTCTTTTCTTTTTCAATTAAGGAAATCCGTCAATTGTATCATAGCAAACAAGATAATTACAATTACTTTCAAATCTTTCTCTCTCTCTCTCTCTCATTCTCTCTCTCTCTCTCTCTCTGGTTGCGACATTGCAGAAAAAAATACATTACCAACGTTAGCGGGTTATTTAATTTTTGTCTGCAATGATCGCTTCCTTCATAACCAGCATGAATCATCAAAGAAAGCATTTTATTGTTTATATTTACATCTTTCTTTTAACAAATTAGTAAGTTGATTGTAAAAAATTAAGTTGAATCAACTTAATTACTGTTAATGTACATCAGTACGTTAGCTAAAATAAACAGCCAAATCGTATTCTTTGGGAATTTAAGTCTGACGTCATGATTTTTACATGTAGTCCGTGATTTTTCTTACATCGCTGTAGGTTTCGATTAAATAAACGGGACGTGTATATTTCAGTCCTGTTAGTTTCTATAGAGCAATGAATTAACATAAATTTCTGTAAGAAATAGAGGGAAATCATACTCGGAAGATTTAAATATTTATTGTTGAACGTTAAAACACTTTTATTATCCTGAAAGTTTTTCTGAACACTATTCATTATGCCTTTAAATGGATAACTTGTTCCTGCAATGCAATTTATTTTATTTTAACTTGTAGATTACTCGTTTAAACACTATTTTTGATGTCGTCAAATGAATAACTTTTCCCTGCAATAAAATTTGTTTTTACTTGTAGACTACTCTTCAAAACATTCTTCATTATGCCTTCAAATGGATAACTTTTAAAAGTTTTGATTATTCTGATAACTAATTATCAACATAAGTTCCGAGAGCTGCATAAGATAACAATCTATATTAGGAACAATAACTCTAGATCTTTGGATAGAAAGTCTACTCTGGATTGCTTCGCTTTGTTGTATATAAGTATCATCTTTATTGTTTTGTTTTTGTTTCCGAAACTCTCAATATTTTAAATGTGGACAAATAATAATGATAAGTACCTCGATATTGCTTGTAAACGAAACTGCAATGTAATAACGAAAACATAATAAAAACCTTAAACACATTGCTTTAGTATCTTAAAAGCAAGAGAAAAAAAGCATAAGCTTCCCTTATGAATTTATTTATGGAACAAGTGGGTTGGTACACCGTTGATTAGAGCGAACAGAGCGTATTTCTATAATATCCTTTGATTATCCTAATATATTTTTGGCAGTACTGGACCAGTAATCATGACAAGCTGTGGAAAAACACCTCTGTAATTATTCTTTCAAATTCATTAGAAGGAAGGTGAAGTTTGTTAAAAAAGTTGTTCTCCAAGAATGATCTATATGTCATATTTGTTGCAATTTACCTAACAAATTTTAGAGGAGATAAGAATATTTCAGACAAAAACGACAATTGGTTTAGGGGCATTGTTTTCTATATATCAGTTAAAGCTTATTCATGTGTGTTCTATACTGAAAGCATCTTATAAGCATAGATATGCACAACAAAAAAAAACCCAACAAAAAACCAAACATTAGTGCATTTGTAAGCGTATAAACATGGTTACCTTAATCATTGATGACAATTTCCTGCCAGATATTGTTCCTGTGGGTATTTTGTATTTCAGAAAAGTTCTTTAAATTGAAATAAGTAAGGAGTCGAATTTAAATAGCTTTAAACTGGTTCAAGAGAATTAATCAAATATTGTTTTCTATAAATGTATGTAATTATGTAATTATCTCTGCCCATTTACTTTGCAGATTTTTTTTTCAAAGTTTATAAATTGTCCATCGTATGTGCAATCAAATTGTATACTAGTGCATTCCTCATGTAAACGTGAAAATGCATTAAAATCATCGAATTAGAATAGCTGTGAGAACTGTCCATTTAGGGAAACATTCTGATAACAAATAAGGTTAACAGATTTTTTTCCAACGGATATGAACGAATATTCATTTTTTGTTTAGTTAAACAAAATAAACGATAAACAACACAGGTGCAATTGCTTCCTATCATAGTAAAGAAAATGCATGCCCTTTAGATTAAGGAACATTGAATTTAAAACAAACATTAATAAAGAAATGTTTTTCTTCTAATATGGTCAGCAATACACATACGTCTTTCATCTAATTTTGGCTTTAAATAGTGTTGTAAATGATATTGGGCAATGGCTTAGACATTGTACTTTTTTATTTTAAACATTTAAACTTCATTAGAATTACGAGACGACAATCGCCCGCTAATCAGAAATGAGGCATAATGGCTGGGTCATTGTTTGAAATGAGAAAGGTAGAAAGTATTGAAATAGCAATTTTTTAAAAATAAAACTCATTCAGAAGATTAGACAAACTAAGTACATGAATATATAACTCTTATCTAGAGGTATTTAATCTGTTATGTCGCGTTAAATGATTCGGTAATGTTGACTTGGTTTGATAGTTAAGCATACATTAAAAAACAGGAAAAAGAGTTATAATGTCACAAATGAATAAAAAATTCAAACACGATCAACAAAACTATTTCCGTACGGGAGTTGTAATTCAACCCTCCTGGCATTCTGCAGGAAATGACTGCTAAGCTAAGGGAAGATAAACGTATTTCTACCCTATCATATATTGCTCGCAATGACAACCTAGTAGGTTGATTTATTTTTTCTATTCCGTAATGATAAATGACATATTTCATTTATAACATACGAATGGGAATTGACTTATTTTTATTAAATTAGTATAAACATATTGAATATGTTTAGAAAAAAATTAAGACAATGCAATGAACAAATTCAGATGATTTATTTAAAGCCAGAACAATTGTTCCTTTAGAAATACAATTTTAAAATTATATCCGTTAAAATATAATCTTTTGGTATATTATAGAATAGAGAAATGTTAGGCACAGTTTTACCGCGAGATGTTTTTTAATCTTTGTATCATTTGTTTGATCTGTTTCTTGGTGTGTGTAATTTGACTGGTTGTATAAAACTCTTATGAGCATTTAAAAAAAATAAGACAAGACAAATTTGTGATTTTATAGGTAGAAGTAATTGCCTCTAGCAAACGTCATTTCCTAATAACTTTTAGATTATTCAAGTAAATTTCATAAAGCATGTTGATTTCTAACAATAAATATATAGAATTAATTAAATGTAAATGCGTGAATGTCTTTTGATGTCCTAACATTTGATTATAATCCATCAGTTGTATGCGTAATAATGTTTTACATTCTAAACTACTACGATAATTGATAATGTATATGAGGATGATGTGATACATGTAATTAAAGTATCTCTATATACATTACTTTAATAAGAAATTTTTTTAAAAAAGAAACCGATTAACCAGATTGAATTTTCACCTCAAGAACGATCCGCTATTTATTTGATAAGGATATCATAAATCTTCCTGGTACTAGACAACCTGTGTGTTTGATGATTAATCAGAACGATGATGGGTACATACTTACTAATCTATTTAGGAGGATTAGCTTTAACATTGTCCTACGGTATGTATTGTAATAATAATTCCTAGTGTATTTATTGTTGTTTTTAAGGTGAATATCTATCTATCTATCTATCTATCTATCTATCTATCTATCTATCTATCTATCTATCTATCTATCTATCTATCTATCTATCTATCTTATATATAGATATATATCTTAAATATAAATATATATTATATCTTTCAGATGATTTATCCTTCAAGAAAAACGCAACCCAGTCAAAAACCTACATTGGCCCGTTTTATGATGCATGCAATGCAGTTGATGGAAACATGAATACGTGTATGAGGACATACAATATAGGACCAAATTCTCCGGACAAGACTGTCTGGTGGAAAGTGGACCTTGGTGGAGTGTACAACATTTACAGTATTAACATTTTGTTTAAAAACTACGATCATTACGGTATGTTTTTGTTTATTTCCCATTTAACAGGTTCAGTGTTTTAGCTTGAAGCTGCAAAACGATTCTTTTTTGCGTCTTATATTACTTAAGTTCTTCCTTAAGGTATCCGATTCATATTAGAACCAAAATATCCATCATGTATTAAATACACTGATATTAATTCGAAGCATTTAAGACTAGAAAAGGATATACCAAGAGAAATTCCATGGGCACAAGGAAATTTTTGAAAATGAGTAAGTAAATACTAAGCATATCAATAAATGCTTTGGTGGGAAAATGTAATTAATTGTTAGGAATAGGAAAACTATTGAAAACAAATTTTCTACCGGAAAGATTTTTTTAGTATTGATTTTTATAGATTTAGAGCAAAGGGGGCAACTCTTCAGGAACAGGAAATGGTCATATATTACGCCACATTCCGCTTTTACTTACTGATACTAAAACATGAAAATTATGTCTTAGTATTCTGAGTATTAAGCCCATACATATCTGGTATGCATCCAGATTAATTGAATCAGGACTATATATTATTGATTGAAAACCTTAAAGAATTAAAAGATTACAGCCCATCAATTGATACTGCAACTTTTCAATTTTAAAAAAGTTCTATTTGTGAGTTAAGAAGTTACCCAATATTTTTTATTTTAAAGAATAAATTTAAGTTTTACTTTTTAGATGCAATATTATGTAATAAAAATTCTTTAATATATTACTGCTCTTACACTGAAAAGAATTTAGAAAAGTTTACCAATATATAATATCAAAACACTATATTTACATTCACTTTCTTTCCTCCTGTAAAATTGCATTGATGATTTGAGTGAAATTTACCCATAACACAGAATACCGAATCACAACTCTAGATAGTGCATATGGATACAATTTCAACAATAAATTCTTCCATCAGTAACTCCGGACCGGATCATGATCTGATATTATACCTACGCTAATAACAAAGATAATTCATTAATGTTTATATTTGTTAACAATCTTAAATTTGTTAAAATATCAAAGGTTAAAGTATGAAAAATAAAATGGCTCTTCTGTTGATTGGGCGGGGATTTTGAAAAATAAATCATAATTGCGGACAGGGGAATAAGGGTAAAAAATGTAAATATAAGCATTAAATCATTATTTAGCGCGCATTACTCAATTTCTATGCACACATCGTTGCAGTTATGAGACCACATCCTAGGCACCTGATCCTACCTCTATCTTTTTGGAGGTCCATGTTGCTCTGCTTTGAATTTGTTTTTCGTTTTATGAATTTTGAGTTGGTTGACGGTTTGTTATTGTCATTTTTTCATCTTTCAAAAAATAATGATTCAATACTTAAGTAGGCATAACAAAAATGCTCTTGTTATTGTACTTTATAACATAACAATTTTTGCATTTGTCTTTGTTGAAATTATGAAATTTATTCTCCCATGCAAATATTTTTTTCGACCAATGTCATATAAAGCGCGGTAATTTTTTTCTCTAAAAAAATTGTAACAACAATATTTTTCCGCGTGTTGTAATCCATATGTTTTCTTAATGAAAGTTTTGTTTATGACATAATTATTAATTATTTTTAGAAAGTATTTGCTTTGACAATAAAATTTATCTAAACATTATGGATAAATTTCCTAAAGACAGCCTCTTCTATAGGTTTATACATTCCAAAAACAATGACACTTGGCTATTTTGACCCACATGTATTAGTCTTTGATCCTTTTATTCGCCCCTGTCCTTCAAACTACTCACCATTGGCCTGGATACACTGTTTAGACGATCAATTTACTTCTAGAAACATTTTTCATACCTCAATAGGGACAGACATCAAATACTGATAAAGTGCAGACCCAAGGGGATTTCGTGCTTTGTATCTTTTCAAGATATGTGTAATTTAAGTTTGGGGAACATAAAGAAGTCGCACAGGGCTAAATTTGGAGAAAACGGGGGATGTAGTAGGACAGGATTTTTTTTCCGCCTCGAATTACTTGGTCATAATGTGCGCTTCATGTGCCGGCGCATTGTCGTTTAAAAATTGGAGATACATAAAACCGTTTTGGATAGATAACTTTCGCTATTTTTCTTCAGGTTTTTTTTGAAAACATTTTTATAGAAGTTACCTGTGACTGTTTTGCCCTTTGGCACAGGAATTTGCAAGACAATAAAATATAAAATCTTCTTCATGGTTCGTAATCTTTTAGCAATACTAGGAGATTTTGCATTCTTTGATGCCCATATTCTATTAGAACTTTTACGTTTTGGATCAAAATACTATACCCAGGTCTCATCACCAGTAATCTCATTATCAACAGTCTTTTGGTATATTTTAGATACATTTTAATAATTTTTTGCATTTTTAACACGTACTCTCTTTCGTTCATCGCTAAACAATCGATGTATCCACCTAGCGTTTATCTTTCCAAGCTTTATCTATATTTTTTTTCAAAATATCATAAACACGTTCTAACGACAAGTTTGTCATCCTCACGGCCTCACGGTATATCTTTTGTGTTTCTATAAGATTCGGTGCATTTTTTACGATGTTATTATTGGTTGTAACTGCATCTTTAAAGTTTCGTACATGTAACATGTTTCAAATTTAGCAACCCACCTACAAACAGTCCTATGAGACATTTAACCATTTCCATAGATATCTCAGACCTAACGATGAATATCTCCGGGTTTTCTGCCAAGTAAGTAGCCACCTTTCATATAGACCCTAATTTCAAGTGAATTGTTTGTATTTTCCCAGTCGTGTTGGGTATAGTGTAATGTATAAGATAAAAAGCAATGTACACTGTAGCTAAGTCAGTAAAATTGTGAACAGGAAATATTCTTCCGCTACGATTCAGTGATCAATCTTATGTGTTAATGTGGTTTTAGTAAGATATGTATACGATTTTCAGACAAAGAAGAAATGACATTATTTTTGAAACACTCCTCGTACACACCAACCTAATTCACTCACTCAGTCCTCTCTGAGCCATTAGGTGCTTGAAGCGGCTACATGGGATTTCCATCCATCCGGCTCGGTCTGCAGCTACTCGAGATTCTGTCTCCATGATCAGGCCTCTGCTCATCAAGTCTTTTAGAACAGTTCGTCTTCACGTCTCCTTTAGTCAGCTTCTATTCCCTTTTCCCTGGGGTGTCCATTTAAGGGCATCCATAAGGGCAGTGAGTTGGGGGGGGGGGGCATGCGCAGGACATGACCAAGCCATCGCCAGCGTCTCGTTTGGATGGTCTGTGACATTGTTGTCATCACAGTTTTTTTCAATAGTTCTTCATTTGAGATGTTGTTTGGCCAAAAGATCTTGAGGATGGAAGACTTCATTTTTTATTTCTATTACCAAAGAATTTTTCCAGCACTCTGATCCATGCACGCTGAGTACATTGCTATTAAAGATCCTGATCTTGGTGCGAATGTTAAGTACTGTGTATCTCCATATAGCCTTCAACATTGCAAAAACCTGGCTGCCTTGCTGATCCTGGTGTCGATTTATTTGTTGCAGTCGCCTTTGTGGTGACTCTGCTACCCAGGTATGTAAACTCCTTAACATCTTCTATTGGCTTGTTGTCGATAAGTACTGGGTTATTGATTGTGGGGTTTACTCATAAAACCTGTGTCTTTTGGTGTTGACCTTCAATCCAATTTTGTTAGCTGTTACGCTGAGGAGCTCTGTCTTCTGCTTGATATCCTGACTGATGCTTGGGTCATCAGCATAACCCAGGTCCTCTAGGATCACTGTCTTTTGCCTTCTGTGATATTCTTCATAATCCAGTCAATTGCGAGGGAAAATAACACACGTGGTAAAACGCATTCTTGCTTTACTCCGATGTTCACTGCAAACTGCTAAGGGCTCTGTGACACTACTGGCTCTAAAAACCCCTGTCCGTATGAAAATCCCCTGTCTTTCCTTGTCACCCCCTGTGTTTTCCCTGTCATCCCCTGTGCACCCCCTGTCATCCCCTGTACACAGCCCCTGTATACCCTGTAATCCCCTGTCAGCCACTGTACACATCCCCTGTGTGCCACTGTAAGCCCCTGTCACCCCCTGTACGCCCCTGTCACCCACTGTAAGCCACTGTATTTCCCTGTACATGCCCCTGACACAGGGGGTACGGTTTTTGACTGTTTATAGCAGCCTTCCCTGTTATTTAATTTCAATATTTTTTTCTTAGTTCAATTATTTAACTCGCATGTATTAAAGTTTGAGCTATAAATCAATTTTTGCACTCAACAGAGCGTCGACTCACAAGACACACTGTTATCTTAATTTTAGAAAAAAATATGTTTTCATTAATAATCTATTGATACTTAAATAATCATGCTAACAACTAAACGCTTGAGATTTACCGGGTGGTAAATCTCAGGTGAGAGCGGGGACTATTTTCGGTAGGTGTGAAAGCCTTCAGGGCATTTAGTCCTTTAGCGGTCGGGAACATCACTACTCCGTAATATTTGACAAATTGATATAAGAAATTAAATATAAGAATTATTTTTACAAAGATCAAGCGCGGCACATGGAGTTAAGCATTTGATTTTGTGTATCTAAATAAATATTTGCACACTGAAACCAGTTAATCAGTCAGAATGTAGAATTTACATGTAGAGGCAGCCATGATACGATAGAGCACGTCTTTCTTCTTTTTTTTTTATAACCAAGTTCCTGATTGTACCGTTATTATTTTCCCGTGAATAGCGAAATAAAGCTTCAATATCTTATACGTTTGCCTAAGAAATAATTTTAGTATTTTTTAATGTATGTTTCTGAGCGGCTTATTGGACCCTTGAATTGAATGTTATTTCATGTTTAACAATCATAAACAATTTAATAATTTCTAAAATCTATTTTTTAATTCCATTTTACTGCGAAGTGGAAGATATCAAAAATAATGTTATTTATTGGCAGTGAACAGAATCCGGCGGCCTGGTCAGAGAGAGAGAGAGAAAGAGAGAGAGAGAGAGAGAGAGAGAGAGAGAGAGAGAGAGAGAGAGAGGGGGGGGGTTTGCATTGATTTAGAATTAAAAGTAACTAAAAGTTTACCCGGGATTTAATTTTCTTATAAGTTAACATGCAATCCTAATTTCATTCCCAATTCTTTATTATTATTTAGATATACTTAAAGCGATCATATTAATTTTAATTCACCAATGTTTTATTTTACACCATATCAATTGATCAAAGAATTTAATGAAATTACAGTTATCAAAGGAGAGGATGTTGACATTATTTTTTCACTCGGTCAGTGGTTATATAATAGCTACTGTACACAGCCCTTCTTGACAATTTGCAGATCAAGGTAGCGAGGTAGGAAAAATGAGATCACAGAAACGTGTGTACAGGTATATAAACACACTTCCTAAGATCTGAATAGTCGGTCACTGATTATATAATTATGGCTACTGTACACAGCCCTTCTTAACAATTTGCAGTGCACGGTGTCGAGGTTGGGAACAATGAGGTGACAGACACACGTGTACTTGTATTTACACACACTTCCTAAGATCTGAATGCTCGGTAATGCTAAACAATTATGCAATATTTTGTTTAAACGCCGCTTATGACTTTCTTTCCCAGTCTGTCAAGTAAAGAAACAGAAATTCAAAACTTTGATTTATCAATTTTAAGAATACCAAACATAAAAGGATAGAGCTTAAAATTCGGAACATCATTTGACACAGTCATATGAATTAAACCGTATTAATCTCATATTTTTCATTTTTCGAATTCAGAATTTAAATAATTGTAAGATATTTTTTTCTAATCTAAAACCCGGAACATTGTTTTAAGATCATGCATGCATTTCTTTACATTACCCGTTACTGGTATTTGTATACATGTATTAAATTTTTCATGAACTGTATCATTGCTTTATATGTATGAAGACAATTCTATACAACAATGCATATGTATTACTAGACAATACACCCTCATAAAAGTTAAAAGTGTCAAAGGACCGGACTAATTTCCCCTCCTAAAAAATCAACTCTCTCTCTCTCTCTCTCTCTCTCTCTCTCTCTCTCTCATAATTTATCAGGGGAAAAAACCAATGGTTGACAACAAATATCATCGATTGCGATTTACATGATTTTGATATTAAAACTAATTAACTTTCTGCTAAATAGAATCAACATGCATTTCATTGGGACCATGTTATTCTATGCATCATTACACCAGGCAAAACAGTCAAAATATAGGTGAGCATGATTGGTGTGTGATTATATGCACGTGCTAATCATGTTGTGTTATTAAGCGCCTTAACTCAGGCAGGCTACGTGGCACAGAACGTTGCAGATTTCCCGCACTCATCTTTTACTTATATATATATATATCTTTTAACAAATTACAAAACACGGTCATGGAATAAAATAAGCGGTTTATCGGTATAATTATTTATCTTGATATGTGTCAATGTTGAGTCAGAATTATTCACGTTTGTAACAATATTGACCTATATGAAATACAAAGAAAAACAAACACCGTCTAAAACATGAATGCTTTTCTTGCTTTCCATTTCCTTATGTATCAGAAACTGCTAAATATATACCGGTATTTAAGAAAACCCGAGAACATAATTAAAAACATTTTTTTTACTTTAGCAAGCAGTTAATTACCGTACAGGGGATGTCAGGGGCATGCACAGGGACATACAGTGGCTTACAGTGGGTGACAGGGGCGTACAGGGGGTGACAGGGGCTTACAGTGGCACACAGGGGATGTGTACAGTGGCTGACAGGGGATTACAGTGTGTACAGGGGCTGTGTACAGGGGATGACAGGGGGTGCACAGGGGATGACAGGGAAAACACAGGGGGTGACAGGGAAAGACAGGGGATTTTCATACGGACAGGGGTTTTCAAAGCCAGTAGTGTGAGCTGGTTGTTATGAATCACCCGGCACTTAAAGTTTTCATAGAGGGAATGATTGATGTGAACCAGTTTCAGTGGGATGCTGTAGTGACGCAGGATCTTCCAGAGAGACTCACTGTGTAAGCTGTCAAAAGCCTTCTCAAAATCAACAAATACAACACAGAGTGTGCTGTTCCACTCACATGACTGCTCCAGTATCTGTCTTAATACAAATATATGGTCAAACAGGATTTTCACCTTTCTTAAACCGGCCTGCTTCTGGCTAATTATGTCTTCTATAAACCTAAAGAAGAGTAAAAACATTCATTTCAGTGTAATCTTCTAAACAGGTCAAGATGACATACGTTTGAGGTCACAATGATCATTGCGCAAAATCATTGTTTGACTATTGAATTATTACAAACATAAAACATTATATTTTTCTTAACAAATTAACAGCCGCCAGGAGGCGGTCGGTTATATGATATGAAAGTAAAAAGTGGCTGTGCGCTACTGCGGAGCTATTTTTAACGTCTAGTTCAACCAAACGCAGTTTTGCTCAAAGAGAGGGTGTGGTTTTAGCTAAATCAATCATGAAAATTTATTTTTAAAAAGTAATAAAAATATGTATTGGTATTTTGTTTCTTTAATCATTAGCTGATGTACACAAACTCTATCTTTTTCATTTCATTTTTTTTGTTCAGAAAACTAAATGATTTGCGGCCGTTCTTTTGACGCTTGCGTCAATTTGTTTTCTTCTTGACGTCTTAAACGTAAACGTAATCAGCAGGATATAAACTTGTTTTGTACTTGATCAAATCTTCCGAGAAGCCCTTCAAGCTTTAGATGATTTGATCACGTGACTAACCTAGTTCATATCCTGCTATTTATTATCAAATTATCGTTAAAATTCATGAAAAATGAATTTAAAAATTTTTAATTGTTCATAGCTTATTGTTTATAGAAAATTACACTCTGAATTACTAATGATGTTTCATTTTGAGTGGACTTTGTTGCTAAAGTTTAAGTCAAAATACCATGAATATTGATGAAATACATTTGAAATTATGCTTTTAGAGAGCCGACAACAAGGCCGTTTTGCAGGGTTTTCTATGTATGTATCAAACACTGGTGATATACAAGGGTCTTCGCTGTGCTACAAAGACGGACCACAGTTACCGCCCCTGAACTTTACAACAACCTGCCCAGAATATGGACGATACGTCATCTTTTACAACGAACGGCTCGATGGAGTAATCT
>WFKH01011926.1:31145355-31162094 GCA_016163765.1 Magallana hongkongensis
GTATATCGAACACATAACAGATCATGTTAATAAATAAACATTCACTATTGATGTTGGTTTTTTTTTGTTTCATATTTAAAGCATAACTCAAGAAGATTAGAATGTTCTCTTTAAGTTAATATCCCTTAGAATAAATGAATGATGGAATATATGAACTATATATAAAAATAAATACAATTAATTGAATGTGTTTAATTAAATAAAATGACATAAAGTGATTAACAAAATCAAACGTCAAATTTATTGATGTACGTACCATATGCAAAGACTGGAGATATTCCTGCAAGATACAAAAAAATGGTGTTAAATTTCATTATGGCTGAACGTTAAAGCAATCTTATTAGCCTGGAAGTTTTTTCTGTGCACTATTTATTAAATCTTTAAATGGAAAACTGTTTCCTGCAATAAAACTTATTTTTATTATGCAGATTACTTCGAATCAACTCCTGTTTTACTATGACTAGAAGATAAGAAATAACATTGATATTTATTATAAAGGAGTATAAACTGCATAAACATTTCAACGTTCATGCCTTTACGAACTTAAAAATTACAACAGTGCGAGAAATCATGAAACATTGCGATTAAAAACATTGTTAGCTTATCGAGAATTAACAGTGTATCAGCAAAGACATCTTCACAATTACCTATAATCAAATTTCGAAATAGAAATTTAATATAGGTTTTAATTGTAAGCAAGTAAACAAATAAACAAAGCAGGGGTTTACTCAATGTTGTGATGTTGTACAAGATATTATTTATAAATAATTTAAATTATCACTGTACATAATGGAAGTTATTAATATAAGTTCCGGAGAGCTGCATTTTATTTTTTTTATTTTTTTTTTTTATTGTGAACAAAGGTTGAATATATAAATCATTTTATGATATATTCGCTCTCTCACTTCTCACATATTCACATTTTGTCAAATTCTTAATTCAATGCTCTCTAGTACTTATCTTGACCAAAGGAACGATAATTTTTAGATCGTTTCGATAAAAAGTCTACTCTGGATTGCTTCGCTTTGTTATATATAAGTTGGAGAATATTGTATACATATTGCATGCATCTTTATTCTTTTGTTTTTGATTTGTTTCCGAAACTGATATTTTCAAAAATGGACAAATGAATATTATAAGCACCTTAGTATTGCATGTAAAATCAAGTACAATATAGTTTAAAAACCCCATAAAATAACCTTAAGCACATTGTTTTAGTATACTGAATGCCCGAAAATGACACTTTTGGGAAATTCAAATGACAAACATTTAAATGAGAGAATCAAATTAATACTTGTTAATATTGAACTCAACTCCATTAGGACGGGCATTTTCCAACCGACAGATCGTCATCAACAGTTTGCGCCAGACAGGATATTGTAACATGCTATAAACGATAGGTAATGAACTTTTCCTAGAAAGAACACTTTGAAAGATCATAGAAACACATTTGCCTATGATTGACGTTGATAAGCATTCTCCAGTGTTTTGACTTAGCCATCATCGAATAGGATATATCGCGCACATATTACGCACATACATAAAGAAATAGAAAGTGTTGCGTTATTCTGTTCAAAATGAGAAAGAAGGAAAGAATTTAAATAGGAATTAATTTAAAATGAAATTCATACGAAAGGCAAGACAAATTATATTCACGAAACTCTTATCTAGAGGCATTTATTCTGTCATGTCGCATTTAGTGAATTGGTAAAGTTGACTGAGTTTAATAGTAAAACAAACATTGAAATAAAAGGAAAAAGAGTAAACATGTCACTCGAGAATAAAATTTTCAAATACGATCAAAAAGAATATTACCTTACGGGATTTGTAACTAAGAGCTACTGACATTCTGCAGGAAATGGCTGATAAGCCAAGGGAAGATAAATGTTCTTTTACACATTATTACATCATTGCACACACTGGCCAGCTGGGTGATATATTATTCAATACTCCTTAATGATAAATCACATATTTTATTTATAACATACGAAGGGGAATTTTTAGATTACTGAAAACATATTAAATATGTTTAAAAAAAAGAAATTAAATACAAGGAATTAAACAAATTCAACTGACTGTTTGTAGCCGGAAAAAATGCTCTTCTAGGAAAAAAATTAAGATAATTTTACTGATCACAGTGAACAGATAAGGTAGGCGCATTTTACCGCAAGATTTGTTTTAAGTTTGTATCATTCGTTTTACCGGTTTTTTATGTTAGTAATTTGATTGGTCGTTTAATTTGCATATGTATCAAATAATATGACCAGACACTATTTTTTTTATACTTGGAAATAATTGAACTCTATCACATGTCATTTCCTTTTCATATTTAATTAAGAAAATTTGATAAGCCCCGTGGATTCTAACAAGAAAGATATTGTTGCACGTATCCAATGTATGCAGCGTTTATATCTTTATACCTGTACGTATTCAACCTATCAGTTTTCTGAATAACTATGTTTTACATTCTCAACTACAACAATAATTAATAATGTATGCGAGGATGATGCAATGATGAAAGTGTCTCTAAAAACATAACATTAAAAAAAAAATAAAAAGAAACCAATAAACCTGATTTTATTTTTTTTTTCAAGAAAGATCCGCCATGTTTTGATTAGGATCTCCTGAACCTTCCTGGTACACGACAACCAGCGTGTTTAATGATTAATCAGAAGGATGATGTACACATACTTACTTATCTATTTAGGAGAAATAGCTTTAACATTCTCCTACGGTATGTATTGTTTACTATTGTATTATTATTACCTCATGTGGTTATTGTCGTTTTGAAGTCAATAAAAATGTATATCTATTTATCTATCTATCTATCTAATATACAAAAATTGTTCTACAGATAATTTATCCTTCAACAAAGTCGCCTCCCAATCACATACCTCCATAGGCTTGATTTATGATGCACACAATGCAGTGGATAAAAACACAACAACTTGTATGAGGACAAATGATATAGGGATCAACTCTTTAGACAAGACTGTCTGGTGGAAAGTGGATCTTGGTGGAGTGTACAGCATTTACAGTGTTAACATTTTGTTTAGGAACTACGACAATTACGGTATGTTATTTTTTATTTGCTGTTTAACAGGTTAAGCTTTTTCAGCCAGAAATTGCAGCAAACTATATCTTTCTTCAGCATAGTGTTACTACAACTCTCGCTTCTATAATCAAAAGAAAACAGAGTCTACCTATGGATACTGGAACTTTTCAATTTAAACAAGTTTTATACAACATCCACTATCATCATAAACTTCGTGATTGTTATCTAAATTTGTGTGTGCATTTTTCTGACCGAATTGATGTCCTAATTGTATATACAAGAACTGCAAAACAATGTTAATAAGTTCGTGGGAATATCAACATGTTTGGTTCTTGATCAAATCTTTTAAGAAGCATCAAATTTTACAGGATTTGATGACGTGACCAACTAAGTGTATATCCTTGTGAACATTTAACATTGCCATTTATTAAATCATAACACAAATTCATGAACTATGAATAATTATATGTATAAACGCTAAATCTTACAGAGTTGATTTTGTTTAAACAAAGTTAAAACACTGCTGGGATGTCATTCCTTTGTTCCAGCAGTCTAAAATTTTACCTGTGACATTTGATATTAGTGAACCTCTTAGTATCAGACCGTTACCAGTGGTTACAGTACTGATATCCTTCAAAATCGAACTGTCAACAAAACCAACAATGAATTCAATGGCAGGGTTTTTAGTAGGATATATGCCTCAAATAATTCTGTATGAAAAATTATCAGACAGTTCTCGGCCCTAACAGGCCTCGAAACTCTCTGATATTTTTTCATACAGAACTGTTTTCGGCATAAATCCATTGCTTACACTCCATGTTTCATCTACAATGTACTAATGTTTTCTCTTTCTGGGTCGACCTTGTTTCTATCATAAAAGACAAAATAGCATAAATTGTGATGAAATAAATTCGAAATTCTGCCTTTTCAGTAAATCGACAACAAGGTCGTTTTGCAGGATTTTCTCTGTATGTATCAAACACTGGTCATATACATGGTTCAACGCTGTGCTACAAAGACGGACCACAGTTACCGCCCCTGAACATTACAACAACCTGCACAGAATACGGACGATACGTCATCTTTTACAACAAAAGGCTCGATGGAGATATCTATCCGGCAGGTTATGAAGTAACAAACGCTTTCACTGAATTGTTTGAAGTTATGGTACAAGGTATTGTCTTCAGTCACCTCTGCCACTACATTGTAACTGACCAAATTGCAATTCGATTTAGTCTGTCTTTGTTAAACTAATGAACCTTTTTAAAATCTTTGATGATTTTTAGAAATGTTTCTTTATTTGTCTTGGTATATAAAAGGTAAACTAGGTTAGAAGTTTTGATTTAAACCGATAAGAAAGATAATGTTTATTTTGCATTGACTACTTATGTTTGGAGTTAAATTTTTAGATCATTTTATGCAAGCAGTAAGATGAATTGTTTTATGACCATAACTAATGGCTAAAAGGAAAGTAGAAGAAAAAGGAAACATAAAGCATATACAACGAATAAATACTTTATTGAGAATTGGAACTTTTATATGTATTCAAAATGACCTACGTTTTTTAAAATTTATTTTATAAGGCTGTAAAAATCGTGGTGTGTATGGAAGTAACTGTGATATTCAATGCCCTATCAACTGTAAGGACAACATGTGTCACATACAATTTGGAAAATGTTTTACATGTAAACCTGGATGGACAGGAAAATCGTGTATTACAAGTATGGAGTATAATAAATCTATGCTTGAAGTTAAATAAAAATATCAATGCAAAAATACGTTTAAAAATCTTGTTTTAAAATTTCAAATGAATATCGATTTATGGTAATCGTACAATTTTAGAATATGTACAAAATAATGATCTTTAAGTGGATGATAGTTTCATGTTTTAAACTGCATCAAAAATACATTCAAGGCAGTTTAGTATTGAGGTTTTTATGTCGTTGAAGTGATTTTTCACAATGTGAAATGATTATCATATCATTAGATAGATAGAGATAGGGTTTTGTTTTATAATATTACATTACTATAACCCACATCTTTTCTTTTTAATGCCAAACGCTGGAAAAATTATATCGTATTATTAATTCTAATGCTGTTACCAATTTGTTTCAAACAATTATAACATTTAACTGTTATAATTCCTGACAATTCCATTACAATTCAGAGGAAGGTTTGGTTATGCCGCTACAAACAGAAAGAATAATGTCTGTGGAATGAAAATTGATACCAATTCAAAGAAAGTATGTGATGTGTTTGTTGCTTTACATTTGTAGAATGTGTAGAGGGATGGTACGGCATCAACTGTAGCCAGCAATGTGGAGGACATTGCAGAGATAACATAGTTTGTAATCACGCGACTGGTCAATGTGACAGAGGCTGTGATGCCGGATGGACAGGTTATTTTTGTAACAAAGGTGAGTTCGGTTCTTGTTGACATTTTTCCTATAGGTACGTGAATAAACGTTGTCAATAAATACATAAGTACGTTTACTGAATAAAGTTTATTTTAGTTTACTTTGTTTGAATTTGAAGTGATAAAATTGAAATAATACTCACAAAGAAACCATTAAAGCTAAAAAAAATCATCATTAAATAATGTAAGCATTTTATTTTATAAGTACGTGATAGATGTCTCTAAATTCGATGAACACTACTGTATGGTACAGTTTTTAAAAAGTTTCAGGGACCTGTAAGCCAATTGTTTTCATCTAGTAAAATTTAGGGTTTATTTCGTTAGTAGGCAATTCAGCAATAAGTTTCTTAATTAAATAAAGGAAAAGTATTTAGTTAGTTAAAACTTGTATTTAAATCATCAACATCCAAGCGGTAGGGAAAAGTAAAGAAAATTTCTTCTAAGATTGCAAAAAAGTTTGTGAGAATATGGGTAATATGTTTCGGTGTTTTTACCAGAAGTTCAAAGATGTATTTTAAGCAAAAAAGTTTTTAAAAATACAATATTTTATAATTATTGTCTATTATAGAGTGTGAAATCGGGACCTATGGTTATGATTGTGTCAACAACTGTAGTGGTCACTGTTTGAATGACTCTCCTTGTAACAAATATACCGGTCATTGTGAGGGGGGATGTAAGGTTGGATACATAAACAATGACTGTGGTACAAGTAAGTAAGGTTAAAAGTGAAAAAAAATGACCATTCTCTCAGATATTGAAAGTCCGAGGCGCGTTAGCGCCGAGGACGGTACAATATCAGACCAAATGGGTACATTCTGTCAGATATTGAACAGTCCGACGCGCGTTAGTACAATATTTGACAGGATGGCCAGTTAAAGGCTTATAACTTACTTAAAACATTTTGTCTTTTCATGCTTATGAACAGTTTTTACGATCGTTCTGCTTCATTTTATTTACCTCGCACTATCCAAATAGTTAACAATAAACATTAAGACAAAATAG
Source organism: Magallana hongkongensis (assembly GCA_016163765.1). Classification (NCBI taxonomy): domain Eukaryota; kingdom Metazoa; phylum Mollusca; class Bivalvia; order Ostreida; family Ostreidae; genus Magallana; species Magallana hongkongensis. The sequence goes on from WFKH01011926.1 coordinate 31,151,829, forward strand.
GTCATTCTGCGTTTGGGTAGATAAACTTAAATTGAATAAAGGAACACTTGTCAAGACAATAAAGCATGTTTATATAAAAACGATTGTTTTGCACTGGTCCTATTAATTTGCATTATATCATGAAAAAGCATGCGCAAAGGTGAGCATTGTTTGAACTCTCCGCACATTGGTCATTTTTGTACAAACAACGTTACAGTATTGTTTAAATATATAGGATTAAAATGATAATACATGGATTTATAAATGTTCGATCCGATTTAAAATTCTATTCAGATCCAATTTCATACAAAAGGACGACATTAATCGAACACTTCCAACTGAGTGAATTTATGTTTTTAAAATTCGTTCAATAGGTTATTTTATTAACCAGACATTTTGCTTCGTGTTTGGATCTGTAAATTTTAATTTTCACGGATATTCTACGCAGTTTGCACTTGAAAGCTGATAAACTTCCGTTAAATTGGACAAACCAGTTCTTGTGTTTTTTCCTCTCCTATTGTGTTTCTGTGAGTTTGTGTTTACCCTAATTATCTGCAGCAGTCCAGTATGTTGTATGGAGCGGCCTAATAAGTAGAAACTTAGTGGACAGTTAAAGGTAACTTGTTGGACAGTTACAGGACTTTAAGAGATTTTCTGGACTCGGTTTAACAAAAGATGACATCACAGAGATGATCTGATTGACAATGCAGGTGTTTGTATAATGCCATATTTAAGAATCTTTCCCCCAGCCCTAAAGTTTGTTTTGTGAGGTGCTTATATGAATTCCGACAATAGTGTTACTATTTTAATATTGTGTTTTAAACCATTTCGCCTCATCTAAGATAACTGTATTACATTTTAATTTTTTCACACCAATGCATGCAGGACAATTACATGATGGTAAATGATTTGTTATTTCTTCTTTTTAAACTAAGGGTGTCCTTCTGGATATTTTGGAATGGTTTGCAAAGAACGCTGTATTGGATATTGCACAGACAATCAAACTTGTGATCACGTCGGCGGACTGTGTCCTTATGGGTGTCAGGATGGATATATTGGAAAATACTGTAACATTTGTATGTAAAAGAATGAAAATCACTCATCATATTTCAAAACATCTGCAAATCTATCAAATTTACATTGGTTTCAGTGTAGTAAGTTCTACAGTTTACTTTGCTTAAATAATCTTTTGTCGATAATTATATCGCAGCTTGTCAAGAAGGATATTATGGCAAAGAGTGCTCTATGATTTGCAATCCTACCTGCAAGACGTGCCGAAACACAGACGGATTTTGCACTTGTAAAGCAGGTTGGATAGGTCCCAACTGCTCCTTAGGTGAGAAAATTAAAATTGGATAATAATTAATAAAATATTAAACCTAATGATGCACTTGATTTGCTACATGCAATAGTAAATGTGATTTGATAGACCCTTATACAATTTGTCAATATTTTTTAGTTCGTTTGGTTAACAGGTGTGTGACTGTAAGTCAATATATCAGGTCTCAGTAGCTTAGTGGTTAGAGCGCTGGCACGGTACGCCAGAGGCCTTTGTTCGAATTCCGGTTGCTACTTGACTTTTCACCACCTGTTGCACATATTTTATTATTGACAATAAATGTTAAATATATTAAGAACATGTTTCAGACAATATGATTTATTACAGAATGTGTTTGATCTTATGGCGGGGACTGTCAGTATCCGTGCAGTAGACACTGTATAAACCAGACATGTGACAGATTCAATGGAAGCTGTTTGCTTGGTTATAGTAATGAATACATGTATTGTGAATCAGGTGAGATATTCTCAATAATGATTTATGAAACCGTCAGAAGTACCGTGTATCCGCATGATGCAAATTTTTTAAGGTACCTCACTACACAAAGACTTACATTTTTTTTAAGACTCTGCGTCCCAAGATGGCGATTTAAATGTTTTGTTAAACTGTCTGTATCACTTGAATCGGTTGACTTTTATCATAGCTCAGTGGTTGAAATATTGGTCTTGTGAACCGCAGATCACGAGTTCGAATCCGCCTGAGGCTTTTATTTATATTTATTTAATCATTTTTTAAAAATCATAATTTTTTATCCAAAATTGCACATTTATTCATCTATTTGACTTTTATACTTCTTATTCATCATGCTGTCTTTCATTATCAAGCAATGTTCTACTGTTTAAGAAACTTTTTCTAGGTTAAGTGAGCCACCTTAAACAAAGCTGTAATACTTTACTCTATAAAATTTTAAATTAATTGCTTTATATGGCACAGATCCACAAAAAAGATTCTTTTACATTTTTTTCCTTTTTGTGAGTAATATACATGAATGGATAAAAGAAAAAAATATATCGCAAAAAAAAAAAAAAAACAACTCGCAAAAATATAGAAAAAATTTAACTACTTCGATCAACTTATTACCACAGATGGTCAAACGACTGCACCGAATCTAACTATATCGATTGCTGGGTTTGCAGTATCACTACTTATCAACATTATTGTCATCAGTGCGATGATTCTTCGGAGACGGTAAATTATTTTTTCGTGATTATCGCATTTTCGCTTTAAAATCTATTGGTTATAATTTTAATATGTTTGCATCATCTTGTAATATATCATTGTAAATGTTTTTATTTTATAATGTACTAAACAAAATTACAGGAAAAGGTCTATAAAAGGGAATAATGTCCAGGCTCGTTTGAGTTTCACCTCCAATACCGAACAGACTTACACCGAAGACGTCGGCTCTCATTACCAAGAGCTCAAGGAAAGAAAGAATGAAAACAATTATCAGAATTTAACTCAACAATGATCACTCTTTATTTTGTATGTTTATGGTTTAAAATTCAAGGTTTATTCATAGCATTTTTAATATTTGTGGAGTAGCAAATTAATCTTGAGCTTGAGAATGTAAATGGAAATTTGATAACAAACAACGATTAAATGATCATTTCATAACTTAATAAGACTTACAGAAATCATCAAGGAATATTTTTCATTAATTCAATCGATCAATGTATGTAGTTTTTTAAGATAAACTTTTTCATGAAAACCTATATAGTAAACTTACCATATATGGTACTCAGTAGTGTTGTCCTGAAATTTCGCACTACTTATTATTGTCTCTAACTAAAGATTAACAGATGGTTTATTATGCATTTTTTTCAAAGAGTTTGTGACGTTTGTGACAAATTGAGAACTGCAGTCGAATTCATTTCTTATTTACAAAAGCCAAGAAGGCTAATCTGAGATTTGAGATTTGAAATTTAATATCTCAATTAACCTATCAATCATGGATCTGAAAACCTTTATCCTAGCGACATCAAACTGTTCTAAAAACAGATCTTCTGTTTAGACTTTACGTTCAAGTATTTATACGTTTATATTATACCTATCTAAAAAAAATCCATTTTTATAATTCATATTAACAATAAAAGGCTTTCTTTTGTATTTCATGGGGGATATAAAGGAAGCGTGTTATATAATTTTTTTTTGGCAATGGTCGAAACCTTTATAATCCGAATGAATCATTAAGGAAAGAATATTTTGTTTATATTTACATCCTTTAACAAATTGATGATTGATAGTGAACAGAAACAGAAATCAAATATTGTTAATCTACAACAGTACGGTATCTAAATCGTCTTCAATGGGAATTTGAGTCCGACATCATGATTATTTCGTGTAGTCCGGGATTTTCCTTAGGTTGCAGAAGGTTTTAACCGATAAATTAATTTGTTAGAACTGGATCGTGTAGATTTCAGTCCTATCAGTTTCCATAGAAGAATGAATCAAAATTTTTTTTTTTAAGAAATAAAGGGGAAAATACTCTGTAAATGTAAATATGTATGGTATATATATGCCCACTTCATATCTTATTAGATATAGTAGGATGGCCAAAATGTTTATCCTGATGATAAAATTGCTACAAGTATATATCCCAAATAACAACTTTCCTCTCGCTCAAAACTATTCTGTTTTATATAACAAACACAATTTGACTGTACCTTTTCTTTGCAGAGAGCGTAACTATATTCTTTCATGGTTGCATTAAATTGTGGCGAATACAATAAATCAATTTTCGTGGTTTTCATGGGTGGCCTCCCCCATGAATTTACATCCCAAACGAAAACAAACATAAAAAGAGTTATCTTTCTTACTGGAACTGATAATCGAGGCATCCACGAAATTGTATCCTAACAAATAAGAAAAAAATCCACATTCCACGAAAATTTGCCCCCACGAATTTAAATGATTCCACGGTATACAATATTACAAGTAGGTACTTATACGAGTTAATACTCTGGTCCAAAAAGTAAAATTGTTACCAGTTTAAAATCATGACCGGGAGGCTGACATTGAGTTAATTATGTTCAGCGCCTCGACAATCTTATAATTAAGGAGGTTGGCACCTCAAATACTAGTAATGTCAATCATTCAAAAACATCTTGGGTATAAAGATGGGGACCTAAGATGTTCATTTATTTTATTTGTGACCTATGTCACATGCCATTTTTTGGAAATATGGGGTCCCAAACAGAAATAATAATTTTCCTGAAATTATTGCTTAAATTTGGCATGGAAATTGACTATTTGATGAAATTAAACAAATATTTTTAGTTTGAACTTTTATTTAGTTATGATTTCAATACAGTATGAAGTTGAACACATGTAGTGACCATAAAAGTAATATCCAGGTCAAAGTTTAAAAAACCTTGCTTTACTGATGGCTTCAAATGCCAGTACATAATGAATACAACAGCAATTGTAACAAAATGTTGAAGTAATCAAATTATAACACAAATAAAAAAATAATAGTAATGCCAATTTTCCAAAACTTTGCATACAAATAGAAATACATTTAATGTCTTATATAAAAGTAAAAAAGTAGAGGTCACATCTCAGAAAATTGAAATATGACATGAAATAAGGTAATTTTAGGCAAAAATTGCATTGCTGTTACTTTTTTCTTGACCTCTATGAAATATAAGCTAAATATTCCAAAATATATCGATAGAAATATCAGAATATTGTTCAAAAATGTTTTTCAGAACTACATAAATATATTGTAATACGCTATCTGGAAGTTTAGTTTGAGCTGAAAATTAGGAGGCTAAAGTAACAGTATTCTAAAACTATTGAGTTAAGAAAAAAATGTTCATTTTCTACTTGAAAACCCTCCGCCACTAATAATCAAAAAGTCCAATTCACAATAAATGCAAAGTCAACCATATTTTTTGTCCAAATGTGGAAAACTACCGCAAATTTCGATATGGTTTCCAATCTTTGCTTAGCAGGGGTTTACAATCCACTCCTCTTCTCTCAAACTTGGAGGATCTAGTACAAGTTTTATGTAATCAACCGTCAACATGTGACACACTCCTGCATCTAATCAAAAAGTATTTAACATTCAACCACTTTCAAGAGGTTATCTTGTTTGATAAAAATGATTAAATGGAAACTAGTGTGATTTCATTATCCACTTCTTAAAAGATATGAAACTTGTACAAAATCTGCCAAAGGTTCGAGATGCTTGTTTTCTTAAAAACAGAAAACCTCCCTTTGACTACTCTGAATCAATACCAAGACATTTAGGATTTGGCAAGTTGCCAGGCACAGATTCCTGTATTGGATCTCGAATTGGCAAATCACCTGCAGCATGACAGATTGGATAGCTATTCTCACTAACATGCACATCATACATTGGCTGCTCCCATGGAAGAGATGCCTGATTGAATTCCTGAGTGTTACCCTTTGACAATCCCATCTGGTCTCCCTTCATAAAACACCCAGTCTGGTACCCCTGAGCAGGCAATCCTATCTTGTGTCCATGTGTTTGAAACCCTTCCAGCTGACCATCAGTCAACAATTTTGCCTGCATTGAGTCTTTTTGATTCCCATCCACTGACATTTTTCTTCCATTTTCATTGCAAAATATATCTAGCCTTACTTGACTCCCCCATTTCGTGGTCTGGCTCCTTGAACCTGCTGAATTTGTCTGGAACAGCAGACATTTGATCCTTTAATAACTTTCTCTTTAATTCATCCTTTACCATGCGCTTTCTAACCCCTGGGGGTTCTTTTAATATCTGTTCACATTTCTCAGTCAACGTCATCTGCTTTAAGCAATCAAAAATATAGTCAAAATGTAATATCATTTCTTAATTCAAATGTCAATCAATTCAAATGTCAACGAAACATTAAACAGTAAGACTTTCTAAAATCTACTTTTTACCCATGAATGTACATATATTGACACATACAAAAACTTTCAATTTATTATGGCATATCTGTATAACAAGTTCCAAAATCTATTTCCTAAGTTCATTTAAGGTCAGGATGTAAGAAATAACCCTACATGTTAAAATTGAGAAACTGTCCCTTTCAATAAAATACTAGACCTTTCCTTTCCCAAGGCTGTCCAATATTAGTTTTATGTTTAATACCCACCCGTGTAGGTTTAGGAAAATTTACCCCGACCAAGCAAAATTCAAATGGGTCAAATGTGAATATTCTTAATTGAAGTAACTAAAATAGTCGAAACATGAAGGTTTGTAACACATAAATAAAAGAAAAAATCTAGAATTGTAAATGAAATCTCCACACAACTAAAAAGATCAAAAATGTCAAATTCAAACCTTTACTAAAAAAATAACAGTCATGTGGTACATACAGAAATTTCTGTATCCAATGTGTTCATTTATTATGGAGAAATAAAACAAATACATGTAGAGACAATAGCCCTTCTTTTAATTAATAAAAATGGCATTCCTACTAGCTCTGGCTGGTAGGTTAACCCTTTAGTCGATCGGTAGAGTGCTGGATTTGCAGTGCTCCATGTATTTGCATTCCAGAAGACCCAGGATCAAACCCCAGCAGAGGCAAGATTTGCTACATTTATGTTACAAAAATAGCCATGGAAAGCTCCTTTATGGATTTAACCTTGAATATGTTTTGACAGTTTTCATTAGTCTTTTCAAAATTTCCATCAATTCTCTTATAATTTAACTCCTTTATTAGACAATTGATCCAATATGTGATAGGGCTATGACTTTCTTGGATGAGTTTGCTAATTTGGAGAAACTCAGAAACAATTATCAAAATCATTATCTAGATAAAAAAAAGTAAAAGAATTCAATATAACAAACAATTTTAACATTGCAAATACCCTAGAATCACATTGATAACTGAATTTAATTGCGTTAATGCCCTATAGATTCACTTCATCTGTTCTTTTTGACTACTAAGTTTGAACAGCTTTTAATGATTTTGCAAAATAATTTGTTTAAAATCAATATAATAAAAACTTCTGGTTTATATGGAACAGTATACATGTAACCCACAAACCACTGCTTTTTTTTTTTTTTTTTTTTTTTTTTTTTTTTTTTTATAGATTATCAGTTTTCTTTAAACACATGCTCCATTTAAACCATGCCTCAGATATTGCCCCCATGGGACAAATTAAGGTGGTATGGGACATATGTTGATATCATTGTGTATAAAGATCAAAATAATATTTTAAGCTAATTATCAAATACTATTACTAACTTACTGTGTCTGTATTTTTTATTTCTGCATTGATTGAGTTTTATTGAAAGAAAAAAGTAATATTCACAACTTATTTGCTTCTCTGCATTCGATATTAACTTTAAACATCATAATATCTATAAATTGATTAAATGTTCTAATTTGTATGGCTAGCTAATCAATGCATTTCTTAGATGTAAGAAAATGATGATGCCTCGCTAACGTAATGTAACGTCATAATGAAAATATAAGGTTTAAATTTCTGAAATCCTTCCGAACTTTAAAGTTGTTTTTCAAAAATTGGCTGAGAACACATATTGATTATTTTTCATGAATTTTTATATGATCTCTTTTGTTTTGTAGAGTAAAATGAAATTCGACTGATTTGCTTAAATATTAGGAGTCTAGTTTTGAAATTTGTTTACCTACTTAAATGTGCATTTCACTGTATATTTTGTTGAAATGGCTTTGCTTGATTTTATAAGCATTGCGGTGTTTAAAACACATTAACACCATAACTACACAGACGAATCTTCAATGTCAGAAATAAAACTTTGGAACCCATGGATCAAGCGGGAAAATTTTCAGGGTAGGTTTTCTCACAAGCAGTAAACCTGCGAGCTACCTTAAAGCTCCATCACCAATCACTAAAATGGTTTTGCTGGCTAGCTATTGCAGTTATGTATTTTTAGTATTGCTGATTAGGAAACGATATGGTGTTAGCTTTCATTTTCTATAAAACAAAGAATGCTTGCTTACATTTCAACTACATCATAAATGCAAATAACTTTCATTGTTGAGAACACCTACAACCTAATTTCAAGATAAGTATAAGTTGTAAGCCACAATCATTCATTTTAGACATTGTCAGCCTTTACATCAATGTCACTGTTTTCTGATGACATCGCTGACAAGACAACATTAAATAAAAGCTCTCTAGATCTTGACCTTAACAAATAAATGAACTCCCTAGAGCTCCTACCTGTGAAGTGGATGATTGTATTTTCTCTTTCTTCCTGACATTCCTTCTTTTTGGCAATGTTGCATTTCGGTACCTGTCTTTTGATGATACCAAGACTAGAAATAAAATAAAATTTTGAACGTGAGATTCAATTTTCATAAACAAGAGGCCAAATAGCGTTAATGGGCAAACAATAACTCTGTAAGGGCTCCAGTATGTCAATTATTGAAATGTTTGAAATAACAAGATACCCTGTGTTGGATGTATAATTTTAATAACACTAAATCCTTGCATGAAGATAACAATGTCATTTAAAATTAAAATAATAGGTACAGTTGCTCATCATTACCATGGTAACCATGAACTTACCATTTGTCTGTCTGCTAAATGTAGCATGTAAATGTTTACCTCCCATTGTGGCCTCACCCTACCCCCAGGATCATGATTTGAATAAACTTGAATTTACACTACCTTATGATTCTTCCACACAAATAACAGCTTTTCTGACTAATTGGTTTTTAAGAAGATTTTTAAAGATTTTTCTCTATATTTTCCAAGTAAAACTTCAACCCCCATTGGGTCCATACCCTAACCCCGAGGATTATGATTTGAGCAAATTGGAATCTACACTACCTAAAGAAACCTCCATAAAAGTTTACTATTTATTGGCCAAATGATGTTTGAGAAGAAGATGTTTTTAAAATATCAATGAATTTTCATTATTACCTAATTATCTCCCCTTTAAGTAGGGCGTGAGCCTTTCATTAAACAAACTAGGATCAAATTGACAAAGGGATGCTGTGTGCCAAGTTTGATTTAAATAATCCCAGTGGTTCTGAAGAAGATGGGGAAAATGCGAAAAGTTTACAACAACTACAACGCAAATGCCAACGACAGAAAAGAGACAAGTTTTGATAAGAAAAGCCTTTGGCTTAGGTGACCTATTATACTAATACACCATCAGCAAAATGCCATATGAAAGATTAAGGTGATCTACAATTAGCTGAAAATTTAGTACTTTTTCTATATCTTAAATAACACTGCAATATTACTATATTAACACTTTTTTTTAAAACTGAGTTTTGGGGAAGAGGATAGTGATTTTTCATTAATACATGTACTTCACTCCTTAAAGGTATGACTCACTCTTTTTATGTAAAACTCTCTTTATATAGCAATCACTTGGTGTGATACAATGAAACAATATTGTATTTTGATATGATATAATAGTTTCATTTAATATATTAAGATATTTTGTTTTCCCTTGGACTGAAATGTTACACTTTCATTGGTATATATAACACTAGACAGGAGGATTTATCTCAGTCTACGTTTGTCTGGTGATAATTAATACATTTATTAACTTAATACATGTATTAATTATCACATATTAACACAGAAGTTACAGAACTTATAATATTTAAAATAGTTGCACTTTGGGATTACTTTTAAATTAGAGTAGTTGCCCTTTGAATTGTGGTCACATTGTTATGTCAGGAGCATAATAAAATGACAGCGTCGTATTGAAAAGATTGAAAAGCAACAAAATATTGTTCATATTGAAGAGTTTGATTGTGTAAAATTGGACGAGATGTAAGGCCACTTTTACATGGATTTGCCTAGATCATAGCTTTTTGTGAAGAAATGTCTCACTCGATCTATACCTATAACTGCAATTTTCAATATCACTCCTAATATTTCCGCTTCCGACGCCTATGCGAAGCATATAATATTATGTCTTTCCCAGGGGGGTCCGAGGCATATTTGCGATAATTTTACTATGTAAATTTAATAAGTTTTC
>WFKH01011926.1:31162649-31172653 GCA_016163765.1 Magallana hongkongensis
CTAGATCCGCGCATGAACGACTTCTATGGAAACAAATCTAAATAAACTCTTAGTGATACGGTCATGATTTATTTACATCCATTACTGAGACTATTCGGCTGTGTATAACAAGCATACATAGCCTCGGGTAACACCAGCACTTGACTGCACCTGTCATTCAAACTCTGTGTATTTGTTTTCATTGAATGGTCACGCGTCTCATTTTGTCAACAGCCAATATGACTTTATGATGGTCAGAATCTGTATGTAATGAAGCACACAATTTAAATGATAGAAAATTTAACAATCAAATGAACAAAATTAAAAATAACTAGTAGACTAATTGTTCTCGAACAATTAGAGGTCTTTCCACCTCATTATTTTTTTTATGTTTTGTTTCAATATAATAAATAAAACATTTTCTCTGCGTTACTTTATAAAAAAAAAGGTCAAAAATTGAAATATGCAATTTTTTTTTGTTTGACCTTGACCTTTGACCTTTATGTCATGTTGACTGGTAAAGGTCAACATTTCAATTTGAAGTGGTCTGATGGCCCTACGATGTAAGGTTCAAAAGTTGTATGTGTGTTTAACAAAATTTAGAAACTTTCAGGGGCGATAACTGCTTCAAGGGGGCCTTGGGCCCTTTCGATATGATAGATTGAAGGAGCCCCTAAATGTACTGAATATATTAGTAAAAGTTTCAAATCTCCATCTCTAACGGTTTATGAGATTTAGCGATATCAAGTATTTTGTATAATAGGGGCAATAACTCTATAATTGTTTCAAGGTAGGGGCTGAAGGGTTATATTTTCAAATGTCTCAAGAAGTACTACTACATCCATGAAAAAATTTTTCTGTACCACCCTAAAAAAAGAGATCTAAAAACTCATTAATTTATAGATTTTCAAATGACCTTGACCTTTGACGTTTATGTCATTTTGTTCGGCCGAGGTAGACGTTTTCATCCCAAGTGGTCCGAAGTCTCTACGATAAATAATAAAAAAGTTGGAAGTGATTTTATAGAAATTTAAATACTTTCAGGGGCAATAACTACTAGTAGGGGGCCTCAGATCCTTTCGGTATGAATAGATTGAAGAACCCTTTAAGTGTACTGAAGACAATGGTAAAGGTTTCAAGTCCCTATCTCTTATGGTTTTAGAGGAGTATAACAAGCATTTCGTAAAATAGGGGCAATAACTCAGTAATTTTTCAAAGGTATGAGCTAAGGGGCTATATTTTAAAATGTCTTAAGATGTCCTACTACATCCATGAAAATTTTTTTCTCTACCATCCTAAACAAAAGAGATCTAAAAACTCATTAATTAACAGATTTCCAAATGACCTTGACCTTTGACCTTTATGTCATTTTGTTTGGCAAAGGTAGACGCTTCCATCCCAAGTGGTCCGAAGTCTCTATGATAAATAATAAAAAAGTTGGAAGTGATTTTATGGAAATTTAAATACTTTCAGGGGCAATAACTACTAGAAGTGGGCCCCAGATCCTTTCGGTATTAGTAGATTGAAGAACTCTCTAAGTGTACTGAAGACATTGGTAAAACTTCCAAGTCTCTATCTCTTATGGTTTTAGAGGAGTAGCGATAACAAGCTTTTTGTACACAAGGGCAATAACTGTGTTAGTTCTAGGAGTAATAAAGCAAAGGGTCATTTGGTACCATAACTTTTTATGGTCAATAACATAAAGAAAAAATTGTTTCAATATCTCTTGAAATAAAAAAGCTGTCCCTGGAAAAAAAGAGAAGAAAAAAATAATAAACTCTAGTAGACTAATTGTTCTCGAACAATTAGTGGTCTTTCCACCTCTTTATTTTTTTATGTTTTGTTTCAATATAATTAATAAAACATTTTCTCTGCATTACTTTTTTTAAAAAAAAGTCAAAAACTTAAATATGCATATTTTTTTGTCATATTAACTTATAAAGGTCAACATTTTAATTTGAAGTAGTCTGATACCCCTACGATGTAAGGTTCAAAAGTTGTAAGTGTTTTTAACAAAATTAAGAAGTTTTTAGGGGCGATAACTGCTAGAAGGGGGCATCAGGCCATTTCGGTATGAAAGACTGAAGGAGCCCCTAATTGTACTAAATACATTAGTAAAAGTTTCAAGTCTCTGCCTCTAACGGTTTATGAGAAGCAGCGATAACAAGCATTTTGTACAATAGGGGGAATAACTCTGTTATTGTTTAAATATAGGGGCTAAAGGGTTATATTTTAAAATGTCCTTAAGAATTTTTACTACATCAGTGAAAAAAAATTTCAATACCACCCTAAACAAAAGAAATATAAAAACTCATTAATTAACAAATTTCTTATTGACCTTGACCTTTGACCTTTATGTCATTTTGTTCGGCAAAGGTTGACACTTCCATCCCAAGTGGTCCGAAGTCTTTACCATAAATAATAAAAAAAATTGTAAGTGATTTTATGTAAATTTAAATACTTTCAGGGGCAATAACTGAAGAACCCTCTAAGTGTACTGAAGACATTGGTAAAAGTTTCAAGTCTCTATCTCTTATGGTTTCAGAGGATTAACGATAACAAGCATTTCGTACAATAGGGGCAATAACTTTGTAATTATTCAAAGATATGAGCCAAGGGGCTATATTTTAAAATGTCTCAAGATGTCCTACTACATCCATGAAAAAGTTTTTCTCCACCACCCTTAACAAAAGAAATATAAAAACTCATTAATTTACAGATTTTTTTTTGTCATTTTGTTCGGCAAAGGTAGACGCTTTTATTCCAAGTGGTACGAAGTCTCTATGATAAATAATAAAAAAGTTGGAAGTGATTTTATGGAAATTTAAATACTTTCAGGGGCAATAACTAATAGAAGGGGGTCTCGGATCCTTTCGGTATTAGTAGATTGAAGAACCCTCTAAGTGTATTGAAGATATTGGTAAAAGTTTCAAGTCTCTATATCTTATGGTTTCAGAGGAGAAGTGATAACAAGCTTTTCGTAGGCAATAACTTTTTAAGTTCTTGGGGTCATTAATCACAGGGTCATTTGGTATCATCACATAAAGAAAAATTTGTTTCAATATCTCTTGAAATAAAAAAGTTTTCCCGTGGAAAATAGAGTAGAAAAATAATAATAAAAAACATAAGAAATACAAAAGGTCTTTCACCTGAAAGGTGGAAAGACCTAATAAGAATTACAAAAGGTCTTTCACCTGAAAGGTGGAAAGACCTAACAAGAGAACTATGGCTCACATCGCTCACCTGAGCAACAATAGCCATAATGAAATCAGATTTATGGAGTCATATACACAATATCTGGACAATGTAAGTAGAATAAAGATATAAAAAGATTTTCAAATTTTTCTTCAGATATTATTATGTTGAACATTGAGCCACTGTTGAACAGGATGATTTCAAATTCATCTCACATTAAGAATATTACAGTTCTCAAGAAGATCTTAAACAAATATCTATAAACCTACATCAAAATTTAAGCCCCTAGTAGGGCCCAAAAATTGTCAAGGTTCTAAGCAATTGGGAATCAATAATATGTCAAGATACTCGCATTTAAGTAAAACCATGACTATTACATGCAAGTTTACGGAAACTGCAAATAATTGAAAAGTTTCTACGTCCAAGGAGCATAACTCTTTTGAAAATTGCTCGATCATACCCAAAATCAAACTTGACCTAGATATATTATGATAAATCTGTAATCTAAATTCCATTTTAACATGTGGAACGTCTGCAAAAAAATGAATGGAAATTGTTGGTGGACCAACCGACCGACTGACCGCAGCAAAGCAATAGGCCCTCCATTATAATAGGGTATTTCTGACAAATTAAGTTTAGTTCACACTCATACAACTTGCATAACACGTGATATCAGCAGTCATACATGTACTCCCGCTGTATCTAGAATCACGGCCTGAAAAAATAAGGTAAAATTTTGTTTCTATAAATAACACCCCTTCCCCAACTTTTGATCAAATTTTGGCTGAAAAATCTGTATGTTATATACGAGACTTTACGGCATACCTTCTAACAGCTCAGTGGCTGAGGATCTTTCATTGACATCAAAACGAAGCATTCCCTGAAGAATTATCTTCATCTCTTCATCAGCTGACTCAGGGATCAACTTGGAATACAGCTTTTTTTGATAGTTATCTTGATCAGACAGCTGTGAAATGAAATGCATCAAACCAAAATTTATTTTCCAGGAATAATTCTGAAATATTTCAAACAAGAGGCCCATGGGCCACATCGCTCACCTGAACAACAGTTCCATTTGGTATCATATGCTATTTCTATTTTAAACTTTGAAACCCTTTCTGGGGCCCCAGTATTGGTCCAGGGTTTGTGGTTGGCTTTAACAATTTAGAATCTACACTATTTGAGGATGCTTGCATAGTAATCTCACAACCTGTAGGATTGTAATTCTCGAGAAGAAAATTTTTAACAATTTCCATATATATTTCTATGTTAAACTTTGAACCCCTTCTGGGGCCCCAGTATTAGATCGAGGGTCCCGGCTTTTATAATTTAGAATCTACACTATTTGAGGATGCTTGCGTAGTAATCTGACAAATTAAGCATCGTAGTTCTCAAAAAGAAGATTTTTAAAAATTTTCCATATATACTTCTATGTTAAAATTTGAATCCATCTTGGGTCACCAGTATTAGTCCAGGGGTCATTATTTTAAAAATATTGAATCTACATTATTCAAGTTGCATGCATATTAATCTCACAAATTATAGCATTGCAGTTCTCGAGAAAAAGATTTTTTAACATTTTCCCTATTTACTTTTATGTTAACTTTGAACCCCTTCTGGGTCCTCAGTATTATTCTGTGGGGTCACGGCTTCCACAAATTAGAATCTTGACAATTTGAGAATGCTTGCATTGTAATTCTACAAACTGTTGCATTGTAGTTCTCGAGAAGAAGATTTTTAAACACTTTCCCTATATACTTCTATGTTAAACTTTGAACCCCTTCTGGGGCCCCAGTGTTGTTCCGGGGGTCACGGCTTTTACAATTTAGAATTTTCACTATTTGAGGATCCTTGCATAGTAATCTCACAAACTGTAACATTGTAGTTCTCGAGAAGAAGATTTTTAAACATTTTTTCTACGTATATCTATGTTAATCTTTGAACCCCGCCTGGGGCCCCAGTATTAGTCCGGGGATCACAATTTTAACAATTTAGAATCTACAATAGTCAAGGATGTATGCATAGTAATATCCCAAACTGTTGCATTGTAGTTATTGAGAAGAAGATTTTTAAACATTTTCCTATATATGTTAAACTTTGAACCCCGCCTGGGGCCCCAGTTTTGGTCCGGGGGTCACGATTTTTGCAATTTAGAATCTTCAATATATATACAAGCTTTTGTGTAAATATTGGCATTTCTGGTGCAGTGGTTCTTGAGAAGAAGATTTTTAAACATTTTTTCTATGTATTTCTTTGTTAAACTTTGAACCCCGCCTGGGGCACCAGTTTTGGTCCAGGGGTCACTATTCTTACAATTTATAATCTTCACTATATATACAAGCTTTTGTTTAAATATTAGCATTTCTGGTGCAGTGAGTCTTGAGAAGAAGATTTTTAAACATTTTTCCTATGTATTTCTTTGTTAAACTTTGAACCCCGCCTTGGGCACCAGTTTTGGTCCAGGGGTCACGATTTTTGCAATTTAGAATTTTCACTAT
The DNA here is from genome assembly GCA_016163765.1 of Magallana hongkongensis. Lineage (NCBI taxonomy): Eukaryota > Metazoa > Mollusca > Bivalvia > Ostreida > Ostreidae > Magallana > Magallana hongkongensis. The sequence goes on from WFKH01011926.1 coordinate 31,168,322, forward strand.
ATATACAAGCTTTTGTGTAAATATTGGCATTTCTGGTGCAGTGGTTCTTGAGAAGAATATTTTTAAACATTTTTCCTATGTATTTCTTTGTTAAACTTTGAAACCTGCCTGGGGCCCCAGTTTTAATCTGAGGGTCAAGCTTTTTGCAATTTATAATCTTCACTATATATACAAGCTTTTATGTAAATATTGGCATTTCTGGTGCAGTGGGTCTTGAGAAGAAGATTTTTAAACATTTTTCCTAAGTATTTCTATGTTAAACTTTGAACCCCGCCTGGGGCCCTAGTTTTTGTCTGGAGGTCACGATTTTTGCAACATAGAATTTTCAATATATATACAAGCTTTTGTGTAAATTTTGGCATTTCTGGTGCAGTGGTTCTTGAGAAGAAGATTTTTAAAGACACGTACCCTATTCTCACTGTTTCGCAATTATCTCCCTTTTAAAAAGGGATTAGCCCTTTATTTTTGCAATTTATAATCCCCTTTCCATAAGGATTCCTTGTACTAAGTTTGGTTAAATTTGGCCCAGTGGTTTTAGAGAAGAAGTCAAAAATGTGAAAAGTTTACAGACGGACGGACAGACGGACGACGGACAACGGGTGATCACAAAAGCTTACTTGAACTTTCGATTCAGGTGAGCTAAAAATCTTATTAATAACATCATTAGCATTTGTGGTTAGTCATAGACTAATTTTTATACAAAACATCTTAAACAGTAAATTTATCTACATGTAAATTGTATGCCCATATTCTCAAAAGAATTCTTATGAATATCAAATGAATATATTCTAAGATATATTTCAGTGGCTCTTATTCATGTAAATTTCAAAGATTTATAGACTTACATGCCAGATGATATTCATTCTCTAAAGGAAGGGAAGGTGTGTCCTCTGGGAGTAGCTCAGGAAGCATATGCTTCCTAAGGTTCATAAAGCCCACCACCAGAGCAGCAGAAAACACATCTGCTTTTGGTTGTAGTCTCTGTTCTAGTTCCTGCTCTGTATGCAAGAACCATGGCTTCAGACCTTTGCGTTCACATTCTCTTTTTAAAACCATCTTAGCCATCTCTGGGGAAATGTACTCAGGTGTCAAAGCTGTCAATTTTGTCTGATCCTGTGGCCTTTGAGCACCGCCAAAGTCAACTATCTTCAAAAGGTATCCTCTTTCCCGGTCTCCTTGCACACAGAGGTTGTCCGCTACAATTTTACACAATTTATATCATCAGATCTAATGATGGCTGGATAGTCATGGTCATTTTTAGACTACCGGTATGTTACTCTTCTTTAAAAGAATAGCTTTGTGTAAAGATACAGGAAACTATTTAAATTTTAAAGATAAAATATTATGTGATTTCTTCACTAAATGTTTAATTAATGAAATCATAACTAAAATTTGTAGATACCGGTAGAGCTAATGGATAATTTGTTAACTATTCAGCCTCCTCAAACATAATTTTCTTTATAAACCATAGAAATCCATTTTCAATGCACATTTACATCAAAATATAAATGCAAAGACTAAGGTAAAATTTAAAAAAAGAGGATGATGTTTTTCTTGGATGTCAAGGCTAAACAAGTTAGAGGCTACACTTTATTTTACTCCAGCAGATCTCCCCAAGCTTAAACAACTATCAGTAATAACACAATACTGATAATATGACAGGAAAAACTTAAAAATTAGCAATATCAAGCAATATAATGAGAACATACATTGTACATGTAATTTACATTATCATATATAATGCTACTCATGTTTTGATCATTAATAATGATTTTCAAATATCCAAATATCCAACAAAAACATATAAAACATACGTTTGATGTCACAGTTAATCATATTTTAGGATTCCAGTTAAGCTAGACCTCTACAGATGTCCCTCATTAGGATCCAGATGATGTCTTTGTACATGTATGAAGGCTGATTCCATTGCCTAACTATGCTTTGCAGTGATTGTCCTGAAAGCAGTATAGAAAGAACACTTTTTTTCAGGGTTTCTACCCTTAGTAAGTACATCTCATAGCCAGGTAAGCCAACATTCAAACAGAGGCCTATGGGTCATATCACTCACCTCAGCACTTTGACTGGGTTAAATCCTAACAAAAAAGGCTTGAAAGGTGTTGTTAATATAATTAAATAAGAGGAAAATTATCTATAAGCTGTTTAAATTTCAGATATCTCAGAATACTTTATACATAATTCTTAATTAATAACTGTTTGCACCAATATACTCAGATTTTTGATAAAAAATATTTGGTTCATGAATCAAATACTTGACACATGTAACTCAAGTTTCATAAATAAAAGGCCTGAACAGTTGTTTTTAAAATATAGATATTATTGAATCATAAAACAGTTGCATGAATGCAAATTACTAAATACTAATAATAATAATCAAATTTTAAATAAAAAATATTCCTTTTTTTAAAGATACTACAAAAACCCAAACAATTAATTCGTTAAACCTGCATAGTCCATTATTATTCCCACCATCCCAGAGCCAAACAACAGGCAATACGACTTCAATATATTGGGATGACTTGCGGCATTCGTAAAAATGGCCTCTGTTGGGTGGAACTTATCAATCTCTACCTACAAAACATTTTGAACAAAATCTATACAATCAAACCTTTGTTTTGCTAAAAGATGAGAATATCTAGTCAATATAACCTGAATATCACACTGAATTTAATGTAATTAGACATTGCATGCTAGAGATGGCAGACCTTAATATTGGCCCCCGAGAAAAGCAGGTTTTCACTTGGGAAAACATTTTCTGATGTTACACTTGCCAGCAAGCAATAAGCATTGTACATATTCTATATTTGCATTCATTGAGTATATTCTTCTGTATATCTTAAGAATTTCAAACTACTACCTATAAAAGAAAATTATTAAAATCTAAACAGAAAAAATTTATTTGCTCTTGTATGAATATACACGTAGTACTACACATTTCTACTACTTCCTTAAACTATTTAAGTAAACATAAGATTAAGCAGAATTCAGTGCATTTATAGTGTCAACTTTATTGAACTTGTACATGTTCCAACAAAAATAATGTTAGAATAGTTGAACTCAATTACATTTTCATTAAAATAAAAATAAATTTTTGGACTGCGCAGCAATGTTAAGGCTTTCTGCAGCTAAAATAATATCGGAAAACAGTACTGTCTTAATCACGGAAAAAATACTTTAACCAGACAAGTTTCTTTATTACATATATTAACAGCGATATCCAACACTATATTTGATGGATTTTTGTGACGTCATATGTACTTCTTAATCATGTGACGTGCGTAACCTGTGTCTATATAAATTGCATCAGTCCAAGTGATTAATGACATTAAATTAAAAATATTTTTAAGAAAAATCCTTTGGCAAGTCATATATTTTGCAGTTCTTGCTTGGGGTTTATAAATATTCCATTTATTTAATGTATTATCAAAACATTTCACCCATCTTTGAAATTAGGCACAATTTTACTTTTCAAGCTCGATTTACATATAATTGGGTCAGTTGGTAGGTTTCCCCCAGCATGATTCAAATTTCACTCAAAATACACTAGGACTGTATTGATCCTTCACTTGCACCAAGCTGTTTTTTTTTTTACATGCATTAAATTATCTCCATTCATTAGTTTACACGTAGCAAGGCATCTTTGCTAGCCAAGGGTGACGATCCATGGTGTTTCTCTATTCACCCTTGGCAGATTTAGTGAATAGAGAAACACCGTGGATCGTCACCCTTGGCTAGGGAAGATGGTAGCAGGGAAAATCTCCAAACAATTAGACTAAGTTTATAAATAGTAATTTACCTGATAAGAAGCTTTAAAACTGCTGACTTTCTGATACTCAACATTGATAATATTGAACTTAGTGTCACTATCCTATTAACAAAGTGTCTATATAAAGGAAACAAGCGGTTTGAGTAATATTTAATAAAATAAACTTAAAACTTTACAATACATTCCCCGAGAACTATCAAAAGGAATGCAGATGGTGACGTCAAAGTTAATTATGACGTCATATCGTATGACGTACAGACAAGTGACTCTCTACACATTGTTGTGAAATCAATCGGAAGCCTTAACATACCCGCATGAGAACAAAAGGTGGATGAATTCCATGATTTAGTAACATGAAACTAACATCACCAGTAGTCATTACCATTTTCTTCACATACTCTAATCCACTAGGCCACAGATACTTTGTAACCTTTCCAAATGATCCCCTTCCCAGCTCTTCTTCAGAACTTGAAAAGGTCCCTGAAAGACCTGAGCAAATTTCTGAAAGACACACACACACACACACACACACACACACACACACACAC
>WFKH01011926.1:31179955-31193783 GCA_016163765.1 Magallana hongkongensis
AGAGAGAGAGAGAGAGAGAGAGAGAGAGAGAGAGAGAGAGAGAGAATGAAAAGCCATGACAAATTTTATAGTTACATTTATGTCATTTCCCACTCAATGAGTTGTTATAGCTGTTATTATGGTAATGTTTTGACCCATGTCTCAGATACTGCATGGGCCCATAAAAAGTGTAATCTGGGACACACCCTTTTGTTTTGATAATGACAGCATTTAGCTTTGTAATGATAGTGTATCTTTTTTCTTCTAATCTACAGGTTTACCCGCGGCCTCCAGATGATCTAAAGATCAGGAATATAGAAAATATTGCCAATTTGATATTGCTAATGACCCAGTCAAGTCTGCTGAAGCCCAGAAGGTACTTCTTTGTCATGTAATAAACTTACAACTTGTCCTCCATATGTACATTGCAGATATATTTGGTTTAAGCTGATTGAAAGCCAAGCAAGGTTATCTAAATAGCTACAATGTCTTGTGTAAAAGGGAAAGGTTTGTATGGGCATCTTGTTGCAACACTGCATGATTATTGGTATTTGAAGTGGTGGGAACCTCTGAAAGGAATACCAGGAGTTTGAAAATATTATAAACTTAACGAAATGTCTTTTACACTCTCTGAGAGAATGGGATTTGCAGAAATCCCATGAATTTCTTATGCTGGAAATATGTTTTTCAGATTAGTTTTTGTCATTGACGCAATCTTATTTTGGTGTACATAGAATGTTGATAGTTGCAACTCATACAGACATTCATTTGTTACATAAGGGTTTATGACTTTGATCTTTGTTCAATATATTTAATATCTTAATTTCTGTCCTCTGGAAATCTAAATATCTTTGAAGTTACACCAGTTGGTAACAAAGGCAGATGGTTTCTGGTGATTTTGTTTTAACTATTTGATTCATTACATTTTTCACATGTGTGCAGACTTGATTGATCCGGGTTTCCTGATTTTGTCGTATAAGTGATATTGCTTTAAAAAGTATATCACCTGTGACTTTAATACTGGTATATTAGTACATATTTCATTTGTAAAACCATTTGAAAAATTTAAAGTGTTTTGTAGGACTGAAATGTTTTTATGGCTCCTAAAATTACTGAAAGTACATGCACATTATGCAACTATCTTTTGACATTGTATATATAATAAAATGATAAAGAAACTGTCATCTGGGTTTAAAATTAGTGGCAAAATGATGTAATACATGTATATACAATATTAGAAAAGATTACATTGTCAGTATCACTTTATAGCACATTCTTGAAATTACTGCGTTGAATATATAAGTATTTGATGAGTGCACAATGTTTGCAAAAATTAATTCTCTTAACACTTTATGTTTATTCTATTTTAGTTTCCAGACCATGACATTAGTGAATATTTCTTGAATGGAATGCATGAGGATTAGGATGGAACCTTATTCTGCCTTTTTACCAACTCACACCATCTTTTCAAGATTTATGGAGCCAACCACAGAAGAATTTGTTCTATACACATCATTCATAACATTCTAATTTATGTTACATAAAAAAGGTGTGGGCACTTTAAATGTTACTGGATGAATTGTTTCAACAATAAGTATTCACATAATGAATACCAGCAAACATTTTATTGAGTGTACTTATTTTGTATTTTTCCTATCCATCTAACATATGTTTTTACATAACATACCATATACATGTAGCATTTTTGGAAACAGCTAGTTTTATTTAATTGAAATTTAGCATTACTATTTTATGCAAGTTTTTTCTTATACTCTTTTGTATACAAACAGAACAAAAATACTCAGTTACAATGGGAAATGGACATAATATATACATAAAAGTGTCTGATAAATGTATAGGTCTTGTTCTTGAACAGAAGAAATTGACAGATGAATATTCAGTTTTAGCCTTCAAATATTAATATCTTTTTTAGAATAGTATTTAATCTAAGTTGAAAAAAGAATTAAAATATAAAAGTTTTTTTCCCTTTATTCAAGTGTTTAGAAACAAATCCATTGAAATTTTTACCGTTTATATCTAAAATTGCTGTACAGTATATCCTATTGATGCCTGTAATATATCACTTTAGTTTCTTCAGCAGCATGTTTATTACTTTTTTTTCTCAGAATGATGTATACAATGTCATTTATTTATTTTCATTATATTAAACTAGATACAAATAGGCCTTCTGCAACCTTTTCATTGTTTAAATGGTATGGAGTTCTTGAAACGAGTCTAGTGATTAATTTTTAATTACCTTTCATATGAAAAATGACATCTAAATCTTAATTAAATTGCTTTACAGTATATCCTTTCCATTTAATATATCACTTTATTTATGTTGAGCTGCATGTCTATTAGTTTTATGATATTTAGAATGATATATGCAATTTCATTAATTTATTTATCATTTTAAAAAAAATCATTAAAAAAAAGATCTCTTACAACCTGTGTATTTTTTTTTTTCAATTTACATAAAACAGTGTATTAACTGTATGTAGTTGTGTAGATTTATACATGTACCTACAAGCAATATACATTTAATTTTCATCAGGTACATGTACCAGCATACTATATTTGATAATGTACTTCTTTCATGCATTTTTCATGCCTTATACTCATTGTTATATGTATTCTGTATAATTAAAATACTTTGAAAACTTTTCTCAATTTATTTATTTTAGTAAGATTAAGAAACGGACTATAGTCAATGCACGTTTTCAAGAGTTGTCCTTCTTGGGGACAACAATGAATGCTCCCCTGGGTTCATGACCCTGAATATTGAGTAGGCTGTGAGGTGTGTCTAAGCTCGCTCGCTAGTTGTGATTTAAGTAAGGTAAAATGGCAGATGATATGGAAGGCGCTGATTTTGGGCTGAAAAGTAGTTGTTAATATGTGTTTTTTGTGTAAATAAAGTAACGCTAGCGAGCAGCGTACCTATGTAGTACTTGTTGGTTTTATTCATTTAGCACTTTATTGTTTTATATTCGGACGAACGTAGTGAGGGAGAATAAAAAAGGACATAAGCAAGAAAAGAATTAGCGGACTCTGTTGGCTTTAACCTCAGAACTCATTAAAAATCTCAAAACTCATCGGGTACAAATTACACGTATATTAGGCCAAATAAAAAAAATACCTGTGGTTCCGGTCACCCGACCGTCCCTATTTTATACCCCCGACCCTAAACTTTTTTTTCGCCAATTTTCAAATTTTTCCGGAATTTTTCCCGCTTTCCGTCATCAAACCAATATTAGATTTAGTTTCAGCAATGGCGGCCTCCTATCCATTTAGTATGGGAACATTTTAATTCCTATCAGTTTATTGAAAAGAAGATAAATCAAGAACTGTTTGTACCTTGTGTACCCCACAATAAAAAAATTCGAACCAACCTAGGGGGTGACATACTCGCTTTTTGATCGGTAACTTCGCCGGAATTTCCTTTGAAAGAGATGTTGAAGTCGCCCTGTATTCTGAGTTCACAATCGAGTAAATTAAACCCAAAGGCAATAAAATGATAATTATCAATTTCAAAAGGCGTTTTCACAGCCTCAGTTAACCCCTGTTGTGATAAACAACTTGCGACTGTCTTATCTACATGTATAGGGGTTATAAATACGGGTGATGCAACCACATACTGTGCATTGAAAATTACAACCGATGTTTATTTCTTTTAGAGTTTATATTATAATTAGTTTGCAGCTTGTAATTAGTTTATAACACTGCCAAATTAATGCTGAAAGAATCATAAAACAATTTGTTAACAGTTATTTTCAAGGTCCTCTGCATAACGGTTGTAATTGGGTCAAAGGGTTTGACTAATACCTCCAAAATACACCAAAGTACAAAGACTGATTTTATTTGTCATTAAGCTAACACAATTACAAAACATTTCATGTATAAAATGTATGAATACATCAAATAATTAAAATTCAACAAATTGGATAATTTAAAAAAAAAAGATTGTTGTTTTAGTTTTTATTGACTTGTTTCTATTTAAATCCAATCTAAATTATTAAAAACTTAATCTTTGTATATCATTATTAGCATTATGGTATTGTCAAGAAATGGAAGTCTCCCTGATTTCTCAAGCTTCTCCCTATTTTTCTGTTAGATAGAAGTGTTTCTCTCTAAAATTTTGCTCTAAGTTGGTCGTCCCTTAATTGAATTTATATGGAACCTGTAAGGTAAAGATCATTTTTTAAAATTTAAAATGAGAAATATTGAGATTGACCTTTGTTTAATTGAATCAAATAAAAAAAAACAAAACAAACCATAGCATTCTGAATCAAATTCGAACGAAATCGAATGAACTCTGAATCGTCCCAGCCATAATTAATACCGAACATTTAATACTTTTTTGTTTTTAAACAGAAATTATTTTTTATTTATTTTTGATTTAAAAATATTTCTGTCAGTTAAAAGCTAGATGCTCCCTACCAATCTTGATTTAGTATATTTATCTCACTAAATACAAATCACATCTGCAATGCAGTGCTAGGTACATGTAGTACTAAGAAAATCATTTTATACTTTTCTATTATTAAAAAAAAAAATTAAAAAAAAAAAAAAAAAAAAATCCCTTCCTACATGTACCTACCCTAATTTTTTTTTTTAGATGTTACTGGAACCACACATATTTTTTTTATTTGGCCTAAGTGATCAAAGCAAAAAACTTACATATATGATAAACATTTGATAGAGAAAGTGTTTAACGTGTTTCTTTTTGTCGACCGACACATCCGGTCCACACCGGAAGGGTTTAAACAAATGGGAAGGGTGTTGACATTGTTTATTAGTTTAACTGTTTTTCTCACACCGTGTTAGTAAGTTTGATGAACAGTAATGTACGAGAGGCAAATGTTCAAGATATACTAACTTTTATTTTCATTGAGCACTTCCGTTCGTCCGTTTCCTGTCCCGAGACAATAACCTTGTCTCTATGAGATTTCAAAGACGTTAAAGAATTCAACAACCAAACTTTGTGGGATGATTAACTTTTGCATATAGATATGTTAAACATGTTTTGTTTGAATCGGCGTAAGTTCCTGTCGTCACAGAAAGTAGTCAAAAAATGATTTACGGTCTGAAAGTTTTCTTCAAAGTAAATATTATATCTATTATATTTTCTATTTGAAACAAGCTTGCTTTTACAGAATAATACATTTATATGAGAACGGAAGACCTTTTTGTTGCTATAGCAACAAGAGTCTAGTATTTTTATTATAATTTGTCTTACAAATACTTGTTGGTCCCTTGACAAAGCGGACTGTACATACATGTTTATTGAATGCTGCGTATTAGCTAAGAAAATATTCATTAAATAAAATGATATTTAGATTAAATGATGACGTCTGACACGTTACTGTATGCAAAGTTAAATAACAGTGCTCATTGATTTTGTATTTTAACCAAGGAAAGCAAGGACTAAACAGCCACGATTAAATTGATAGAAAAAACCTAATTACGTTAATTAAGGAGAGTTTTAAGTTAAAGAAGAAGGTATGCCCATTTTTACGCTTATAACCTTTCAACGTGTACTTTAAACTCACCCCCACCCCCAACAAAAATAGCGAAAAAAAAAAGACAAAAAAACCCAAACAAACAAACAAGCAAAACAAAAACAAACAAGTAAAACAAAAAAGGCAATAAAAATTTATTAAAAAATAATAATCACACCATTATATCACAATATAATCAAGCAATACTATACAGTACATCGACTGAATAGCTATTCTTTAGGAAAATAGTTTTTTTGAAAATTGATCTAAAGAAAAATTCATTATAATTAAAAGTCCAATCATAACAAGCAAACATATTTTTATGACATTTTGATTTTGATTTTCTGCGGCATGCGTTATTCGAGGTAATTAAGAAAATATATAATATTATTCAGAATAAATACTACTAAGAAGTTTAAAACCTCCGTCACATTTCCAAAAACGACCAACGGCCGACGGTTTTTGGAGGAAAATATGGGATTATTCGGACGACAGTCGGCAGTTCATCAGCCGTTGTCTTGGCCGGTATCGACTTTTTTTTCGTCGGCAGACCAATTTTGTGTCCGTCGGGCCAAGTTAAAAATTTTTCTACGTCGGTGGACGATGTCTTCAGTTGAACAGTCGTTGAATAGTCCGTCAAGCAACCCTCCATCATCGTCCGACCATCGACAGACAGTTTTTCATGTCTGTCATCGCTCGGTTGACATTTTGGCATTTGGTTTTTTTTATTACATGTCGGTCGGCAGACACCGATTGACGACCGAAAATCGACCGAGGGTCGACTGGTCTTTGGGACGATTTTGACAAATTGACTGAGGGACGACCGACGATGTATGAATAACGTTAAACATCTACAGTCTATCGGTCGATAATCGGCGGCCAGGGGAACGACGCCATGCTGCAGACTTGTAGCAATTTCCAAGTGGTTACAGGTGAATACTAGTATTCAGCAAATGCAAAATTGTTTACGTAATCGGCCGACCGTAAAAAAAACAAATTGTGGCATGATCGAGCGACGATTCACCAACTAATAAATATTCAAACTTTTGAAGGTATCGTTGTTCCTAAAAATTAATGTGACTGCACTGCGTTGTCCGATACCAGTGTCGGGCGATCATATTTCCGTAAGCCCTTTTTACAATTGGCGCACTTTACAACACTTTGCGATCGGAATTTTTTAGCTTCGCATACGTTGCACGAGCTCTCGTATTCGTTGCATGCGTTTTAGTGGTCGCATCAAGTCTCCTCAAAATAGTTGACATGCACACTATTCAGACGCGACCGAATGCGATCCAAATTAAAGCAATGCTATGCGCGAACATAAATACAAACGTTTTACATCATTTTGTGTACTCACAAGAGTGATGCACGATTTTAAAGGTCGTAAGATAAATCGCAGCTGTTTACGTGTGTTTTGCGACATGAGACTGTTGTTCAACGTGTTTCATGTAATCTTGCAACGTTTTACTATCATTGCACGATTCAGTTTCAATTTGCCGTGTTTTGCCAAAAGTATATATACACTGTACAAGCATATCTGTTTCATACCACAAATGACCATGGATGCTGCTGCATCTCTGTTTCTTTTTGGGCGGCATCTTCTCTCGCATTCAGCTATGTCTACAGTGGAGCGTCGGAAACGGGCGCCCCTCTGACTCGCATGAGCATTCGTACCATGGAACGCATGATCGCACGTCCAATCGCATTGGTGCATGTTCAATCGTCCGATCACATTACTACTCGCGCGATCTTATCGCATTATCTTACAACACCTGCTTTCATTGTACAGCAGTCGCATATAGACGCAAGATATATCACAAGATTTAATGCGTTTACATCGCACAACGATTGCTTTACAGCATGCGAATTTCGTACGAATACGTTTTCATATGCGATTTTTTCGGCAACAGTTTGCGATCCATATCTAATTTTTTCGGTCTGACGAATATTTTGTCGCTTCTGCTCGTGCGCCAATTGTGAAAGGGCTTTAGCTGACGTAAATGCGAGGAAAATTTGTTCGCCCAACCATACATCGGCTTCAATGTCATCTAGGCATAACTAGTATTAAAGCATGAATTAAAGAACGAACAACTCCGTAAAAAAATAAGAACTGGTACAAGATACTCAGTATATACAGGCTGATTTAACGTGAAATAACATTGATACTATCAGTACTCCATTCTCCAACATACACATTGTCATTTTCATCAATGCAAAGTGCTCGAGGCATTTTGATTCCTTTGTAAATCACGTGATGAAGGAAGGCACCATCCTTGTCTATAACGTGAATTTTGTCGTTTTTCATATCAGCAACGATGATGTTGAGCTTTGAATCGCAACATATGCCATATGGATCAAAGTTGCTGCTACTGAAGTTTCCAAGGTAACGGAATCTCAGCATGCCTCCGGCGTCCGTGACAACCACGGCTCTGACGTCAGAGACACAGATGTCTCCATTACCGTTCTCTGCTATGTAGGTAGGACAGATGTATAGAGGGGTGTTCTTATCCGTGAAAATTTCAAATCTTCCATCTAATGATATCACTTTCCCTAAACTTTGTGTACCAACTTTGTTGTTCCAAAGGCAAATCAGAATATCCCCTGACTCACGAACCGCTATTCCTTGTGGAATGTAGTCAAATATTTGTGAGCACCCAAGAGGATACAACCGTACATCTTTTGGGAATTGATTATAGCCCCCCCACAAATCCGAATTTTCCACATGGTCAAAAACTGGCCAATCATTATCAAATGAACCTCCAAATCTTACCCGCCTTTTCTCTACCTGCCTCTTATTTCCATGTATGAAATTCAGATTCCCATTTCTTTCATCTTTAAGTGCAACATAACATCCAGATGAAGAATGAAAAAATACAAATTTCGATTTCACTGTATTAATGGTTGAGTCGACTGTTGAAAGACACAGATACCCTTTTCTGCTACAATCAATGTCAAAAACGTATTTCCGACAACCTAAATGGATTGTCCTGTCAATTTTGTATTCCAACGATGATAGATCTTGGGCTTGTCGAAATGTCTGCAAGTTATATTTAAAAAAAAGAAATGAAAGCAGAAAATGAAACAAGAAACTTTTTGCTCATTGCGTTCGTTGAAAACAGTCCCTTCTTTAAGTTTATATTAAAAAACAATCAGTCTATTTCATCCAATATATTTATATTATATAGAAATCAACGCACACGGAATTTCATTTAGCTTCAGAATTTTAACATTTAGTTACAATAAGAAAAACTAAGCTTTTTACTGTCATATGAATGAAAACGGACTTTGAACTTCATATAAATCACGGATATAATAATTGCATCCTATATCTGCTTTACCTCTTTGTACGTTAATGAAGAAGGAAGTTGATCTTACCATTATTTCTTAAGTTCGTTGCTTGATGTATCTATTAAACAAATTAATATAGAATATTAGCAAAACCACAGACATATTTACTTACAAAATACTTATAAAGCCCATAATCGCATCATTGAAAATAAATAAAGCTTAACTCAAACACTTACTCCGTTTTTTTTCAAATTCAGCCTGAACGTAACTAAAATAATTAGTCAAGTTGGACTAAATCCGCCAGGAAATCAAATATTAGAAACAATATGTACATTATTCGACATAGAGATCTTAAGCAAAAGAAAATAAAAGGTTGCGTATTCGGACAGAATGTAGGGTTTTCCCATTTAAATTTCAGAAAACGCCAAACCGAAAGTACAAAGTTCAGGTGCATTTATGGTAATTCCAGTGTCTTTCGTGTCCGGTTCTTTTTTTACACGGCGTAATCAGTTTGGAATCCCAGTGTCTTTCGTATCTGATTCTTTTTTTTACACTGCGTGATAAATTTCCGGTTATAATTTTGGCGCACAGCGTGTAAAGGTTGCACACCACTATTAATTTTTACTATATATTCTTACCAAAATTACGCAACTTTAGACACGGGTAGCGAGTTTAAAACAAACTTCTGAAAAAATCCCTCTTTACAACTTTTAAAACAACCGTTCCTAACCAATTTAGTAGCAAAAAACACACAGCCATCCACAAAGGCACAAGAGTTTGTTTACATCAAAGTTACACATGTGCTTGAAAATCATGTCCGAGCCTTTTCACCCCCCTGCCGAAATAACTGGCATCAAAAATTCAAGTGACCGCGTATTTTTACAAAAGTGGGAAATTCATGCATTTTACACGTTGTTTTTCATCTCATAAAAAAGTACAGTCCCTGTCGCTGGCGGAAAACCCCTAAAAACGAAGGGGAATTCGGGAATTAATTTGCCTCAGCCATGTTTTGACGTGAACCTTCGGAAAAATAGTGTTGTGAGACCTGCAATGGCTCGATCAAAGAAAGGAAAATTTGTGAAAATATCGCATCTCCGTCGATTTGGGGGTTGGAAAAAGCAAGGAAAGCAGCGAAGTGTAAACATGGTAAGTGAATGTGTAATATACTTGTATTTTTTGTATGCATTCTCTGTCAACAATTACACTGCGTTTTAATAACATCACAAATCAAGAGAGACCATATATAATGTATGCTGGCATAAGATCAGTTCTCGCCAAGGACCATTTCTTGCCAGTCAATTGCTACGTCACTTCATTGACACATATTAAATTAATATAATATGCGAAAAATGATGTAACAATGCACTGGCGAGAACTGGTACATAGCATGCAAGTAAAATTTTAAGGAAAGAGTTCAGAATTTGAAAGTATTTGAAAGTTGAATATACAAACAATAAGTGATACCCCCCCCCCCCCCCCCCCCCCTCCTCCCCCCATCCCCAGAATAGGAAATTCAGGTTTGTCAAAGATACTTGATTATACAAGGATAGCTGCAGGTCTGTAACTTCTGGCCTGAAAAAATTCGGATGAACGACCTGGGAGCTACATGTACAGTGCCTCCAATAGCAAAAAAACCCCTGCAATTTAAGGCCCACAAAAATTTGAGAATTTGAGGAAGAATTTAATGATTTTAAGTTTTTCACTGCATTTGTTTAGAAATAAGATTAATCAGTCCAAAACTAGCGCGTTTTTGGTGCGCCGTAAACTGCTATCAGTCCTAAGATTCCATGCAACAGGATTTAATTAACACTGTTTAATGGGTCTCAAACGTTATGCTGGATATGGATCCTTAAGGTCAAGATCTAGTAAATGAAAGGTGCCTACAGGTTTATATCAAAGTACTGAAATTACTGAAAAGCGCTAAGCCTGGAAGAAAGTGTTAAAAATATATCGATTGATATGAAAATACATGTAAAGAATGATATTTGATTAGGGATTTATTACATATATTTACTGTAGTATTTCAAGTAACTCGACAGTTATACTTTTTATAAATTATATTCAAATCATTGGATTTGGGTAATTATCGAATTACAGATTAATGCAAATTGATAGAAAAATATTCCTGAAATATTGCATACTGAAAACGAAGCCTAAAATAATGTTAATTAAAAGCAGCACAAATTATCGTAAAAAAGGTGTTAATCGAAAAATTTAATATGAAAAATTCTGCATTTTTATATAAAACATGGTGTTCATAACTGTAACGTATTACATATAGCTCAAAATATTATGGGTAAACGTGGGTATTGTGCCCAATGCCGATAATGAATTTTAATCAAATCACCAGTACCAAATAACAGATGATTGCATTGTTTGAAAGGGCTTAGGCGACTTTTTTTTTACAATAATTAACACTTTTAATAAAATACCAAAAGCAATTTAGTGTCTACTATTTTTTTTCGTCCGGATAGAATTAACAATAATCGTAGTTTAAATATTTGAAACGTTTGGTACGGCGGGCCAGAAATTTCAAGACTATACAGTTTAAAAACACTCAAAACCTATTCATATCGTAGAATTATTTCACCTATTACTTAACAGCTAAAACAAACCTTAATGCATATAACATCTACTTTTTATTCTTAATTTCAATTCGAAAGAAATCATCATGGTATGTTTTGGAGCACCCGCATCCGATATATAATAATGACATTAAAATGAAACTTGTTGCCAACTTAATACTGCAAGAACAAATGTATCTGTATGCGGGATAACTTGAAGATATTAAGTTCTCTTTAATGCATAGTTATGAGTTTTCCAGAGTGCGGCTTCTCCAGGGTACGACTTCTCCAGTACCCGCCAGTAGGTGGCGGTATATAGGAAACGCGAAAACGAAAGTGGAAGTAGGTTTAGAAATCTGGCGACAAAAAAGCGCTGCAGCTATGCTTAGCGCTTTTAAAAATTTAAGATACAAATTCGTTTAATGGTGCTTCATACCCATAGCTGTGTTTAATAGGGTGTATCAGGGCTTAAAATTTTTAGTAAACAGGATGAAAAATCATGTTTCAGACTGTCATTTTCTATGTAATATGTAGGAAATAAGTAACAAATCAATCAGTTTTGTCCATTTTGAGTAATGGAATATACATGTATCTAGAATGCCTACAGTCTCTCCAAAAACAGCACTAAATTAAGAATTGTTTATTTTTCTACACAATTCCTTCAAAGCCGTAAAGTACGGGAAAAAACATCAGCAAATTAATTACTAGATGCTGTCATTAGACAGTAATACCCGCACCAAGTGTCTGCCCCTAAATAACACTGTTTTGTACCAGTTTTAGTAAAAACGAAGGCCACGTGCACATAATACATCATCGTCGGAACCCACAGGTTTTCTATCCGTTACACTGCAGTGTAACGGATAGAAAACCCGTGGGTTCCGATGATGGTAATACACATGAGCGGCCCTTTATGTACAATTTGTGGTTGAACTGTTTGCATGTGAATTTTCAGTTAAGGAAGTATGGGACTCACGATTTTGAATTACCGCGCAACTCCGAATGACGTTAACCAATTCGCGGTCGTTAAATCTGTTGGTTCAATTCTAAGGTATTTAACAATAAAATTTATTGTGGAAAGGATTTCATAGTTTCTTTTTAAAATAAAACGTGAACATAAATGATTTTTAAAAGTTAAATTTAACCCAAAAATCTTATTTTACAACATAAATATCGGTTCGGTTTTCGGCAATGCGGAGGAAACGTGGATTTGATTTTGAACGCTGAAAAGACATAAAGGTTGCTAAAGCTCAGAAAAAGGATGGTATAGTCACATAGTGCGAACGTGGACGCTCTCTTGGGCAGACCAATCACATATTTTGATATTACAGCTGAATAATTCTCATCACAGATGGAGGAAGATAACTCGACGCCAGCAAAAGCGATCTGTCCAGGTTTGACCTACATTCATTGATAGAGTAAAAGTATTTGGTAATCTCAGCGAAGTTAAGTTCGTCTAGAAAGAATAATCTTACCGTGACCAGGCTACGCTCAGGTCACAGTAAGAATTCGTCCCATATACTTGCAATGTAGCAGCCGCGAAGCAGATCTGCTTCGCGTCGATTTTAAGACTGTTAAAAATAATCTGCAGGGGAAAAACACCTTTTTATACATTACAAACCTTTTTGAACATGCATATGTAGTTAACTCCACAAAATATCCATTTAATTAGTCGTACTAAGGCATTTTGTTAATATACACGTTTGAATTGCCTGCCATTTTGTCGGAAATCGTACTCGGAATGTCTCGGGTTTTACCGTAAACATGGCGACCGTAAACAGCGAATTTTCAAATGTGATGTTACAAGTGGCAGTGATTTCGTTACAAAAACAGTTTATGAGGTAAAATGGGATTATAATAGAGCAACATTGTAGGTATTATGAAAATTTAGGCGAGATATAGCGCGATATATTTTTTTTATTTGCTACGAAGCGAGTATATGGGACGAATTCTATCGTTAAACCGGGTCCGTAGGACATCTGTCATTTTAACGATAGAACATTCTATCTAAAATTCGTCGAGACTGAAAATTTTTGACTGACATTTCTTCAGTTTTTCAGTTTTGGCGAATCTTGCTGAGATTAGAGTAAAAGTAAAATTGGTATGGGCATCATCGAATTTTTCTTATGCTATGCCGGTGTAATGCACTGGTGCTTGCATGTATTGGTCTCTGCTCATGATTGTGTAAGATACCTATACCAGTATAAGTAGGCATCGTACATATTCGTGAGTAAAGCCCCAAGCACCTGAGGTGTAATTTCATAATAAAACATGTATACAAGTTTTGACAGTATGGTTCAATACACATACAGTCGTTTGACCAGTTCCGAATAGGGTACAGATTTGGCGGTGCTGTAAATGTTCCCCGGTGTTATTTTTAGATCTGATTTTTTGGCCGATATACACCATATCCCTGCTGATAATAATGCAATATTGCTGCATTTATTTTTTTTTTAATAAAATTTTATTCTAACAAATTACACGGGAAGCCATTTTACCAGT
>WFKH01011926.1:31201154-31223395 GCA_016163765.1 Magallana hongkongensis
GTATATCGAACACATAACAGATCATGTTAATAAATAAACATTCACTACTGATGTTGGTTTTTTTTGTTTCATATTTAAAGCATAACTCAAGAAGATTAGAATGTTCTCTTTAAGTTAATATCCCTTAGAATAAATGAATGATGGAATATATGAACTATATATAAAAATAAATACAATTAATTGAATGTGTTTAATTAAATAAAATGACATAAAGTGATTAACAAAATCAAACGTCAAATTTATTGATGTACGTACCAGATGCAAAGACTAGAGATATTCCTGCAAGATACAAAAAAATGGTGTTAAATTTCATTATGGTTGAACGTTAAAGCAATCTTATTAGCCTGGAAGTTTTTTCTGTGCACTATTTATTAAATCTTTAAATGGAAAACTGTTTCCTGCAATAAAACTTATTTTTATTATGCAGATTACTTCGAATTAACTCCTGTTTTACTATGACTAGAAGATAAGAAATAACATTGATATTTATTATAAAGGAGTATAAACTGCATAAACATTTCAACGTTCATGCCTTTACGAACTTAAAAATTACAACAGTGCGAGAAATCATGAAACATTGCGATTAAAAACATTGTTAGCTTATCGAGAATTAACAGTGTATCAGCAAAGACATCTTCACAATTACCTATAATCAAATTTCGAAATAGAAATTTAATATAGGTTTAAATTGTAAGCAAGTAAACAAATAAACAAAGCAGGGGTTTACTCAATGTTGTGATGGTGTACAAGATATTATTTATAAATAATTTAAATTATCACTGTACATAATGGAAGTTATTAATATAAGTTCCGGAGAGCTGCATTTTATTTTGTTTTAATTTTTTTTTAATTGTGAACAAAGGTTGAATATATAAATTATTTTATGATATATTCGCTCTCTCACTTCTCACATACTTACATTTTGTCAAATTCTTAATTCAATGCTCTCGTGTACTTATCTTGACCAAAGGAACGATAATTTTTAGATCGTTTCGATAAAAAGTCTACTCTGGATTGCTTCGCTTTGTAATATAAAAGTTGGAGAATATTGTATACATATTGCATGCATCTTTATTCTTTTGTTTTTGTTTTGTTTCCGAAACTGATATTTTAAAAAATGGACAAATGAATATTATAAGCACCTTAGTATTGCATGTAAAATCAAGTACAATATAGTTAAAAAAAAACCATAAAATAACCTTAAGCACATTGTTTTAGTATACTGAATGCCCGAAAATGACACTATTGGGAAATTCAAATGACAAACATTTAAATGAGAGAATCAAATTAATACTTGTTAATATTGAACTTAACTCCATTAGGACGGGCATTTTCCAACCGACAGATCGTCATCAACAGTTTGCGCCAGACAGGATATTGTACCATGCTATAAACGATAGGTAATGAACTTTTCCTAGAAAGAACACTTTGAAAGATCATAGAAACATATTTGCCTATGATTGACGTTGATAAGCATTCTCCAGTGCTTTGACTTAGCCATCATCGAATAGGATATATCGCGCACATATTACGCACATACGTAAAGAAATCGAAAGTGTTGCGTTATTCTGTTCAAAATGAGAAAGAAGGAAAGAATTTAAATAGCAATTAATTTAAAATGAAATTCATACAAAAGGCAAGACAAATTATATTCTCGAATATATAACTCTTATCTGGAGGTATTTAACCTGTCATGTCGCGTTAGGCGATTCGGTAATGTTGACTAAGTTTAATAGTAAAACAAACATTGAAATAACATGAAAAAGAGTAAACATGTCACTCGAGAATATGTTTCAAATACGATCAAAAAGAATTTTACCGTATGGGATACGTAACTAAGCGTTATTGGCATTCTGCAGGAAATGGCTGATAAGCTAAAGGGAGATAAATAGTATGACGTTAATTGTACACACTGGTAACCTGGGTGATTTATTATTCTATACTCCTTAAAGATAACTCAAATATTTTATTTATAACATACAAAGGGGGAATTGACTATATTTTTAGATTATTGAAAACATATTTAATATGTTTAGAAAAAAATTTAAAGACAATGGATTGAACAAATTCAGCTGACTATCTGTAGCCAGAAAAATTACTCTTTTAGGAATAACATTTGAAAATTAGAATAATATGCAATAAGAAGTTTTTTTTGTTTATCATAGTAAGCAGAAATGTTAGGCGAATTTTTACCGCGATATTTTTTATTAAGGTTTGTATCATTTGCTTCATCTGTTTTTTATGTTTGTAATTTAATTGATTGTCTAAATTTGCATATGTATTTAATAATAAGACCAGAACCCGTTTTTTTTAAAACTTAAATTGAAGTAATTTAATTCTATAACATGTAATTTCCTTTTCATATTTAGTTAGGAAAGTTTGATATGCCATGTGGTTTTCTAAATGGAGCTTTTATATCTTAATAAGCATGTAACTTTTGATAGTAACCCATTCGTTTTCCGAATAATTATGTTTTGCATTCTAAACTGCAACGATAATTGACAATGCATGTGGGGATGACACAATGATGAAAGTGTCTCTAAAAGCATGACATCACAAAAATATAAAAAGAAACCATTATATAGATTTAATTTTTATCTCAAGAAATATCCGCCATTTTTTTGATAGGATCTCCTGAATCTTCCTGGTTCGCGACACCGGTGTGTTAAATGATCAATTAGAACAATGGATTTTACATGCTTACCAATCTTTTTAAGAGGATTTGCTATAGCTTTCTCTTTCGGTATTTAATGTACTCTATTGCAATATTGATGTATTATGTAGTTGTTTTTGAGATCAAAGCTATATATCTATCTGTCTGTCAATTCAACAGATGACATATCTTTCAATAAAGTCGCCACCCAATCACATACTCACAAAGGCGACGGTTATTCTGCGCACAATGCAGTTGATAGAAACACAAAAACTTGTATGAGGACACGTGATATTGGGATCAACTCTATAGACAAGATTGTCTGGTGGAAAGTGGATCTCGGTGGAGTGTACAGCATATACAGCATTACCATCTTGTTTAAAAACTACGAAGATTTCTGTATGTTATTTTTATATGGCGTTTAACAGGTTTAACTGTTTCAGCCTGAAGCTTCTGCAAATTGTTTTTCTTAAGCCTACTACTATTAAATTTCCCACTTCTAGAACTAAAAGATAATTGAGTCCGCCAATGGGTACTGCATCTTTTCAAATTTAAACAAGTTCTATTGCGTGTTAGAACGCTATCCAAAAACTCTTTAATGCTTTTGTTTATGACATAATTTATAAATAATGATGTTTAAAAAACGATTTACTTTGACGATAAAATGTATAAACAAACGATCTAAAGACAGTCAAAGATACACCCCCCCCGAATTATTTTTGATGACATTTTGGTAGCCTAATCATAGACACTTTTTACTGAATCCGAGTTTGTATTTTATCATGAAATTGAACACTTGCCTTTTTATTATGATTATTTAAAAAGAAAAAAAAGTGTCGATGATAAGATAACTGTTCTTTTTAGTGTGGGTGTACTTAGTTTCGATACATTTCCTTATTGACTGCTTGCATCCACAAGGTTAATGCTAATGGCTTAGATTTAATGTAGTTGTATGTCATCTATATTTACCAAGATTGGTTCAATTGGTTCCGATAAAACATTGTTTTGTAAATATGGAGGGTAATACGGGTAGGTTAAGGAAGCATATGGACAATTTAGCTTCTTATTTTGACTGTAATACACAAAATCGTAAGATTAAGTCAACGCTTTGAAATGGACCAAAAACTTATTATTTTCCGATAAAATAGATGTCACTGCAATAAAATCGGGTAATACATAACTGCCATCTCGGTACATTATCACGTGATAACTATAAATATCTTACATATATTCCTTAATATAAAATGAGATAGAATAACACTACCCCGCGGTTCCCAGAAAACAATAAACATATCGAGTAATTGCAAAAAAATCTCAGTTTTATAAATACTACTGCTAGAATTCTATATTTTCCTCTAATAAATAGTTATACGTCCAGTTCTCTAAAAAAACCTTCCCATCTTTTATACAGCTTGAATGGAAAATGGCATGCTGCATCAAAGCGACATATAACACGGGATTCTAGCAGCTTTTTTCGAGTTAAGCATTGATCACACTACTGATATGTGTTAAATGTGAACTTCAAAATATACGGGGTAGTGTTGTTCTAGTCGGATGTTTATAATGTAAACAACGACAGAGGAAAGCCTGCCTGAGAAATAAAAGCATAATTACATACCTTTTAGCGAATATTTGATAAAGTTAACATATGTTCCAGTATTTCCTTGCTCAATTCTCAACAAATCACACCAAAATACTTTATTAGAGTTCTTAGATTTCTTATATTTTGAATCTGTTTACAATGCTTTCCGATCAAATTTACACGATATTCATCAATGCGTAAATCTACGTAATACAATCTAACTTCTAAAAAAACTGATATTTTTTTTTTAATTTGGTCTACCTTTTGATGATTTAGTATTTCAATAGGTATTTAATAACTAAGATTTGTTATTTCGCGGAATTACAATTTTCATCGTCGATTCTGTATGCTTTCTTAACATCCATGCGAATTGTCATTGTCATTTATGTTCAAAACGCTAATCATTAAAACCTATATTCCAGAACATGTTTTGCTATTGTACATGTATTCTGCCTAGATATGATGATTTAACTATGAGTCTTTTCAGTTGTATTTTACAATTATTCGTTAGTCCTCTTAAAGGGACATGGTGACGCACAAACCCATGATTTAGCAAATATCAAATTTTGACACGATTTCCACATATTTTATATATCATATGAAAAGATGAACTTTTGAAAAATTACGGTGTTCAAAAGTAAATAAATCAAATTAAAAAGAGAAAAATAGAATTAAGCGTTGGGCCAACACGAAAATATTGAGTTTTCCTTCCGCTTCATCGCAACGCAAGCGCAATGGAATGTAAATACTGCAGCGTGGCATACATTATGAGCCAGAAGCCTCTCATTGAAACATGATGTCTTCGAGAACTATATATTTATTAAGATGCATTCTCTATTAATGCATATTTCTTACCACAGACATCGAGTAGCTTCAAATTCAAGTTCTTTTTTTAGTGTGTCAATCCCACTGTAACTATTTTTAGACAGAAATCGCAATCACGTGACACAAAACCAATGTCCAAAACAACTCGGTTTGTTTACGTGTGCAATTTCCGGATGAGTGTTAATGACTTGTAAATTAATAGGTGATGACTTATGATGCGTGAAACATTCCGTATGAAGAAATTTCAAGTAGCTCTTCTTATTTCCGTTGTCATAATTGAAAAGTAAAACATCTAGTTTGAGTCACCGTGTCACTTTAAGAATTTAAACTTTGTAGCTTTGATTTTATGTTCGTAAACATTTAATCATTAAATGCTTCATATTTTTTTTTCTAAATTTCCTTACTTTACAGTCCAAATGTTACTATCTCATTCAACAATTTCAATATATATTGGCTATATATAAGCCCAATTCAAGCCTGTATCGCTTAATTAGGAATGCTGAAAACGGTATAAAACATTTGTTACACAAATTAAGGAAAGATGAATTATGTTCAATTTTTAAATGTTACATATCTAGATTTCGTTTAAACACATTTACACTACATTAGCTATATAGCTAATGATGTGTTTCTCTGAGTGGATTTTGCTCCAAAAGTTTCAGACAAAATATCATAAATGTTAATTAAAAACATTTGAAATTTTGCTTTTAGACATTCGACAGCAAGGCCGTTTTGCAGGATTCTCTATTTATGTATCAAACACTGGTGATATACAAGGTTCTACGCTGTGCTACAAAGACGGACCAGAGTTGCTTCCCCTGAACTTTACTACAACTTGCCCAGTATACGGACGATACGTCATCTTTTACAACGAAAGGCTCGATGTAGTAAGCTATCCGACAGGTTATGAACGAACAAATTCTTACACTGAACTGTGTGAAGTCATCGTAGAAGGTAATGTTTTCAAAGTTTATTCTTTTTATAACAGTCACCTCTGTTAATCACTGACTAATTATAATCCGTTCAAATTTAGTTAACTACTACTACTATCTTTGGTAAACTACTGAACATTTTCAAAATCTTTGATGATTTGTAGAAATGTTTCTTTATTTGTCTTTGCATCTAGAGGTAAACTGGGTTAGCACGTATGATTAAAACAAATAAGAAAGTTCATTTTGTTCTGTATAAATTCCTTATATTTGGAGTTAAACTGTTAAATCTTTATATGCGATCAATATAATAAGAATTGTTTTATGACAATAAATAGTGGCCAAAAGGAAATTAGAAGAAAAAGGAAACATTAAGCATAAACAACGAATAAATAATTTATTGAGCATTGACTCTTTCTGTGTATTCATAATGACAAATGTTTTATTCGTTATTTCATAAGGCTGTCAGAATTCTACTGTGTATGGCAGTAACTGTGACATACGATGCCCTTCCAATTGTAAAAACAACATAATTATGTCACATACAACTTGGAAACTGTTTTGCATGTCCACCTGGATGCACTGGGGCGACTTGTATTACAAGTATATCAATGAAATACTCTACGCTTGATTTAATAATAAACTTTATTCATTCATTAATTCAGTGCACGGTACAATTGACAGTTGTTTTGTTTTTTATTGAATTTTATTGAATTTATCAATATTCCGATTTGATTTCTGTTACTTGTTGCCGAAACAATTTATTTCCTGCTTAATAAGAACATATTGACTTTTCATTTTAAAATATATTCTAGTTTGAACGGTGTATACGAACGTGTAAGTCTTTATTGACTTTAGTGTGTAAAATGAATTCTTAAGAGTGTAGAAAGTTTATATTGCATTTATCTTCATGAATAAAATACAGAAAAATTATATCCCACTGTTTGGACTCATCTTTTTTTCGTTTTAAGGAAAACAGAGAAAGAAATGGTATAGTTCTAGATAACTGCAATTTTACCAAAAAAAACCCCAAAACTTTCAAAAGGTTTTGACCATTTACAATTCATTACAATTTCCATAAAATAAAAAGGATTGGGGTGTGTTGTTCATTATTAAAAGAATGTGGCACAAGGATTGATAATTTTTACATCAAAAAAGATTTAATAATTGTTGTTTTGTATTGATAGAATGCATAGAAGGATGGTACGGGAGCAACTGCAGTCAACAGTGTGTAGGACATTGTAGAGATAGGGCAACTTGTAATCACGTGACTGGTCTATGTGACGTAGGATGTGAAGATGGGTGGTATGGTATACACTGCAGTCAGCCGTGTGAAGGACATTGTAAATATGGGGCAACTTGTAATCAAACAACTGGCGAGTGTGATCAAGGATGTAAAGACGAATGGTACAATGCTTATTGTAGTCAATCGTGTGAAGGACATTGTAGAGGCGGGGCAACTTGCAATCAAACAACTGGCGAGTGTGATCAAGGATGTAAAGATGTATGGTATAATGCTTATTTTAGTCAACCGTGTGAATGGCAATGTAAAGTTAATACAATCTGTAATCACGTGACAGGTCATTGTGACGGAGGATGTGAAGACAGATGGTATGGTATACACTGCAGTCAGCCGTGTGAAGGACATTGTAGAGGTGGGGCAACTTGTAATCACGTGACTGGTCTATGTGACGTAGGATGTGCAGACGGATGGTACGGAATAAACTGTACCCAACAATGTGAGGGACATTGCAGAGACAACATAGTCTGTAATCGCGTGACTGGTCGGTGTGACAGAGGCTGTGATGCCGGATGGACAGGTTATTTTTGTGACAAAGGTGAGTCTGATATGAAAAGTTATTTTAGTTTTTTTTGTACGTATGTTTGAATTTTAATCTGAGATAAATAATACAAACGTAAATCTAAAAAAGTTGAAAAATGGTAAACATTATTTGTTGGTTGAACTTGATTCAGTAAATGCTATAAATACTAGTGGGTAATATTTTAAACAGCAGTTTTAAAACCTAAAAATATACGAAAATTTTTTGGGGGGGCTAATTATTCCTGAGATAATGAAAGATTAATGAACGATTGTAATGAAATTTATGATTATGTTTGTAATATAAGACATGTTTCTGTCTTTAATCTATAAATGCAAACAACGTGTATTTTTAACAAAAAATTGCCAAAATTTAACATTTTACAAATATTGTCTATCACAGAGTGTTAAGTCGGAAAATATGGTTTTGATTGTGTCAACACATGCAGTGGTAACTGTTTTGGTGTTTTTGGTGTTTCTCCATGTAACAAACAGACTGGCCATTGCGAGAGGGGATGTATGATTGGATACATACACAGGGACTGTGGTACAAGTAAGCGATTGTTACACTGTGAGCGGTTTTGTCATACACACTGTACATATATAAGAATTTTTCACATAACTTTAATTAAGGAGTTGATTTTGTAGGTCAAAATACTTTGCATTATGGGGACTTTCTTTATTAAGGCAAATACTCATATATGACTTTTGATAACAGTGTTACTATTTGTATAGTGTGTTTGGAATATTTCGCCTCATCAAGCATAATTGTATTGCATTTAATTGTTTCACTCCAATGCATGCAGAACAATTGCATTATTGTTTATCACTTATAATTTTTTAAATACCAAGAGTGTCCTTTTGGTAATTTTGGAATGGATTGCAAGGAACTGTGTCCTGGCCGTTGTTCAAACAACGAAACCTGTGATCACGTCAGCGGACTGTGTCTTAATGGGTGTCACGATGGATATATTGGAAAATGCTGTAACAATTGTATGTAAAAATATCCCTCCTTAACTTTCACAACATCTGAAAATATCTCATCTTATATCATTATGAACACTTGTTTCAGTATAAACTGATGTGTTTAGCTAAGTTTGCACACCCTAGCATTTTTTATTAATATCCCAGCTTGTCAAGAAGGATATTATGGCAAAAATTGTTCTAATGTTTGCCATCCTAACTGCACGACTTGTCGAAACACAGACGGATTTTGCACCTGTGGCGCAGGTTGGATAGGTCCTAATTGCTCCTTAGGTATGAAAATTAAAATCAGGTGATAATGAATTAAATATCAAAACTATAATGATAATGCATGTTATTCTACAATAGTAAACGTGATTTAATAGACTCTTATACAATTTGTCAATTTGTTTTATACCACCGGGTTAACAGGTGTGTGACTGAAAGTAAATATATCTGGTCTCAATACTTCATAGGTTAGAGCGACGGCACTGTACGCCAGATGCCTTGGTTCGAATCCCGGTTGCTAGTTGTCTTTTCATTACATGTTACACAAATATCATTAAACATTCTTCACTATTACAAGACTTTGTTTCAGTCAATATAATTCATTACAGAATGTGTTTGGTCCTATGTTGGGAACTGTCAGTATCCGTGCAGTAGACACTGCATTAACCAGACATGTGACAGCTGTTTGCTTGGTTATAGTAATGAATACATGTATTGTGAATCAGGTAAACATACGAATAAATCACTCAATATATTAAAAGAACTGTCAACATGTTTCGCTTGTTGAAATTTTTGTAACAATGCAGTCCATATGTAATATTTGATTTATTTATGTAAGTCATTCTATAAGTTTTTTTAATTCAAGGGTCATTTTATGTTTATTAATGAAATATTTGATACTTAAGAAAAAACCCCCAGCAATTTAAAAGGTTTACTGGGATATGAACTTGGTTGATCAAGTGATCAAATCATGTGAAGCCCGAAGGGCTTCTCAGAAGATTTAATTACGTACCAACCAAGTTCATATCCCGTTTAACTTTTTAACATTGCTGTTTATTACTTATATTTACGTTTGAGAATGTCAAATTGTTCAGAATCATTAATATAACTGTGTTTTACGTTTACAATATTGCAACCGTCAAGCGATAAGCGCGTGCGGTTATCATTGTGACGTCATTAAAAAGTTCACACAGAATTGAACGTTTTCGCTATTTCATAGGTTCACATAAGGAAGTGTATTTGCAAATGTAAATATTATGTATTGAATGAATAATGATTTTTTGGGGGGACTTTACTATTTGCGATACAAAATTTATCAAAAAAAAAAAATAAATTGCAAAAACACATTTTGAAAAAAAGCCGCAAAAATGGTTTGAAGCTAAAAAAAAAAAAACAATTTACGTATTACAGGAGATAGTCAGCAGTCTCCACCGACTCTAACAATATCGATTGCTGGGTTTACAGTATCACTAGTTATCAACATCATTGTCATCAGTGCGCTCAAGCTTCGAAGACGGTACATTATTTATCTTTTGATCAGCTTTTGAATGTAGAGTATTCTAATTCAAATTATAGCTTTGATCCGCTTTATGTAGCGATCAAAGATTTTATTTCAATTACGTCGGAAGTAGAGTTAAAGTTTGTCATTTTTGCAACATTGATTGAACATTGAACCTTTGTAAATATTATCATTTTAATAACTTTACAGGAAAAAATCGTTTAACCGGAATAATATCCAGGGTTGTTTGCGGTCCACGTCTAATACAGAACAGACTAACACTCAGGACGACGGATGTCATTACCAAGAGCTCACGGAAAGAAAGAATGAAAACAATTATCAGAATTAAACTGAACAGTGATTACTCTTTTTTATTTACATGTGTGTTCATTGATATATAGACAGAATTAATCATACTGAAAATGTAACTGACCAAAACAAATTGACGGGACACATTTGGCAATTCTATAAGAAACATGTAGGATTCAGAAAAACCGACTTTAAAAAATAGTATTGGACTTGACTAATAGTGCTGACGATTTAGGAGTAACAATTATTGGTCAGAATTCTGTTATCCGAATTGAATTAATATTTAGCTCCATTTTTTTTGATACCCCCGCGTATTTAATTTTTAAGGTAATTAGATCACGAGCTTACTCATTTTCTAAAAAAAAAGATTTTAAAAGGATTCAGAAGATATGGGAATACTAGTTTCCGCCTCACTTTGACTTCAATAAATATCCTTTAGTGCTCAGATTTAGAGTTGACAGAATACAGCATATCACCCACCGATGTACAAAAGTTAGAAATATCCATCATGTGACATACAAATATATTTAAACGTACACATATCTAGCAAATGTCACGTTTTTAAGCATTCAATCAACACAAGTCCTCGTTCCCTTTGTAAATAAACTCCTCTTTCTTAAAAAAAACTCCTCAGCATGTTTCGTAATATAATCTAAATTCAGGGTAGTGAGGAGAATTGAGATAATATATATATATATATATATATATATATATATATATATATATATATATATATATATATATATATATATATATATATCAACTAACATAAAACAACCCAATTTTAAGTGAAATAAATAAAATTAACCAGATCAAATTAAGCATTATTACTGGAGATAAATAAATATGTTTCACATACATTATTTTCTTCTGTTAAAAACCATCGCTGATATATTACATATCTTGTTCTGTTAGAAATTCTTTTCATATTTACTTATGTATTCTGAACAGATATATGTTGATAAACTTGAATACGTGTTTGTGTTAGAGTATGAATTGCATGATTGAAATTGTTTGAAATTTTGAAAAGACAACATTTTGTATCTACTATCCATTAAGCTTGAAACTTCATGTTAAGACGACCGAATGTCCAATATATTTAAAACCTAGCTTAGTTTTTCAGTGATGAATTTTCTTATTGTCAGAATTATTTGTCTTCTTACATCTTCCGCGTTCATGTTGCTGAACGTTGCTTGATTAAAGCAGTCCCTTCAGCTCGGCTCCCTTCATGCACCATACACCGAACCAGATTTCTATTGATCAATTACTGAGAAGTTGATATTCTAAAAATTACATATCAACTTATAAGCGTGAATACAACATTTTCCCCTTTTGCTATTTAAACGCTCGAAATTTCAAACGATTTCTTTCTTTTATCTCTACAAAATTTAAAATCGTGGAAAACATAGACATATTCATAATTATTGCAGAAGACGACATTAATGGAGATAAGGTTATATTGGCGATGACGGCAATGGCTGATATAAGTAATATATTACCACGCGTAAATATAAAAGTAATTGGTACGAGGTGCACCATGGGACCAGACGTACACCTCTTGAACTTAGCCTTTCTAAAATTAAACTGTCCATATAAAATTTCTGTAATGAGCACTACTGGTAAGCCATAATACGCAATCAACAAACAGCTTGATGGGCGGTTGACGTCCTTTGAATAGCAGCCATGACGCTTTGTAGGAATGCGTGGGGTCCTGAAATGAATACGAATAATAATGTTCTCCTGACAAGCTGGGATATAAATAAAAAAATGCTACAGTGTGCAAACTTAGCTTAACACAACACTTATACTGAAACGAGTGTTCAGAATGATATAAGATAAAATATCTGCAAATGTTGTGAAAGTTTAGGAGTGATATTATTTTTTACATACAATTGTTACAGTATTTTTCAATATATCCATCCTAACACCCATTAAGACACAGACCACTGACGTGATCACATGTTTCATTGTTTGTACAATGTCCAGGACACAGTTCCTCGCAATCTATTCCAAAATTACCAGAAGGACACTCCTAGTATAAAAAAAATTGAAATTATAAGAGATAAATAATTACGTAGTTGTTCTGCAGGCATTGATGAAAAAAATCGAATATAATACAATTATGTTTGATGAGACGAAATAGTCCAAAACACACTATTAAATTAGTAACACTATTATCAGAAGTCATATAAGCATCTGCTTCAATAAAGAAAGCCCCCACAATGTAATGTATTTTGACCCCACATAACCAATTCTTTATTTAAGGATAAACAAAATATTCTTATACATGTACACGCCTGTACTGTAGATTACTTGGCAGATGTGTCTGTGTACTGGCAAATTTATTAGTACTGATTATGCATTTACATGCACTTATACAATCCCTATAAAACGCGTTTTTTGTTTAAGCTATACTTTACTGTCAACGATTGAGCATCAACATTAGGGTTTGTGAGCAATAATTTGCCTTAATTGACATTCTGATCACTAGCAATTTGTACTTTAATGGTGTTAGGAATATTAATATTATAGCCTAATTGGTCATCGATGCTCAAAATTGTGACGTTTGCTCTACATTCATCACACCCGTAAATGAATTACCTGGATTTAGCTTAAAAGGGTCACATTGGTTTGCGCGGATGTTGTCCATTGATGAGGCGGGAAATCTTGATTCGATCCTTGAGGCCACCACATGACTAAGTTGTTTTTCGCTTAGACTGAGCGCTGGGACGGGGAGCTCTATTGGTGCTGGCTCCTACTTTCGCTTGGACTTATCAACATTTGCCGCAGGTGGGTGTTGCTTTTCACTTTAAAAGCATTGTTCTTACAAATGAAGAAGGAAATCTATTAACGTGTTAAAAAATACTTTGAGGCTACGATTCAGTAATGTTATATAAAACACAGCGTTTGGTTTTGCAGATCGGTTAATCCGCCAATACTATCGCTTGTGCTTAGCGTGGGCAATACGATAAAATCCGCCAAGCATCCACTGTTATTTTATGCATCGAAGGAGAGAAATGCCATAAAAGATAAAAAATCGAACCTAAGGTTTATTATCAAGAATTATGATAATTAAATTTATACAAAACACATCTACTTTATGTTCGTTAAATCACTCCTAGAGAAAAATTCCATCCTCCGAGATGAACTGTTTCTGGGCAAATGGAATGACGTCATATGGTAAGACTAATAACCAGACCCGATAAAGATACATCGTTGGAATAATAAGCGGAAACTACCCGAGAACCTGAGGTGTCAAATATACAGCCAATGATGGAAAATTGTTTAATTTTACTTCAAAAAATGTTTTTGAATCAGAGAATAGTTGATTAAAGTAAAAACCAAATGCAGTCATAAACGAAAGAAAACGACAAAATATCACTTCCGGGTAATCTAAATAGTGAAGGAAACTAGGACGCAATCGTTGGCAAAACATTATGTCTATCAACAAATGAGCGAAATGTAATGCAAAAAGTAACCTATACTAATATAATTTACAAATTGGACGATGACGTAGTAAGCTTGGAAGCTAGGCGTGTTAATGTTTTTATATGATTATACGGTTTTTTTGAAAAAAAAATCTAATTCAACAGTTATTCAATGAAAAGAGCCTTTAATCTACTATAATGCACATCTATAAAATTTAATGTGTAGTTTAATGGAAAGCTTCCTAACTCAACTTTGCACAGTTTATTATATCAAGCTAATCTTATTTCATGTCCACCTGTTAATTTATTGATTTGACTTGTATAAGTTTATTATCCAAGATAATGTAGCCTCTCTTATTTATTATTGGCTGATTTGAACAAAAAAGCACACGTTCACAGATTTTTAAAACATGGGGTTATTTGTAAAAAAAATCACCTCAGAAATTCATTTTATTAGGAAGAACAAACGTATTAAGAGACGAATGGTAAAAAAATGCATATGTTTACCCACTTAAAATCAATATGCACCAAGCGTGACGACGCTTTCTTTGGAATTTGAACTTTTATTGCAAGCCATCCATTTGTTTGTTTTGTTTAGCGTTGGCAGAATTCCCTAGGCATGTTAATGTATGCAGTGGAATTTAAATAAAACCGAAACTGCATTGCAACAACAGTAGGAAATTAAAACTTTACCGTTTTTTCAAATGTAGCGATATTTCAATGTAAGTATTTTGATAGAATTTTTTGTGCGCCGCAAATTGAAAGTTTCTTGTCTGAAAGAAATTGGAGCTGTACGGTTCACAAAAGGATAAAATGTACGCTCAACTAGCACCTGGGGTCACCCGAAAATAGTTCTTCAAAATGAGTGTATTAATGAGCACTTATGGAATCCTTTTACCAGTGAAAATAAGAATGTAAATCTACTTTCTATATCCATAAGGAGACACGAGGTGACCTTAGGTCATAAATCAATGTCGTAATTATTTTTTTAATCAGTACGGAAACATTAAGTCTCATCAGGTCCTAAATCGATGTAATTGTAATTTTGGTAATATATAGTAAAACCATGGATGATCATTTTTGAAAATAAGGATTTATCAGTCACTTGAGGAAGACTGGGGGTCACCTTGAGTGGAACATCCTTAGGGAGACAAGAGGTCACCATATAGGTCCTAAATCAGTGTAGTAATGATTTTGCTAATGTATAGGGTCATTTTATGTCATTTTTTAAGATGGAGATTCACTATATTCAGCCACCTTAAGGAGACCAGACGTCATCATAAGTGAAACATGCATAAGGAGACCAGGAGTCACTTCAGGTCCTAAATCAATATTTTTGGTTATCAAACAGGAGACCAAAGGCCATCTTATGCCATTTTTGAAGATGGAGATTCACCAGAAGTTACCGTATGTCATTTAAAAGGACACCCATAAGAATACCAGAGGTATCCTCAAGTCCTAAATCAATGAAGTAATTATTTTATTAATGTATAGGAAGATCAGATATCACCTTATGTCATTTTACAAAATGAATATTCACCAAAAGCCAACCATGTAGGGAGACCAAGAGTCACCTTAAGTGGAATATCCATTAGGAGACCTCAGGTCCCAAATCAATGTAGTTATGATTTGTTAATGAATATGGAGACCACTTTAACTTTACGTGATTCTACATGATGGAGATTATCCAAAAGTCAGCCGCTGTTGGGAGACCGGGGCCACTTTAAGTAGAATATCCATAAGTAGACCAGATGTTTACCTTAAGTCCTTATTCAGCGAAGAAATAATTTTAGTAATAAGATAGGAGACCAGAGGTCACCTTTTATGACACATGAATAGGGAGACTTCATGACACCTGAACTAGACGTCTTTTCTGATAAGGAGACAAATGGGCAAAAATTGTGTCATATCAATATAGAGGCCAGTGAAAATTTATTGATATAAATAAACAGTCGTCATTTCCAAAAGGCATTTAAATTGAGGACATAAGGAACAGCCTGAAGTGGAATACCTTAGGTCCTAAATGAATGTCATAATAATTTCGTTAATCATTACAGTGACAAGGGGTAACTTTACACTGTGCATCAATAGGGAGACCAGAGGTCACCATAAATTGTACAATAGGAAGACCAGATATCACCGTTAATTTATGTAATAAAGATTTGAAGAAATTCGCTCAATTAAAGTGTTTTTTCGATAATTAAAAAGTATCGTTTCCCGATATTAATTTAGCTTCGGGCAGTCTTAGCATAGCTGGGAGAGGTCACCATATATTGTACAACATTAGGAAGACTATAGGTCACATAGAGATGTATATGAATACGGAGACAAGAGATCACCAGATACTGTACATCATTGGGGAGGTCAAAGGTTTCATAAAGTTGTAGGGGGGACAAAAGGTTAAAAATGCTGTGTGTGAAGAATAATTACCGAAATTTACTGAAAACGAAAACTCATACTCGGATTTTATTGACCAGCTAAAAAAAATGCACAAAGCGGAAATGAACTCCAAACCCTGGTACCTCTTGACAGGGGTTCACACCTACTCCGTAATATTAATAAGGAGACCAAATGTTAGGTAGAGTTATATTGATAAGGTCCCCTATTGTGGAATGGTGTATTATGGAGACCAAGGGTCACCTAATGCAAATAATTATCAAATTAATATCCAATTATCTTAAAGTATCAGTAAAAAGTATAAGGGGGAGGGGCAATACTACCTACCTCCCAATATGCTAGATCTACATATGCAGAGACAGGAGGTCACCTTCTTTAATATATTATAAAGGATTACAGAGGTTTGCTTTTGTGTTACATTTATAACATCACCTTGGTATAATTCAACTTGGTATATAATTAGATAGACCACAGATGTGCAATTCATTACTACATAACCTTAGAAATATAACAGTATATGTAGGTTTCTTTACCCCCTATTATATTTTTCCTAACCTTATATTGCAATTCTATATTTTTAAAGCCGACTGCAAAGGTTTGAGAGTTGTAAATAAGCAGGTGACATTAGGTCCTTGTTGAGCGTACGTTTTATCTTTCTGTCTACGGTTAATTCTAATTTTCCCGTAGAGCTACATATCTGCACATAGTGTAATGATAATCAACTGTTATATGTGACGCCAGAAGAGATAAAGAACTCACGTGAAAAACGAGACAAATTGTAGTCAGCATGTATAGACATAGAAATAGGTTAGGTACTAGGATATGAGGAGTGCCTAGTAATTCGGCAAGATGTTGTGTAGGGCGATTATGAAGTTGATATTGTGGACTGTGAACTTTTTTCCAAGTCCGTGTTGTGATTGATCGAACTGCATGTTCCAATGATCATCGTATTGCTAAGTATTTTCCACTTTTCTTTTTAATTGTTTGTAATTGACTGAAGTCAATTTTAAGTAACCTTTTAATCACCATTCAGTTGACTGAATGGCGGAGCTTCTTCCTGTGTTTGGTGCTTCATTAGGCGTATAAAGCATCAAATTAGGCATTGATTGGGTTACATGTTTTATAGAACTTGTGCACTATCCAATTGTAATTATATCGCAATGAAATAAGTTCAAACTAGCTTTATAAGCATGTCATGATCCATGGTTTATAGATATGGGAATTCGCCCATTTAGTTATTTTTTTCCATTTCACAGACTTTTAAAGGGGAAGGAAAGTCAAACACATATTTTATTTATATTAATAAACTAGTTTAAATTATCACATGTAGTCATGCTGTTTTGAAAATAAACTACATTATTAAGTTTTAATGCACGTCTGAAGTTGGAGATATCGTATCTACTGGAGGCTGACATAATGTAGAACTCTTTTGTATTAAAAACCCAAAAAATTAATTATTTTGACATCACACCATCTATTTTGGTTTGGTTTACATATACAATGTACACAGTGCTTTGAATAAAACGCTAACTTGTGCCTTTTGTTACTCAAGTAATCGACTGAAGAAAATTGATAATGTTTAGGTTCACACGTCAATCTAAAAAATAAATACATGTATGAATAAATATATGCATTTTTATGAAATAAATGACAGCTGTTAATCTCCTATCATTCAAAGTTGAAAATAGCCTCGAGTAAATTTTTATTCCGAGACAAGTTCTTCGCTAACAAAATAAGTATGTTATAATTGGGATGTTTAAATACTTTCTCTAAAGTCGGAATTACCATGTCGAAATAACAACGGCAGACATTTTCTACGATACTTGGCATCTACGCGGAGATTCCTCCGTCTCCGACACTAACCTCCGCTTTAAGATTTCAACGAACATGCTCTGTTTGTGGTTGGTTTGTAATTTAGTCGAAAGTCAAAGGTAAAAGAACGGTCTCAAGTCAATATTGTTTCAAATTTTCCAGAATTTGTCATTTAGAGCGAATATCATGATTTGCAAATATACTGATACTATGTTGATAGAACAAACCGGAATAGATAGTGTGACGTCATAGATTAAAGTTCAATGATATGGCAGCTCCCAACGCGGCGGGAAATTTAAATTAAGCGATCGATTTTCTTGATTTATTCATTGTTCCGAGGGTTCTTAATGAAAATAAATACGATTTACAATTATAGTAGATGATATTTAATTGATTTATTGTACAACATATTTTTAGTTTTCTTCCCCTTTAAATATCCGAGAAAATTGTTTAATATGAGTATTGAATCATATTTTTATATACTTCTCCGTAAGATGTTTACTTCCGTTTGTTGAAATTATGTATTAAGTATGTATAAACTATGTTCAAATAAATATACGAGTAAAAAAATAAAAGACATCATATCTCCTTTGTGTTTACTTTGCACATGAATTAGCAAATTATCAACAAAAATGCAAAAAGAGTTACATTACCACTCGTGAAGATCAAGCACAGATTTTTCCTGCACAGTATTCATTAATTAAGTAGTACTTACATATAAAATGTTGTTATTATAACTTACTTCGTAAAAGAAATGGGTGTACTAACATTTTAAAACAAACAAACCAAAATAAGATCAAAACCGGAGACGAAAATATCTGGACAAAACAAGAATAAGACTTAAAATGTCGTGTTTTATATTATAACGTACTTTCAATATAGTGAATTTCTTTGTAGTTTAAAATTTAAAAGATGACTTCTTCCGCAATAGCCAGTGAAGATGTGAGGAAAATGGGCATTGATCAACTTTGTGATATATTGGAAACAGAGAATATAGACTATTCCTGTTTGGAGGATATCGAGGAAATTCGAGATCTTGTTTTACAGTCTGTTTGTTGTCAGCGATCATCTAACAATGAGGAAACATCGCTCGAACAGGTGCATATATTGTAATAAAAAGATAAAACAATATTTACATTTTTCAGCGTCTTTGCTAACACTACGTATCGATTTTGTACATGTACAATACAGTCCAATAAGTTCAAATGAAATATAATTGGTGTGCAAGCGGGGTTTGCTTAATATTTATATTCAAATATTTAATCGTACTATTGCTGAAAATTATGTAAATATAAGTAATAAGGAATCACTCATTGAATATTATGAGGTGATAAATTCGGTTGGGGCGTGATCAAGTCTATCATAAAGCCCTTCTGGCTTTATATGATTTGATCACGCCCCGACCAAAATTATCATCTCATAATACTCAAAGAATGATTCCTTAAATTATCAGGCACCAGTGCACTAATATTAACATTTGTTCTGGTGTATAAAAGGAAATGGGCCTAGGTTCATATATTCACTTGAGGTCAAGATCTAGTAAATGATTTGAAAGTGTCTTTTTGGTGCTGGAACAATTATGCCGTCATAATTGATTCGATTAATTTTTTCCGGTACTCTACGGCTTTAAAGAAATTATGTATAAAATGAAACAATTTCTTAACATTTCATATCAAATCGTGGGAAGAGTAACCCAGATACCTATGCTCTATATGACATCATTTTAAAGAGGAGGTTAAGAGCTTGTTTAATTCTGTGGGCATTCTAGATGTATTTTATTAGTCAAAAGTAGATAAAACTCTAAGATTTGTTACTTATTTCCTTCAAATTTCATAGAACATTACAGTTAAAACATGATTTTTCATTGTGTTTTCAAAAAAAAATTATCCCCGATACATCATTTCAAACAGAACTATTGTTGTGAAGCATCATTAAAAAAAATAATCTTGAATTTAACAAACCTGTAGGCTCCTTCATTTACTAGATCTTGACATTGAGTCTTGAGTCGTAAATATATGGTATAATTTCATATGAACGACATTCAATATACTAGTCTGCAAAGTGATTAAAACTTTGAAGATATCTTTGCAACCAAAAGTCATAATTAGAATTCTCATTTTTAAAAAGAATTGAATTTCTTTTAAATTTTAATCAGATAATAGCGTATATTTGCATGAATTTTAAGAAGATTTAATACACAACTTACTGGACATTGGTTTTTAATTTTCACAAAGTTAATTTAACGTGTAAATTATAGTAAATAATTCAAATAGCTGGTTACATGTGACAACACAAACACTAAAATAATAAAACAGAATATGTTTTAAAAATAATCACTGTAATATATCTCCAGTTCATTTATTACTTTAGACACCTAAATTAATGAGATTTATTTTAAGGTAGTAAGTTTTAAAGCTAGCTATTGCAGTAAGTCTTTTTTTTAGAATTCAGGTATAACTTTGTTATCTTGTCATAACGTTTTTATTGTGATTTAAATTAAAATAAGTATATTGTTTCATCCTAGCCCATATATAGATATTTTTCCATATTAGATATACTCTATGTTGTGATGGGTTTACATGTACTCATCCTAGTTCCGAGTAATGTAAATGGTCCTAAGTTTCAGAAATAAAGAATAATAGTAGTACCAGACACCTGTAAAATTAATAATTTCAAATATTTATTTTTCAACAAGAGGCCAAGTGGCCTTAACGGTCACCTGAGTAACATTGTCGAGGAGTCTCATGCATTTAATTGAGTTTCATAATGGATTAGAAGATTATAATAATGTAATGAAATCCACCTCCCTGCCTGAAATCTTTTGGAAAGGACTCTTAAGCCTATAGTTTAGCACAAGACTTGAAGCTCTTAACAGAGTGTATGACATACTATAGAAGAGGTGCCCAGATTCCATTCAATTTTATTTATCCCACGTATGTTAATTTACAAAATAGGTTTTATGTTTATATGTTTTCATAGATAAACTAAAACAAGGTGGCTTATATACTACTTATTACTTTACTATTAACATGTCTATTTGTTTATCTTAAAAAATTAAAAAAATGTGTTTTTGTTTCAAATGATAAAAATACTTGCATAACTAATTTGATCATACAACTTTATAATTACATTCTATTTAATGATTTATTACTAAATATGAACAAGCCAAGGAAGATAACTCCATTATGAAGAAGCAAGGGAAGATAACTCCATTAACTGTTATAATCCTCTTCCCTGAACTCTTTTCAAATGCTTTCACAATATCTTATCAATAACTTTGATGGACAGCTTCATTATTTTTCTATATTCAATGATTAATTACTAAATATGAACAAGCTAAGGAAGATAACTCCATTAGGAAAAAGCAAGGGAAAATAACTCCATTAACTGTTTACCCCCCCCCCCCTTTCAACTCTTTCCAAATGCTCTCCAAATGCTAGGTCCTGAACCCTGACTTAGGGGTCATGAATTTCACAATTTAGGTAGAGGAGTTCATAACCATGCATTCAGTTTTTTGCCCACATGTGTGGGAGTAAAGATTTTAAAGATTTTATACATTTTTACTATATGGCTATATTGGCCCCACCCTAGGGCCTAAACCCCTGTCCCAGGGGTCATGAATTTCAAAATTTAGGTAGAAGATTTCATGGACATAATATCCATGCATTTACTTTTTCACAAATATATACGGGAGTATAGAAGAAGATTTTCTAAGATATAATACATTTTTACTATATGGCCATATTGGCCCCACCCTTGAGCCTGAACCCCTGACACAAGGACCATAAATTTCACAATTTTGGTAGAGGGCTTCATGGACATCATATCCACGCATTTAGTTTTTAACAAATATCTATGGGAGTAGAGAAGAAGATTTTCTAAGATTTAATACATTTTTACTATATGGCTATATTGGCCTCACCCTAGAGCCTGAACCCCTGACCCAGGGACCATAAATTTCACAATTTAGGTAGAGGGCTTCATGGACATCATATCCATGCATTTAGTTTTTAACAA
>WFKH01011926.1:31223405-31259726 GCA_016163765.1 Magallana hongkongensis
CTAAGATTTAATACATTTTTACTATATGGCCATATTGGCCCCACCCTAGAGCCTGAACCCCTGACCCAGGGGCCATGAATTTCACAATTTTGGTAAAGGGCTTCATGGACATCATATCCATGTATTTTGTTTTTAACAAATATCTATGGGGGGTAGAGAAGAAGATTTTCTAAGATTAAATACATTTTTACTATATGACCATTTTGGCCCCACCCTTGAGCCTGAACCCCTGACCCAGGGACCATAAATTTCACAATTTTAGTAGAGGGCTTCATGGACATCATATCCATGCATTTAGTTTTTAACAAATGTCTATGGGAGTAGAGAAGAAGATTTTCTAAGATTTAATACATTTTTACTATATGGCCATATTGGCCCCACCCTTGAGCCTGAACCCCTGACCCAGGGGCCATGAATTTCACAATTTTGGTAGAAGGCTTCATGGACATTATAACCATGCAATCAGTTTTTTCCTCACATGTGTGGGAGTAGAGAAGAAGATTTTTGAAAATTTGGCTGTTTTTGCATATTTGGCCCCACCTGTGGCACCCTGGGGGTGGTAGAGCCACCAAATTCACAATTTACATTCCTCTTACCATAGAGATGCTTCACACGAAAAATGGAAACAATTGGCCTTGTAGTTTTTAAGAAGAAGTTAAAAATGTAAATTGTTAACGCACGACGCACGACGCACGACGACGGACGAAAACAGATAGCAATAGATCACCTGAGTTTACTCAGGTGACCTAAAAACACAAAATAATGGCTTAATATTATGTAAAAAATAATTTTAATCCATTGTCCTAAGAAAATAATATAAATCATGCCCATAAATTACCCAAGGCAGAAAAAAATGAAGTACAGCGTATTGTGATAATTTCGAAACCTTCATTTGAATGGTGTTTGTTTGAATTTTGTCCAATTTTGCCATGTACATTTATCATTTAAAATCATGTAACTTGTGTTTCGTTCAAAGCAAAGACTTGAAATTTGAACAAAACTACCAAAATTGTTCAGACATTATGTCTATCAAATTTTAATGTCATATCAAAAGGCCAGAGGTCAAATATAATGACGTAATTTAGGATTTTTATCAATTTTTACATCCGTCAAATATACTTGAACTTCAATAAATCTAAAACCCAGGGTAAAGTTTTCATTATTTTGATATATTTTTATTGCGGGGTAATGACATTTATGTCGCTAAATTTTATTTTATTTTGAACGATAAAATTTCTTTTAGAGACCGTTAAGTGTTGTATTTTTTGTCTGAAAAGATGATTAACAAGTGCTATTTTGATATAATATTAAATCAGAAACTATGTTTAGTTACCAGTTATAATTTATTTATCTGTCTGAAACTAATAAAAAGATCCCCGGTACAAATAGCAGTACAAACATTTGTAATACCTTGAAAAGTAACTTATTCGCATAGAAAATTTTAACAATGGCTATTTTATTTTACACTCCACTGAAAGGAGATTCATATAGAAGGTTTGAGGTGATCTGTTTGTTTTACTTATTTATAGATTTCATTCTACATAACAAGATATAAAATTTCAGAAAAATTGAACTATAGGAAAATTTAAGTTTCTCTTTTTTGGATTACCTTAGAAGATTGTTATTTTTTTGTAATGCTAAAATTAGGTACATGTATATGAAAAGAGTACGAATAATAGAAAATGATATGCTTTTTGCAGGCGACCAGTGAGGTGATGGGACAGATTCTGGAGAGAGATGCAAAAGTGAAGAAAATGATATTAGATATTTACGACTCTGTGTTAACAATGTTTAAATCAGAAGCGTTTGAAAAAGTCCTCGATTCTGAAACAAGCATGTATACTGCAACAGTGGAAAATTATAAAAAACAGTTGGAGAGGAAAGAATACCCTATTGTTGTTGCTGGTAAGATAAATTAATGAATACAATGATCTATGGTTTGGTGGATGAAGGAACGATACATGTAACCAATCGACAACTGTTAAGTAAAGTTAGTGCCTTAAACCAAAAAAGAAGAACTGCATTAATTATGCTAATTCGTTAAAAATGTTTCCTTTTCTTAATGCTATCAGTTTTACTTATTGTTAATCATCTATATAATCATGATACATGTAGTATCTTTTTCATTAGGAGAGACAGGAGCTGGTAAATCATCCTTGTTGAATCTGATGATGGGGGAACATGTGCTTTCTAAAGAAGTATTAAGTTCCACATCATGCATTTGCCGAATATTCAACAGTGAACAGAAAAAAAGCAGTAGTCAAAGATGAGAATGGTAGAGAAATTGAGATCAGTGACGTCACAAAGAAAACGTTGTCTAAATACGTCTGCGTCGATCGGTCAGAAAAAAAATCTCAGCGTTATAAAATTGTTGACATTTACTGGCCAGTTCCGATGTTAAAGGTAACCAAGAGTTTTTTTTTTTTTTTATCACGGTTTGAAGTACATGTTCCTGTTATTTGCCAGTGGCTATTACAATGTATGTATACACTTATCAGCTGAATATCTCGCATGTATCGTATATCATTGTAAAATATAAAACAGTGACACATGCATCAGATTAAGGATATAGCTTTAATATGGTAAAGATAATGATGATAAAAATAATAAATATAACAAAAGGCATGGTTTATTAAAAAAAAATTTGTTTTCATTAAAATTGCATTCAAAAATGTGAATGGTGTCACCAAATTAATAGATATGCAACCGGACTCCAATACTTGTTGAAATGTGTGACCTAATCTGGGTCCAAGTAATTTCATTTCAAATCAAGTAATTTATATTCTATATGCTAACAATAGTTTACAAATAAGTATCACAGTCAAGTAGATATCTGCAGGGCAAAGGGTATTTCATTTTAAATTGTATTATTCTTAAATATGTATACATTTTCGGTATCAATCGAGCTCAAACTTTTATTACAGAAATAATTTTTGTGTAAAATCAGCATTTCTGAGTAATTAAAGAAATTACGATACGCAAATCGAGTCTACGTGCAAATTTTACATGATTCAGTGAAAAGAAATAACCTTACATACATTAAGATCGAACAAGTTGAATAAATATCTGACAAGTCAACATAATCATCTGACAAGTGGCGGCAG
This sequence comes from Magallana hongkongensis, assembly GCA_016163765.1. Classification (NCBI taxonomy): domain Eukaryota; kingdom Metazoa; phylum Mollusca; class Bivalvia; order Ostreida; family Ostreidae; genus Magallana; species Magallana hongkongensis. The sequence goes on from WFKH01011926.1 coordinate 31,226,510, forward strand.
AGCGTTGCCACCATAGTTTTGGACTGATCAGTGATGTACCTTATTTCGTATCTCAATCAGTCTGTAGAAACGTTATTTACCCCAAGAATCATTAGATAATATTTACAACATATGACAATTTATTTGCCGCAGATTTTCTCTCATACACGCTATCAGACCACAGATTGTTAAATTTACGTAAAGATCGAGTCGCCATTTTACAGGTAAACAAACAAAATGTCTTTATTTACGATGCAGCCATTGCTGATGATGATGTTTCAAAGAGTTTTATAGTTACAGATTTTTTGTAAATAATTAAGTGAGTGCAACGTAAACTGTTAAACGCCTGATAGATTTCACTGCGTGTCAACCCGAATTGTCAAGAGGATCTGCATTTTGCAGCTAGTTTTTTGTGAGGAAGAAATAAGCACTGATTTCAACATTCTGTTCAACTCGTTCGATATTCTTCCACATATTGTACATTGTGAACGGTAACGTAACATTTTTGTCCACTAAACAGTTTCCGACAAATGTTATTACGATATACTGAATAACGTTTTTCGATGAGCGAACAACAAAATGTTTGACTTTAATATATGCGCCCGTCCTTTTTTTTTTGTGAAAATTTGTGTGTGAGTGTGTGTTGCCTTTTTCATAGTTCCGAACATCTTTTGCACATGTTCGTTCTTATATCTTTCCGTTTGTTCTAGAAAAAAACCGCTTTAACTTTAAATACTTCTACTTCTAAATTTTCTTTCTCCGACGTTTGTTCCCGGCATAAATGGACGGGTCTATAAAATGTGTCATTCAGAATTTATGTTGCAAATCGCATTTGTAATACACTGGATTTGAAAATGTCGTCACTGAAGGGATTGTTATATAGGATGTAATTTATGTATACTTTCAAGCTAGATTTGCAATAAAGGTAATATGCCAGTTTTTGCACCTAAGCAGCCATGATTTTGAAAGCCTTTTTTGTCTTTGACAGTAAATTAGTATAACCTGCATTTACTAAAGGAAAAATATAAAAATTAAGATTAGAATCTTTTTAAGCGCGGCGTTTCTTGATTCTCTTAAATGATGACCTCTCAAAGGATAATTAAGATACTCTTAATTATAAATAGATTGTTTGAAAAAAATCTCGCTTTTCCCCAAAAAATATTTAAATAATCAAAGCTGAAATTGGTATTTTAATATGATATCAGTATTGCGGTATGTACATGTATATATCACAACATTTAGAGAGAGAGAGAGAGAGAGAGAGAGAGAGAGAGAGAGAGAGAGAGAGAGAGAAAGAGAGAGAGAGATGTAACGGTATATAACATATATGGTATCATCTAACTTACTGTCAAAATAAATTGATCATTTAACCTACATATTTTTAGGAGTATGCCACTATCGTAGACAACCCAGGTGTTGGAGAAAGCGATGAAATGACGACCAAAGTTCTAGAATATCTCCCCGAGGCACTGGCTTTTATTTACGTTATCAACACATCTAATGCAGGAGGTGTCCAAGAAGACAGGGTAATGACATTAATATTAGTCTCTTTTAGATGTATTTATAGAAGTAAATGGTTGACAAGATAGTTTTGAATATGTAAAAATGTTAATTAACTAAATTCATTTTCACATGACCAACAATACTATCAGAACAAAAATGCGTTTTTACGTATCACATTTATTTAGTTTATTCAACCAAATGTTTGAAAGTGAGTACGTTCCTTTAATTTTAGAAGATGCTCAATGAATTAATGCTATTACATGCTTTTATTTGTTCATTATTGTGCTAAAAGGGTTCAAGTTCCATTAGATAGATATTGAATGGGGTACATGTTTAAATTAAAAATACCAAGAAAATCGATTTCAAATTGAACTATTACTTATAGAAGACAGTTCTTTTATCATTTCTCGCAACAATAAATAGGGTCAAATCCTCCGTTGATACTGAGTTCAGAGAAGTAATGGATTTGCAGAGTGACTTAAGATACATTTAGGCGGCAATCCAGTGCACAAAAAATTGTGCTTCACGTGAACTCACGTCGATTTAAAGAAAAAAAATTTCACGTGAAATTCGTGCGAAAAAAACACACACGATTTTCACGAGAAAATTGTTACGTTAATTTTGCACTACATTAATGTCAATTGCACTCAAAATTGCATTTGATTATCACATGAAGTTCTATAGCTTCATTTAGCCTTTTTATTAGTTCTTTAAAATATTCAATTGGTCAATTGATTTTTAAATTAATCCCCCCATTAAATTCAAAGCTATATATCATTCATATCGCAAACTCTAGCAGCTACCTCCTAATAGAGATAAAAACTCCATTTTTTATGAAATTTATTTTTTAACAATGCTACCACAGCTTTCTCATGTTTAATAATGTGGAATAAAACCTATAAATGCGATAACTAACTTGCTAATAATTTTTATATACTAACCATACTAATAATCTAAAAGAATACTCTTATAAATATAACAACGCTTCCTTATTGGAAACACATTTACATTTTACTGTATGGACTTTGACAAGCATAATAATGTCTTGTCAATTACTTTAATTTTTTTTATCTTTAGTAAGAATTGACGGTAAGCAGTTACATTGTGCAATAATAAGTTAGTGACTTAAATAATTTCGCTGTTCTGTTCATGACCTTTATTATAAGCTATTCAGGCGATCAATTGGCATCTTATAGAGTGTTGATTTGAATGAAAGATACATTTGCTAAACAATAAATAGCTCTAAGCTCTGTTTTCTGATGGGTATGGGACAAGCTCACAATCTTTCTCACTCTGTTTTGTAAAAAGTGTTGAAACTGGCAAATTTTCAACAAACGGCGTAATTATTTTTCCTTTTTTGAAATTTTATCAAATTATTATTGAAATGATTGGTTTCATCAATTTAGGTTGAATACTGATTTTAGTGGACTTAATTTTTAAGTGAAGATATGTTCACCGAAGGGAGATTTTTACCAACATTTTGAATTGAAAGGATCATTGGCAACGGCTTTACGCATGTTTGATTTTATTGAATCCACCAAAATTTGATACGTACAAATATGAATGAAAACACAGCATTTCGAAATTCTACCAGAGTTACGGGTAAAAAACTGTCCAGAAAGAGGCGCTATCCTGATTACGCAGCTATATAGGAGTTATTTCCTGCAGTTTTTTGCGCATTTGTGAACAGTAATAGTTCTTCAAAGATAAAAAAATATATAAATTTTCATACATTTTCTAAGATGTATATCAGTTTAAAAAGCAGCACCCATTGTGGACCTACCTTATCACGTGTAATAATACTTTGAAGAAGTTGAATCTACACAATTAGAGGATGCCAACATTTCATTTCATTAATTTTTTTCTCAGAGGTCATGCAATACATATCTAGTTTATATGATCAAAATACTGGATAAGGTGTTACCGTTTACCTGCAATATTTTTTGTGTGGTGTATTGGGATTTATGAAAAAAAATTGAACTTAAATTGGCGTCATTTTCATTGTCTAAACAGTAATAAGATTTAGAAAGAAATTCACATCTAAGTGAATATTTTTTGTGTTAATTTAAGATGCTAAGATTTATACCATGCCAATGAGATACATTTCATTTTCACAGCTGTTATCTCATATCTGAAAGTTAACAAAGATTGACGGACAAAGGGTCGCCAGATAGTCTGGAAGCCAGTACGCATTGTTTGAACTCTGTGGCAAAAGTCGCTTAAACCACAGTGAAAAACTAAAATGATCTTAAATTCCCTTAAACGATTGTTGTTTACCTGGCATGAACTCGTGTGACGTTTTATTACCTTACAGTCCAGGGACCAGACTTCAATTCTTCCTAATAGAAAAATAGGAAGAAGTTTCAGAAATCATGGAAACTTCAAGTACTTGACAAAGGCATAATGCTAATGATGATATACACAGATTCAGCCTTTAATAATTTAAATTGGAAAAGAAGCTAGTAAATAAAGATTACAAACAACTTTTAAAAATGAAAAAACAAAAAACTTATCCAATTTGTTAAATTTAATTTTTTTAATATTACATACATTTTATAGATAAAATAATTTTGTAATTGTATTAGCTTAATGACAAATAAAATCATTCTCTGTACTTCCGTGTATTTTGGAGGCATTAATCCAACCCTTATGACCCAATTACAACCGCTATGTAGAGGATCTTTTCAGTTTTGAAGATAACTGTAAACAAACGGTTTTATTATTATTTTAGCACTAATTTGGCAGGGTTTTTACGTAATTACAAGTTACCAACTATTGTAATATCAACACGAACTGTGATTAATATCGGTTGTAATTTTCAATGCACAGTATGTTGTTGCATCATCCGTATTTATAACCTCTAAAGATAAAACAGTCGCGAGTTATTAATAACAATAGGGGTTAACTGAGGCTGTGAAAGCGTTTTTTTTTTTAAATTAGATATTCATCATTTTATTGTCTTTTGGATTAATTTACATGATAATGAACTCAGAATACAGGGTGACTTCAACTTCTCTACGCAGTCCTTTTCTATTTGCTAACAATATTTGAGTGTCAATGACACTCAAATATCGTTAGTAAATAGAAAATTGTAACAAAAAAAAAAACCCAAACAAAACAACAGCCCCCCCCCCCCCAAAAAAAAAACCCCCAAAAAAAAAAAAAAAAAAACCAAAAAAAAAAACAACCCCCAAAACCCCCCAAAAACAGAGGAAAATGCACTATAACAAAGAAACATCTCAATTTAATTTAAAATCTTACTTATACCTACATTTCCCCATCAGCAAAAACAATGTCTGTTTAGACTGAATAGACTCGAGCTTACATCTTATCAAAACACATTGCATTAATTGCATAAATACACCATGGCGCAGAGATCATATCGAATTACTAATAGAATGAATTGTATTTAAGTATGTTGTTAATGCATCAGATTTTGCTCATTTTGCGCAGGTGACTCAGCTGCCTGATTTACCGAAGTCTATGTTTGATTCGATACGTAACAATTCCAAAATACAAGCGGTCGTTCCCCGAGTTAGAAAAGAAAGCAAAATGAAAATGAAACGATATCAAAACAAGCTAAAACCACTGCCACAAGTGAAAATGACAACGCATTGAAATACTTAATCTCAATTTACTTTAGAAAATCGGCACCAATATATCTTGCATATTTCAAAGATTACCTTCACACGTTCACTCTTAAACGACAAACAAATTGACTGTTGTCAGATTGACCCTTTAACATGCATCCAAAATGCTACTTCAAACAAAGAGCCTTTTAGAGATATGGAATAATGAACCCGAACTTATAAACTGAGATGAACCCACTTTATTATTATTTTCGTATTTAGCCCTTAATTTTTGCAGTTTATATTTTTCTTTCCATAAGGATAATTTATGCTAAATTACGTTATAATTGACTCAGTAGTTCTTGAGAAGAAGATTTTTAAAAATGCACCTCCCTTTTTTTAAAGGTTTTGAGGTTTTCTCCGCTTCGAATAATAACTGGGATTTTATCTCTGCAATTTATATTTGCCTTCCCATGAGGATGATTTGTACCAAATTTGGTTGAAATTGGCCAAGTGGTTTTAGAGAAGAAGTTCAAAATGTAAAAAGTTTACAGACGGACGGACAGATGGACGGACGGACAGATGGACGACGGACAAAATGTGATCAGAAAAGCTCACTTGAGCTTTCAGCTCAGGTGAGCTAAAAACCAAAAAATCAGATTAGGGATTTGATTTGTGTTTACGAGCACAGGAAATATTGGAGATTAAACAATTTAGCCTTCATGTCCTAAGAGTGAGTCAGAGCAGATTTGGAAAAATTAAACCCACCACCGGAGAAAATGCCCCTTACTCTAGAAGAATTGATAATCTTTGGCATTAAAGAGCAGCAATAATTCCCATTAAAGATGTAGAACATTGCATGCTAAAATCGAATTGTGGAAATTGACAATGAAAAAGTCATGGGACAGTACAGGGTTTGGAAAAAGAACGACAATAGACTGGCAACATTACCTACTTAACGTTAGTCAACAGGTGTGAAGAAGTAGGCAGCGACCAGCTCCTGATGACAGCACTCATCAAAATTAAACTAAAAAAGCTCAAAAAAGGCTAACACCCAAGCGCGATAGGACACACTTTTCATTTATTGTAAAATATGGACGTCATCTCAAAATTGAGCCATCCTCCAAAATTGCTTAGACCTGTTCATAGTATTAGGTTTTGGTCAATTTTTTCCGATTATCATTTCTAAAAAATGCTCGTTTGGCTTTTGATCAATTTGAATCAAATTATTACAGCTTATAAAGATATTAAAAAAACAACTTGAGTTGGCAGAAAAAGGACTTTCGCACCAATTTGATCCAGAATGTGCCATATTTGTTTGTAACAAGTGGGATCAAGTTCCAGAAGGAGAAGAAGAAACTGTTTGGAAAGACATTGCTAGTAAACTGCAGGCCTGTTGGCCAACAAGAAGAAATGTAGACATCAAAAGACAAATGTTCAAAATGTGCGTTACAAAGGTAAGACATCTGCAAAATGAGCTATCGATTACTAAGTACGTACTTTTCATCAATAAGACAGTTTGATATTTATGTACGTGTTATTGCTAGGAATTGGTATTCCTACTTCGCAAAGAAATGATTTGGTAACATTGCAAACTAAATAGTTCAAAATGCATTTTAAAAACGTTTTCCTTTATATTATAATCAATAGAGACGTTTAAATGCATGTATTTTAGCCACACTTATATTTTTGTTTAGAAATTAATTGATAAAAACTATAATTAAGCGGAATAATTTTATTTTTGATTCATAGATAAGTATACCATTTATTTTTAAAGGATTTACAAAGAAAAGAGGCAGGTTTGGGTTACAGTGATAAGTTCCAGTCTCTTATTTCCGGAATTGACCGACTGATTAGCACCTGTTTAGAGCGACGAATTAGAAAACACATTGAGTAAGATATAAAGCTGTTGGTTACCTTAAACAAAAGTTTGAAAACAACAGTCACAGTGAATATAATTTGTATATTTGAATTTCTATATTTCTTCAGGAGGCTTCAGATATTTTTGAAAAGAATTTTGATGAAAGCGACAGCAACCTTAAATGCTTCAAGAAATAGTCAGAAAGAAAAAGAAGTGATGAAAAAAGAGATAGAAAGGAGACTCGAATTTCTCGAAAATGATACAGAAAACGTACGTACCCCTAAATGATTGGAAAAATAGTGAACATTGAAAGAAAAAAAAACCTATTGAATTTAAATTAGAAAGTACAACATGCAGTAGTATACATTCTTTCCACAAAAATTAATGTCCTAAAGAAAGCTTCAAAATAAAGTTAAACATAGTTATATCATATTGAAAATAAGTTTGTAAAAAGTTATCACCCCAATTACGTAATGATGTAGAAGTGACATCATACAGATTGTCTTTTTCTTTGAATTAATGTTGTGGACCAAATTCTGAATATTTTTCGATTGGGAAACAGTACCATTTTTAATTGTGATCAATAAATTCATATAAAACTTGCGCAGACCTGCTCTCTATATATACTTGCAAAAAATATGAAGAGAAAATGACAATGTTTTCATTTGTAAAATTGAGTGAATTAGCCCATTTCAGTGACGTCATAGATGTACAGCTATCAGGCAATTATGACTAATATCAAGATTATTGTGATATACATTATATTGCTATTGTTTTAATGAAGATATGATTTTGATATGATACAATTTAAAACCCTATAATAAACATTATTTAATTGTTTTGGTGATTCATGTGGGATATGAAGGTATAAAACGACATTGCAGAAAAAATACGTATTTTTTTGTTTAAATTTACATATTGCTTATTCCGTACGGTCGTTGATTTTTCTTAGGTTGCTGAAAGGTTTCCACCAATTATTAAACGGGCTTGTAGATTTCAGAATATTTTTTTTTACAAAGTTATACAAAGTTAACGTTTTGTTATTACATGTAGTTGTGTTGATCTGCATGCATAACATAAGATAACTCTGTTTCGACGTGACATTTAAACAAATGTAAAGCTACGAATTGTTCTAGTATGACGTCATGTGGCGTTATAATCTACAGTTAGAAAAACAATTTACTATTTAGGTGAATCAATTCTCTTCCCATTGCATTGCAATTGAAGAAAGTCAAAAATGAAATCCTTTACTTAAAACGCAAAGTTTTAGATTTTAACTTATACAGTGAAACTCGGTGATAGCGAGGTCCTGGGAACTAAGGGATTTACTTCATTATATCCCTAATTCGTTTTATCTGTATAACGAATTCGTAATATTATTATCACGGATTTGGTTGCGATTTTCCGATGGCGTCGCGTTTAATTCTATCAGCTACGTCATGCATAAACAATACACGCACCTTAATCACAAACTTTTTTATTGGTGGATTCAGCTTACCGCTGATTGGCTGCTGGTTCAGACTAAATTATGCACGGACAGAACAACAACATATGAGAGAATGAAAAATTCACCGGGGTACTCGTGATTGTCGAAATTGAGGTATTTTTCGAAAGTGTACACTTGTGACAATACATACGGTACATATAGCTGTAGCTCTACGAAGAAATTTTGGGTTAGTAAATATAAAGCTACGTACAGTGCATACGATATTTACGAAAAACTTGCAAAATACGGCGCACAAAAAATACGCTAGTTTTGAAAAGTTAACATTATATCATACCACATTTTGTGTAAATATTCATCTTTATTCATGGTGATCGGAGGTTCAGAGACAAGAAAAATAACAAAATCTGCGGTAAAATGTTTGGGGATATTTTAGTATATATATTTACACCGAATGCGGTAGGATAACAGAAGAAGAAACGAATCGGACACTTGCTTAATGAAAACACACATGTACATACTCAATTGCACTTTCCACTCGTCTCGTTCTTTCATATCATCGTTCAATTCGTTTATTGAATGTCGATTGCCGATCGAAAGGTATAGAAATCGAGGAATTCATATCTATCACTTCGACTTGTAAGTTAGTAGGTAATACATGTACATTATACATTTACGATATATACATGAAATGAGCGCGGAGCACATGCAACTTTAAAATATTATATTTTGTTTAACGCCGCACTCAGGACCGTAGCTTGAGACTATGGTTTAACGCCCGCTTACAGAGAGAGAGAGAGAGAGAGAGAGAGAGAGAGAGAGAGAGTTTAGCGCAGAATTTAAACGTAGGGGATCCTGGAACTCGATAATGACACAATATTGGGGAATAATGAACTTTTCTGAGAAATCGTTCAGCTCTGGCATTGCATAAGCGTGTACAGATAACTCCGCCTAAGAAAAGGAGTTGACCAATCATAAAGTTTTCACACCGGCGGCGTGTATTGTTTATGCTTGACGTAGCTGACAGAATTGATCGTGACGCTATCGGAAAATTCTAACCAAAGCGGTTTTGCTAATAATCACTGTAGCGAATTCACTATACACACGTTTCCTTTCACCAGGCTACAATTTCTGCTATTTGAGGCTTAGAATGAAAATACATTCTTTTGATATCTTTAGTAATCGAATTTTAAAATTGAAGAATTTATGAGAAAATTCATTTAAACTATTATGTTAAATGTTATAAAGTAATTAAGTGCAAACTTTGTAAACTGTAAAGAAATTCGCCATAAAAGTTTCATTATTCACTTCTACGGGACTCAAAATCAATGCGCTATATCCGTACATTCTTTACCTCCGAAATCGTTATGACCGTAAATTTTACAAAGATTTGTTAAGAATTTTACTGGGGACTTTAAAAAACCGCTTTATCAAGAGTTTTACTGTATGATTTTTTTTTCTTCAGGTAAAGATAAAATTGGAGAAAAAAGCAAAAGATAAGTGCAGACAAATTGCAGCCGAGTTAGCATCGCATTTAAGAAACATGGAGACGAAAAGCAAAATGTTTAACTGGCATGAAGGTTAGATTTTTTTATCATTGATTTTTGCATAATTACAAAAATTGAAATAAAACTTGCAATATTCAAATATATTGATATTTTTTTTTATCTTAAACGTTATATGTTTTGGTCAAATAAACTTTTAAGACTTGATAAAATTTGAAATAACTTGAAAATTCTGATTAAGGTCGGTCGCGGGTTTAAAATTTTCCGCCCTCTGCGCAGGGTATTGCGCATTTCTGTCGTAAAACGCATATTTAAAGTAAAATCTTCAAATATACAAGTTATCATTTAACTTTTTTATTTAAAAAAATATACTTATCATAAAAACTATTTTTAGTGAAATGAATCATTAGAATAATGTTCAGAAGTATTTTAATCAGTTTGCCGCTTCTTCAAAATCGGCGTTATCCACGTCGGAGTCAACGCTTACGATGACGTCAATCGAGACTTTGACGTAACAATTGACAAAACTAAACGTCGTGCTTTCTTTATTGCTGCGTCAATAATTAAAAGTGAAAATAATTATAATTTGCAAAATAAAAACATGGGCGATGTTCTATGCGAGTTGAAAGGTTTTTTAAATTGATTATAAATAAAATTAGATTTGATTCGTAAATATCCTTTTATTCTATACAATACTATATGTAAAATGGCTGGCTTGACACGTTTATAAGACCAAACTATGAGGGCGGATAGCATAAAAACTCTCCGGTCAATTTATTTTTAATTTAAAAAAAGTTTACTTATACGTTAACCTTCTATCGCTGAAAATTGTATGTTTGTATTTTTTTTACATACGAAATTGAAAATAGAACCTAATCTTTTTCCTACTAGCAATGGTGTATCAAATGGATTTTGATTGGATCAATTTTTTGTTTTACTTTCAAAATTTCGAGATAATAAATGGTAAACTAAGTATTCAAAAATAAGAGAAGTTCCGAGTGACCACCTTCACATTAAAAAGCACTATCATATAAAAAAGCACCATCACATTAAAAAGCACCATCTTCATATAATAAAGCACCATCTTCATATAATAAAGCACCATCTTCACATGAAATAACCACATCATAATATAATAAAGCACCATCTTCATATAATAAAGCACCATCATCATATAATAAAGCACCATCTTCACATGAAATAACCACAGCATAATATAATAAAACACCATCTTCTTATGAAATTGCCACATAAGGCAGCTATGGCGTTCCATATATTTGTATCTCACAACGTGAAATAAACTGTGTTTATAAAAATATGTTACGTATACGGCCTGATCACTTTCGTTTTTGTACTGCTGATCATCGATGATCTTCTTAGCTGTTATACGTCTTTGAAGTTCTGCTAGGGGAATATCCTCTTCGTCTGAAGATCCTTCTCTTTCCCATTGTTTGGACTGTATAGCTCTTCCTAATGGTTCTGGTGCATGTCTTCATTTTCCAATGACGATTCATCTTCTGGTGGCACCACATACTTAGTTTTTCTTAGGGTTCTTCCACCATCTTCAGTAGTTTGTGAAAGGGGCTAGTGCGAAATATCTGCCAGTCTTAATTATCGTGCATGGCATTTGTTGGTTATTCCAGTTAATTGATCTCTTACCACGAAACCCACTGGTCCTTTCTGCTCTATGATTCGATAATATGGTAGCCACTTTTTTTCTAACTTATTTTTTCTTCTGTTGTTCTTTATGTAGACAGGGTCGTCTCCTACCTGAAAATCTTCGTCTTTGATTTTCTTATCGGACTGAGCTTTCTGTTTATTCTTGGCTTCCTTCATATTGCGATGTACTAGCATGAAAGCTTTGTTGTTGTTCTTGAAGGGCAATCTCGTGTTGGTCTTCTCCTGCATATCTCCTTCGAGGTTTCATTAACGTATCAAGAGGTAATACGACATACCTGTTGTACATAAGGTAATATGGAAAAAACTTTGACGAGTCGATAGAATGGAAACGAATGGCTGCCAACCTCTGATTAAGATGAATATCCCACGTTTGAGCGTTGTATGTTATTTTCTTAGCCATCACATCATGAAGAATTCGATGAAATCTTTCCACTTTACCATTACCTTGAGGGCTGTAATAAGATGTTTTGATGTGGTTGATGTTCAGTTCTTTTAAGGTTTCTTCCACTTTCTTATTCACATTTTCTGTTCCGTTGTCTGTGAGAATTTGAAGAGGACAACCATACCTTGGATATAAATCTTCTAAGATAAAATGTACTATGTTGTTAGCTGACTTATCGGGAACAGGAAAGGCTTCTAGCCAACCAGAGTAAATGTCAGTAAAAGAGATGTACTTGTTTCCTGGCAAGGATGTTGGATATGATCCTGTTGAATCAAGTCCTACCTTAGCCATTGGAAAAGGTAGTATATCTGTCTCTTGAAGTAGAGGTTTGGTATGAATCTCCTGTAATAACTACACATACCGATAAAGCCACGAACTTCTCGGACTGTAGTGGACGCAGGTAACTTTTTTATAGCTTCGACCTTCTTCTGATCAGGTGTAACGCCATGTTCATTGATGATGAAACTAAGATATTCAGCCTGTTCCTTAAAGAAACTACACTTCTTTAGCTTCAGTTTTATTCCATGCTTTCTTAGGCGATTCACAACGTCTTGAATATGACGAAGATGATTTTCCGGTGTCTCTGAGAATATAAGAATGTCATCTAGGTATGCGATGACAAACTCCTCCTGTCCTTGAAGAACTATGTTCATCAGCTCTTGAAAGACTGCCGGTGCATTACTAAACCCAAATAACATCCGGTTGAATTGGAAATGTCCTTTGTGACATGCAAAGGTCGTTTTTTCTTTACTTGAATGTTCTAGTCTCACTTGCCAATATCCACTCTTTATATCTAGTGAAGTGAAATATTTTGCCTTACCTAGTAAACAGAGGATGTCATCAATGAACGGTAGCGGGAATGATACTGGTTTCACAATCTTATTTTAATTTCTAAAATCGACGCACATCCGGTCTTATTCGTCTTTTTTCTTCACCACTACTAGGAGAAATGACCAAAGCGATTGTAATCTCTCAATAATCTTTGCGTCCATCATTTCCGGTATGGCCTTGTCGATTATCTGTCTTTTATTTAGGGGTACACGGTATGGTCTATTCTTTATTGCTTGATGGTCTCCAGTTTCTATCTTCATCTTAACCGTATCAGTCACTCCAAGATCACTGTCATTCTTTGCAAATAAATCATTGTTTTTGCTCACAAGTCTTTTGATTGAGTGTTCGAATGTTTTAGGTACATCAATGTCTTCTTTTGTGTCCTGAAAAGTTTAATCTGTATTTCTGAGATTTCCTTTGGTTTAATGCTGTAACACGTCATACGATGTAGCCTCTTGGAGTTTTATAATTTTTGTTAGTTTGGTTAACGAAAATCATTGGAACTTTCTTGTCTCTTCGAACTATACAAAGGTCGTCTTTTAAATATAGTCCTGGATCTTCCATGATTCAGTTGTTGTCCATGCTGTTCACTTCAACTAAGTCACTTTCTTCCAGAGGAAAATTGCTGTTTATTCTCCCATAGAATACGGTCACCGTATTTGGTCTTATAAAAAGTTTCTTAGGTGTTCTTACAAAAGTTGAGATGTGTAAATCTTCTTTAAGTTCCGCATATACTTTGCTATCAATGCGCATGAGTCCAAGATCAAAGAATAAACGAACATTGCTTTTCTTAAGCCAATCACGATCGAGAATCAGGTTTCGGTTGAGTCCCTTTGTCACATAAAGTTTGTGGTCTAAAGTTAATCCTGGAATCTTAAATGAGATGTTTACATACCCTATCGCAATTAAAGAATTACCATTTGCTGCTTGTAGAGAGGGAATGTCAGCTTTAAACAACCTGGGGCGGGGAAATAGATTATCATACATTTTCTAATTGATAAAAGATTCGTCTGCATCAGTATCTATCAAAGCCTTAAATTTATTTTTACCTATTTTTAACAAACAACTATTGGGGTTGTTAGTAAAATTAATTTCATATGTAGGTCTTTGTTTAAAGTTCTTTCTTTGGGCTTTGACGAAAGAAGAACGTCTTAGTTTTCTTGATTTTGTTTATCAAAAGAAGAGCGAGGTTTGAAATTTTGAGATGGTCCATCATTAACTTGGTTTCTAAAATCATATAATCGACCTTGACGAGTTGATGGTCTGCCCCGATTTGGCTACACTCTCTGATACATGCACGAGCTCCCACAATCTGCACGCACATGACCTATTTTACCACAATTCCAACATTTCATAGGTGAGCGGGGATTCTGGTCTCTATATTATGTACGGGCTTGTTTTGACCGAGTTGATTATTCATTTGAGGACGGAACCTGACTTGGGGTTTATTTTGAGGGCAAAATCGAGCCCTATGACCCGTCTGTTTGCATTTAAAACACTTACTATTTCGCACATGATCAATTTCCATTGGTTCTATTGAGGTAAGAATATCTGCTCTATCCTTTAATGAAGGAAGAGTAGTATCACAATTTAGAAGAGTCCGCCCGTTGTCATTACTTTGTACAAATTTTGTCATATTTGACCGTCTTATCGCTAGCCTCTGTCTCAAGTTTTGTTCTCGCACTGCGGTTTGAATTGCGAATTCTAAATCTTTAGGGTTTTCTCGCAAAATTTTCATTCTGAGGTAGTCGAATGTCAACCCGTCACAAAAGATATCTAGTAACTGTTGTTGTACCAAAGGGTCTTTTAGTCTGTCTTTACTGTAAGCGTCTTCCGTAATTTGTAATATTCAGCGAACAACTGAACACTTTCATTTGAATTTTGTCGAGTCCTAAGCATTACTGCTAACGCGTGTTGGGGGTCTGGTATTTCTGCAAATCTATTTTTAAGGGATTCCTTAAGATCGTTCCAAGACGAAATGTCTTCAGACGCATATTTTTCATCTAAATACCTTTTAATATAATCCCCCACTGAACCTATACTCGTTATATATGCAAGCATGGGGATCTCATGACCTTGTTTCCCAGACTCAACACCGTACTTTCCAATTTTTTTTATCCATTGTTTAAATTTTCTAGCATCTCCTTCAAAAGGAGTTATTACTGAAGATAGGGGCACTGAGAGTGTGGCTGTCATAGCTTTAACGTGACCAATGAAAAAATCTTATCATCCTAATTTAGGACTCGGTGTTGCGGTTCACGAGTTTCATACAACCTAGCGTCATAACATGTTTCCGTTTGAAAAGTTTTTTGTTTAATCTGTTCTTTATCTGGGGAGTTTTTTTTACCTGTTTCATGCCCTTCATTTTCTTTACTCTGACCCAACCCCGCGAATCGTTGTTCTAATTTTTCATTTGATTTTTAAATTCTTTCCTATCAAACCCATCACCTGTCGCTTAGACAAAGTTGTTTACTTCGAGATAGTTACAAGAGACATAGAAAAATGGTTCTTACTTTATTGTTTTTCTTTTCCTACTTTGCTTTATCCTGGTCACGGCACCAAAAAAAAATTGTGTAAGACGTCCGTCTTCTTAATTACCTTGAGATGCAAACTTAGGAACCACTAAGTCCAAAAGTAGTTTCAAAAACAGTTTATTAAAAAGCGTGATCGTATAGGTTTGTCAAAGTTACAACATCAATTATAAACAAACTAAATTAAAGATCTGAATCAAAATCCAAAATCAAAACTAAAAGCCCAAAAATTAAAGAGCTAAATTATAAGCCCAAAAATTAAAAATCTAAAATCAAAATTATAAGCCCAAAAATTAAAGATCTAAATTATAAGCCCAAAAATTAACGATCTGCCTTAACATCATTTTACAGAGGATTATATAACATTTTACTTATGATTGACAGTTCCGACTAGTTCGGACCATCTTCCATGATCATGAGTGAACATTTAATGTTCAAATTCCAGAGTAATATTTTATTTCTAAATAAAACAACAAAACTGTCAGAACTGTCTATTAAAGAGTATGGATGCAGGTTTTAAGTCTCCGAGTCCCGAGTCTCTGAGTCTCCCACATAAGTGCGATGCATCCATTACGCATAATACATTCATTCATACATGGCTTAAAGCTTACAAAGGTTAAATAGATATAACAAACATCACACGACTAGCTTGCAGTAACAGGGCTCTCATTGCAGACACAGGATCGCCAAATATGACAATTTGTTGAAAACTTGTTGATATATTTTCAATTTGGATTTTACTGTGCACGAATTCCGTACCTGTTTACTTAACCTCATTTAGGACAAAGAGTATTGGGATGAAGGCTTTGAGTCTCCCGCCTGAGTATGACGCATTGCTTACGTACTATATTAAAAGGTCATATAAAAGAGTATACATGAGTTCATAGTTTAAAAGGTTACAAAGGTTATATAAAACATGCGATACTTGACCAGTATAGCTTACCAGAGCTATCGATGCAGACACAGAATCGCTAAATATGACAACTTATTTATAAACTCCCAATTTGGATATTATTGTGCCCCTGGTTGCATAACATCATTTAGGAATACTGCGCAGTGCTACAAGACTCACAAAGTTCATTTTGTTAGTCATCATTACAACAATTGATTGCGCAGTATCAAGGTATACATAAGTATCATGATGACCAATTTGTAATACTAACAATTCAAGGTCATAGCATGGCTATCTGGTTACACAAGATGGCCGAGTGGTTAGCGCAGTGTCCGCTCAGGTGGAGCTCCAATATAGTGAATATCCCTTTGCTTTATATATATATATCATAATGCATACTAAAACCGTTATAGTAATATCACATTATTTTAAAGAGGTTAACTTAACGTTGTTATTGACAGATGAACTTCCCGATTTTGACGATTTTGAAGTCATACAGTTCACCGCTAGACGAATGATATCTGACCAAATAAACAGCCAGATTACGATATGGAGTTTAAATCACCACATTGAAGACACTTTTCATCAGTTTTTTGATTTATTCATGAAAGAATGTAAGCTTATTAAGAGCAATTTCAGCGAGATAAACCGGATTATTCAGGGAGTTCAATCACCAAATGATGATGAAACATTTGAACAGAAAACAGAAACAACATCAGATTATATAGAATCGTCACCAAGCCTGTTTTCTATGGAGGATAAAATAATTATGGTTGCTACTGCACCATTGTGGCTTCCGCTTATTATCGGAATAACTGTTGTAGCAATACCGGTTGCTGTTGGATCGGTCATTAAAGATACGATAGTGGAAAGAAGAAAAATTAAACAATATAGAGAAAACAAAATGAAACTTATGTTAAAACTTGCTGAAGAGGAAATAAAACGTTCAATACAAATATGCTATATAATGCAGTCAATGTGGCATACCTACAAAAATTTATGTCAAGTGTGGAGGAAATTTGTAAACAAATCATTCCAAAACAAATAAAAGCTGATAAAGAACTTATTGAAAATATAATGAAGGAAAACAGAGATTATGAAACTTTGAAATTAGAATATTCCCCGATAGAACAAAAATGCAAAGAGATTGTTGGAAACCTTTTGTATGTGAAAAAAAAATTTTTGTCAGATTGCCAACCCCGTATTTCGAACTCCTCATTCGGGCCAGGAGGTTTTGGTCATGTATATTATTGCGATGTAGATATCGGTGGAGAAAAGGTTCAGTGTGCAGTCAGACGATTGGCATCACCCATGCAAACAGATCCCTATCTTCAGCTTTCGTTGGCTGAAAAAATAATGTGAGTAGAGTATGCGATGCATATTTGTTTTGTTTTTAAATGCTTCTGTTGAACTTTTTTAGCTTTTTCAATTTTTAGATGTGTGCAATATTTAGTAAAATTTATTTTTTAACAAGTTAAGTAGATTTGAATTAAGCTAAAGCCTTTAACGTTAAAAAGATTTCACTGTCAAATGTACAATGTATTACATTATCATTACTGAGAAACCTTAAATGGTGCATTTAAACATTTTTTGTAAGATTTAATGAAATAAGATATCTCGAATTTCACATTTGAAAATCACATACATCTTAACATACTACTTCATTGCATTCAGGAATTTTGATCATTCAAACATTGTGAGATGTCACGGAATTTCCATCGAAAGTTCTCATAATCAGGATGAAAACATGATCATATTTATGGAGGTGTGCAAATCCTCACTTGCTGAAGTTTTTATATGCGACAAACACCCCATGGAAATATGCAAATGTAATTCTCACCGCAGACAATCATGCCATAGTTTTTCGGAAAAAGCCAGAAATTGTCAAGAATATATGGATGCATTCGCGCATTTTACGAAAATGCTCAAGGATATAGTGAATGGATTATTGTATTTGCATGATATGGGTTGCACACACAGAGGCTTGAAGCTGTCAAACGTTTTGGTTGGTATATTTTCAGTTTTCTTCGACCGTTGTGATTTATACAATTACACTTGGTATATTCATATAGCTTTTAAAAACTGTCGTATGCTCAACAAATTACCCGTAAAATCTACCTTGAAACTTTAAATATGATTTAAGTCATAAACAATATTTAAAAAATCCCAATATTTTAGGTATAAAATTGTATATTTTCCTTTATCTTTGTTCACAGTTCTTCGTGGTTTTTTACTAACAGCAAAACTCCAGAATCTTACTATTTTATGTACATGTCTCAAAACGTGCTTATAAAATAAATTGTCATTTTTAGCTCACCTGAACCGAAGGTTCAAATGAGCTTTTCTGATCACCCGTTGTCCGTCGTCCGTCCGTCCGTCTGTCCGTCTGTAAACTTTTCACATTTTCGACTTCTTCTCTAAAACCACTGGGCCAAATTTAACCAAATTTGGTACAAGGCATCCTTATGGAAAGGGGATTATAAATTGTTAAAATAAAGGGCACAGCCTTTTTTAAAAGGGAGATAATTGCGAAACAGTGAGGATAGGGTGTATGTCTTTAAAAATCTTCTTCTCAAGAACCACTGCACTAGAAATGCCAATATTTACACAAAAGCTAGTGTATATAGTGAAGATTCTAAATTGTAAAAATCGTGACCCTCGGACCAAAACTGGGGCCCTAGGCGGGGTTCAAAGTTTAGCATAGAAATATACATAGAAACATGTTTACAAGATTTACAAGATTTTTGTTCCATTTATTCAACTAAATTGTGCACCAAAAAACCCAACTGTGTCTCCCTGATTATTGACAACTCATGGCATAAGTATATAAGTTTGTTTAATCAAGAAATTACGGATGAATACGATAAGGTGTAAAAGTTCACTAAACATTATTTTAGTTTATCGCTTACAGTTTATTTGGAGACCGTGCCCGATAAAAATAAAAATTAATATGTAAATTTATTTGTTGTCGGGCACGGTCTCCAAAATGAATTTAAGCGATAAATGTATCTTGTGATTTTGTTGTATATTGGTTTAGCATTATAGATACGGCATAGACTGGTTCGCCAGCTTATACAGTGACGAGAAAAATTTATTTTTAGGCCCACAAGTTATCTTCACACGCTTGCGATGGAATGCCGAAAAACCTTTCGGAGAGTCAATAGATTTATTTTAAAAGTAAAACGGCTTTAATAGTTATAAATAAAGAAAGAGAAACATCTTTCGATTAAGTAAAACCGCTACAAAGTGTTAGCCTGAAGAAATCTCTGGAAGCCAGGCAACTGTATATTTATTTAACCTACTGGTTATGGAAAGTCCTTAACTTTAAAAAAAACAAAACAATTTCTACACTGACACGATCCCACTCTCTAAGTTAATAACTCCATATTTTATAAACACATAAGATAATATGTACAGACCATGCGCTAATTGTGTGTAGCCTGTGTGCATTCAATTTATATCTTATCGGACCTTTACGAGAAAACGGAGCGGCTAAATCAGATCGTTACCGGCCATCCTCAGCAGCCCCATAAATCAAGTTATAATGGGCATGGATTGGAACGCTACGAGTAGTCTATATAGTGCCAATTATAACTTAATCAACAATGAAAATATTTAACGTTATACATTTCCGATGTAAATTAATATTTACAATACCCACATAAACAATGTATTGTCAACGGTGTCAATATTAATTAGTTCTTGTTAATTTGATATTTATTGTCAAATTCATATTTAGTTCTTCTTAAACCTTCTTTCTTTGATCCGCCTCAATCTTCTTTCCGATTTATTTTAAGTGTGCACATTTGCTGTGCGCGAAGCTGCAGTGAGTTTTCCCACTGTCATGGCGGTGGTGGTTACCTGTCCTTGAATTTCCTAGCGGCAGCGTTTGGAATCAAGGGCAGGCTATCCAGTCTAAGATACGGCAGATCTACGAACGTGGTGTAGATTTATTTGTAAACAACACTACCATAGGTAATCTTGTTTCACACGGAAATTGAAATAAATAAAAGTATGTTTTATTATAATGAGGGAAACACTGTTAATGTGTTACACTCGAATACTAATGATAACCCGTGAAATTTGTTCAAAGACTGTTTAAAGCAGAAAGAAGTTAATTTATTTTTAAACTTTGAAATTTCTTCGATTTTTGTAACCATGATGAGTTATGATTCATTGTATTACAAATGCATCACTACGTATTTTATAAGGAAATATACTGAGTATACAATCACATGGTGATGTTAAAATTGCAAATAAAAATATAGTTGCATATACATGTGCGAATTTAGTTACACAAACCATTTTTATATACTGATAATATTTGATATACGACTATTGGTACAGAAAATTAAATTAATGATATCCATATTAAAGAAAATGTCAGCTCGACGCCTTTGTGGCCGTTCCGGCCTTTGATATGTATAGGGAAGATTCTAAATTGTAAAAATCGTGACCCTCGGACCAAAACTGGGGCCCCAGGCGGGGTTCAAAGTTTAACATAGAAATACATAGGAAAAATGTATAAAATCTTCTTCTCAAGAACCATTGCACCAGAAATGCCAATATTTACAAAAAAGCTTGTATATATAATGAAGATTCTAAATTGTAAAAATTGTGAGCCCCGAACAAAAAGTGGGGCCCTAGGCGGGGTTCAAATTTTAACATACATGTATATAGGAAAATGTTTAAAAATCTTCTTCTCATGACCTATAATGCAACAGTTTGGGATATTACTATGCATACATCCTTAAATAATGTAGATTCTAATTTGTAAAAATCGTGACTCCCGGACTAATACTGGGGCACCAAGAGGGGTTCAAAATTTAACATTTTAAAAAATATATAGAAAACGTTTAAAAATGTTACAGTTTGTGGAATTACTATACATGCATCCCTGGCTTATGTAGATTCTTAATTGGTAAAATCGTGACCCCCCGGACTAATACTGGGGCCCCAAGAGGGGTCAAAGTTTAATATAGAAATATATAGGTAACATGTTAAAAAATCTTCTTCTTGAGAACTGCAATGCTACAAGTTGTGAGATTACTATGCATGCAACCTTGGATAATGTAGATTCGATAGTTTTAAATTAGTGACCCCTGGACTAATACTGGGGACCCAAGATGGATTCAAAATTTAATGTAGATGTATATATGGAAAATGTTTAAAAACCTTTTTCACGAGAACTACAATGCTTCAATTTGTCAGATTACTACGTAAGCATCCTTAAATAGTGTAGAAGCTGTGACCCTCGATCTAATACTGGGGCCCCAAGAGGGGTTCAAAGTTTAACATAGAAATATAGAGGGAAAATGTTTAAAAATCTTTTTCTAGAGAACTACAATGCTTCAACTTGTGAGATTACTATGCAAGCATCCTTGAATAATGTAGATGCTAAATTAATAAAGCTGTGACCACTGGACTAATACTGGGGCCACAAGAGGGGTTCAAAGTTTAACAGAAATATATATGGGAAATGTTTTCAAAAAGTTTTTCTCGAGAACTATTATGTTACAGTTTGTGAGATTACTATGCAAGGATCCTCAAATAGTGTAAATTCTAAATTGTTAAAGCCAACCATAAACCTCGGACCAATACTGGGGCCCCAGAAGGGAGGTTCAAAGTTAGAAATAGCATATGCTACGAAATAGAATGTTACAAGAAACTGTTGTTCAGGTGAGCGATGTGGCCCATGGGCCTCTTGTTTAAATAAATGACCATTTAACTAGTATTACACTGTGAGTTGAAGAGTCATAAGGGTCATATATCTTAAATTTTTAGAGTTGGCTAATATTTAGGATTAAAATAAAGCAGATCATAAGATTAAAGGGTTTTTAAAACTGTTCATAAAACTTGACGTTAGAAGGACATAGCATAACATATCTAAAATAAAACATTAAAACTTTAATAATGAAGAAAATGATATTTTTTATTTTGCCATATTTTCATTGTACCTATACATTTTAGCTAACAAAACATTTGGATGAAGAAAGACGATGGTACAATTTGTTGCATGTACGGAATTACATGTAATAATGTGAAAGTATGCAGTGTATAGACAAAATAAATACGTGTTTTTTTGTAATTCAAAGGTCAAAGACGGCGTAGCAAAACTTTCAGACATTGGAATGTCAGAGCTCGAAAACCTTTCAAAAGGTATTATTATTGCACGTCCAATGTATACGGCCCCAGAAGTACTAGACGGCCGACCATACAGTCTTTCAGCTGATATTTTCAGCCTCGCTATCATGGCATGGGAGATGTGGTATGGAAGGAGAGTTTTTAGTGAAAGTGTTTACTCTGACGTCATGTACGATTACAGCTCTATTAAGGTAAATACCTGCATGCTAAAAAATCAAACCACTGATAGCATACAAGTTTCTACTTAGGAACGTTGAAATAAAAAAAAATATATCAATAAATCAAATATTCTTAAAGGAATTATTCTTGCAATATGCGTCACTTTTTGTCGGTCAATTTTCGACATATTCGAGTACACTTTATTTTTTTCATCAAACTTTGCACATAAATATGTGCAGACACATTTTTAGGAGGTACATTCTGCGTTTAATTGCACGTCTCATTGATTTGTAAACGTTAACGTGTGCATTTTCTAATCTTAATTGTATTTAACTAATTTGATATTTCCCTTAATTTTTGAGTAATATTTTATTAGGAACATGTTCTTTCGGGCACACGTCCAAAGATAGATGAAACAGCAGGACCCCCTGAAGATATACAACGGATCATTAAGAAGTGCTGGGTGGAAGAGGCAGTCAAGAGGCCATCGGCTAGACAGCTGATAAGAGATCTTGAAGCCGCTGCTCCACTTTAGTTGAGTTAAACAAATTTATTTTGAGAATGTTATATGTCATAAGTTGACTTCACTTTACGACAGTTTCATGTACTATCAATGTAAGATTACATCCTTTATGTAGAACACTTGTATAAATAAAAGACCACTAAAAAGATGTTCTTTGAAGTCCATTACGTGATAAACATATATACAAAATGTATATCTATACCATTATATTGAAACTGACTAAATTAGCTTCAAAAGGCACATTTGCCATCTTAACATTATTTGACTCTATTAGATTTGAAATATTGTGAAGATCACAATTTTTGCGTTTGATTTTGACATGGCTGCTCACCGTGTGTGATGCTGTTTGAAAGTTATTTTTAAAGATGATATTTCACCTTATTTTTATGCAGTTTTTACTATTGAAATCTAACTCACAAATACAAGTTTCAAAATATATTCCTAATATTTATCTAATTAGTTTGTTTGCTTCATTTTTATATGCACTTAAAACTTTCCGGTAATCTGCTGCGTCGGATGTGCTTTTATAATTTATAGGCTGTTGTTTAAATAACAAGTTTTTCATAATTGTTTTTAAAAGTGAATTAAGAGATTTTTACTTGTTTTGTAATTTACTGAGAAGCTTTTTTCATATTAGGTTTTTGAATAATCGACAAAGTTTAATTGACCAGCTATTTTGGTTTTAACAATCGGAATTTTAATATACTGTTTGGAGATAAAAGTTTTAAGTTATTAATTATCTCAAGACAAACACAATGATATAAATAAGATTCATGCTTCGTATTTGTAAAAAAAAAAAAAAAAAAAAAAAAAAAAAAAAAAATTTCTATATAATTTGAGGAAATAATTGAATGTATGCCAAATCTTTTTTTAAATATAGGATAATTGACAAATTCAATGACTTTTTTTGTAGATTTTAGATTTGCAATTACTTTGTTAGTAATTTGTTATCTGATGGTGTGTCATTTGTTGGTTTCAATTTAGCATTTAATTTTTAATGGTTTATCCATACTGCAGACTTGATGTTGAATAAAATAAAACTGAAGTGCATTTTTGTTGGTTTTTTCTTTAAAAAGGGGTTTTTTTGCTTGTCGAGTGTATATTACATGCAATATTACAGATGAATGAATAAAATTTCGCCGTTCATAGTTAATTATCTGTCGAGAGGCCTGTATACCATATTCCACATCAAAATAAATTTAACAAAAGATCTTATTATTAGTTATCTGTATTATATCTTATTTGCTTTGTTTCAGTTATGTTAACGATTTCAGGGGAAAAACTTGTGTGCTTTTGTTGGAAAATCAATACTTTTTGCTTGTGTGGTAAATTCTATGTGAGTATATTTTTTGGCAAAGATATAAAACAGAAACTGAATGATGTTGTGAAATTAAAGAGTTTAGAATTCGCATATCCGTCATAGTTACTAATTCTTTTATCTCGGATACGATGGCTATTCATAAAACAGCCACACTACATGTTGTCCGTTAAAATTGTGCTCATGATTGAACTGACCATTTCCTGAAATGTTTGTTGTCATTTATACTATTGACACGTTATCACAAATATTAAAAAACCCCACTTTTTCCGGACCCATTTTTGGACACTGAAAGTATGAAGACTGAAAGAATGCCCCTCCATCCCCTCCTCCAAAAAAAATCGATTGTAAGGTCGTACATCAAATATCGTTATCTATAAAATTACGTAAAAACTTTCAAGAACTCGTGTCGTTGTAATGAAACTCTGTTGGATCCATTAAAGCTGTGTACCAATAGAGAAACCATTTTATATGTAATAAAGACTCAGTTGAAAAAAAATCAATCTGGAAGGCCAAGATATCAAGTTCTCAATGAAAACTCAACCGCAGCAGTGAAAGCAATTAACAAGTGGATTTATATTCTGTTTATTTAAACAAATGTCCTAAGCAAAACACCTTTCTATAAGCATAGCGTCTGAAATATTACTATTCATTAATTTTTTAGACATTTAAAAAAACTCACTCTTTAAATGGAAGGAAAGTCAAAAACATTTTTTATTTATATTAATAAAGTGGTTTAAATTATCACAACTAGTCATGCTGTTTTGAAAATAAACTATATAATTAAGCTTTAATGCACGTTTGAGGTTAGAGAAATCGTGTTTACTGGAGGCTGACATGATGTAGAAATATTTTGTATTAAAAACCAAAAAAAAAAATATTTTGACGTTACACCATCTATGCCGGTTTGGTTTACGTATACAATATACACAGTGCTCTGAATAAAACGCTGGATTATGCCTTTCTGTTACTTATGTAATCGACTGAACAAAATTGATAACGTCAACCTAAAGAATAAAAACATGTATGCATAAATATATGCATTTTTATTAAATAAATGACAGCTCTTCATCTGCTATTATTCAAAGTTGAAAATGACCTCGAGTAAATTTTTATTCCAAGTCAAGTACTTCGTTAACTGAAAAAAGTATGTTATAATTGTAATCGGGATGTTTAAAATATATTCTCTTAAGTCGAAATTACAATGTCGAAGTAACGACGGCTCACATCTCCCACGATGCTTGGCATCTGCGTGGAGATTCCTCCGACACTATAACCTCCGCTTTTAGATTTCAACGAACATGCTCCGTTTGACTTTGGTTTGTAATTTAGTGGAAAGTCAAAGGTAAAAAAAACCGGTCTCAAATCGATATTGTTTCAAATTTTCCAGAACTTGTCATTAAGAGCGAATATCATGATTTTCTAATACTGATGCTATGTTGATAAAACAAACCGAAATAGATGGTGTGACGTCATAGATTAAAGTTCAATGGCAGCTCCCATAGCGGCGGGAAATTTAAATTATGCGATCGATTTTCTTGAGTTTAAATTGTTCCTGGGTTTTTAATGAAAATAAATACGATTTATATTTATTGTAGATAATAATCATTTGGTTTATTGTACAACATATTTTAAGTTTCCTTCCCCTTTAAGCACTCAAAAACTAAAACAAATTTATTCTCATGGATTCAATAGAATAAGGATAATATGTATTTCCTTCTGTGTTCTTATGCACTGACTGCATGGTTTGTTTGAGTAGATGTATAGAAGGCGATGTTTTTCAGGTTAAAGAAAACGGTTTCTGTCTTTTGACAGACAAGATCAGAAGTGACACTCTTCGAAATAATCATTTTTGCATTATAAGTTATATTATGGTCGCGGGTGAATTAAGGCTGCATATTGGCAATTACATACAAATGAGTTAATTAAAATGCATAAATAAGATGTTCCACCCATACAGATGCATTTTATTGAGTTTCTCCTACGTGATAGTAAGATAATACATATAAGTACAAATAGTCACTGTGGTGTTATACAGGGTGATCTATGAATTCTGATACCATTTAAAACTTCATAAAATTTTTAGCTAATGATATAAACTGTTTAATAAGGTATTATTCTAATCTCCAGTGGCTAAAATTTGAAATTATTTGTAATGTACAAAAACAAACTACTTGCAATAGAAGTAAAGACGTCATATAATTGGTGTTGGGTTGTTCAAAGTGCCCCATCTTTACTAAATGGCTACAAAATCGAAATATTGTACTTTGAGACTCGGTCACCCTTAACTGTGATCCGTTCTATGATGAACTGGTTTTTGCAGACATAAAAACGTTTTAAATTGTAGGGTAGTAAAGACCTAAAGATCGAAGAAAAATAGAGTTCTGAATATGCTGGCAAAAAAAGTGTATTCATTGATATCCAAAACAATATAATTGTGAATAATAGTAGATCAAAGCATAAAAAAATGAACCAAATGAATCAAAAATTAATAAAAAAGGTCATTTCTTTTAGGACTGAGCCCAGATGGTGACTTAATGCTGCGTTACTCTTTACCCTAGTGTAAACCTGGCGTGGGAATCTTTCTTTTGATGTGATTCAATTATCAAGTTAATAAAAAGAAACCTTTAAAATCATAAATATTAAAGCTGCTAATTGAAAGAACTGTAAAAAGAAACTAAACAGAAGTGAAAAACAGGGTGCGATGTCAATTTGTCATATAAACTCAACTTTTACCCCTGCCAAAAAAAAAGGGAAAAAAATACCTTTAAAAAATCATAGGTAGTAATTTTGCTATTTTGATGTTAATATTTAATTTCTCCGCTCTGCTACGTAAGGCAGGAAAACGGCACTTAACCTACATAGTATAAAACTGTACTTCTTGTATAGTCATACGATAGTTTCACTAAATTTAAATCTGTTCTTTTAAACTGTAAAATGGGTATTCAAAACAGTGTTAGAATTTATGGATCAGCCTCTATTTCACATTCCATTAACTGGAAAAGCAACACCTTCTTTGTTTTTTTCCCTCTATGTCTACATTGCCAGTAAAATATATTTAATGTAATTGTGAAAATTGTTTTGGATCCAACAAGTATGCTGATAGTGACATATATCCTATTATGGAACTTTCCTCTATGCTCTAAAGACAAGCTGTTCTAGCCTTTTCCCAAAAGTAACTCACGTTTGTATTTGGCAATCACTGTATTAGCTTACCAGATTTCTTAAAAACAGGATTGGATTGAAATTTGATTTTTTTTTAATTCTTCTAACCGACTTATGTAAATCCATTACAAACAAAATGTAAGTGAAGTAAGGCTGAATCGTTTGGATTAATATACTAATCTAAAGTTGCTTCCCTGTGTGAAAGCTTTTCGTATTGTTTTATTTACTCTGTTAAACGTCTCAAACACAATAATCAGCATAAAGAAATATATAAATAAATTAAGTAAATTGATATTTGTACACTCGTGCTTTGTTAAGAAACATTAATGATTTTCTTTCAAATTCAAAATATGTATACTTCAAACTTATTTATATATGATTTTTTTAGGTTGTGACCATTGATATTAAAGTCTAAATGTAAACAGAAACACATGCAGTAATAGTATTTTTGTGTATACCTCACAATCTTAAGCATAAGCCTGCAGGTTTTGACAATTCACTTAACATATATGAAACTAGTTCTTTTCAATTTTTTTTTATGATTAATTGTAATTTATAATACAGCTCTGTCATCTTTATATAGGAGACTCCAAAAAGTAAAAAAAAAGAGAAATGAAGAACTAAATTTGAGATGTCAACGAATACTCAATAGTCGACTATCGCTCAAATACTCTGATAATCGACTAAATTTTTTTAGACGCTGAAGTTTTTAAAATGGAAACATTTGGTTTGTTTTCTTAGCGAATCAAAATTTGGGCTACAAACGAAAAACAACTAAACACCCTTTTTGACGTTATTGGTCCAAAAGAAAAAGTTTGTTCCATGCAACGGCCGTTTTGTGTATGTTTTTTTGAGCTGCTGATCTATGAATTATTTCTTGATTTTGTAGATCATGTATATCAAACAAGTAAAGTCAGAGCAATGAGTGACACATATTTGACTATAATATTTTGAAATAAGACACATTTAGAAAAGATAATTATTAATGGGTAGATTTGATTTGGTTGTTAGATATTTTTTATACATGGTTTGCGACAGTAAAATAATTCTATTTGAAATGGACACCGTTTCAGAATAATCATTGAGTACTCAACTATCGCTCGCCTAAAGCATCTGATTAATCAAATAGGCTATCGAACTCAAATTGACATCCCTAAAATAAATATAATTCAGATAAAAAGTTAAGATATTTAACATTATATATATGCAACTTACAAATTCATTATCAGAAATATCTATTATTATTCAACAGCCAACGAAATGAAGGCTTTAAAGCAACAAAATCAAAGAAGTCTTGAATTCCAATTGCATTTGAACATTCACTTGACACCAAACCAATGCATTATAAGAAAAAAGTTCTTATCCTTAAATTTTATTATATACATCTGTTACATTTTAAATATAAAAATATATATAAAAAATTCCCACCTAAAAGTAGGCTGTAATCAAATCGAATATTTCAATAGAAATGATTATAATAAAAGACCTTTATTTTCAAAGTATGATGATGCAAATCCTACCTACGGCATTGCGTTTGAAAAAAAAATCCAAGAATAGAATACAACTGACTTAAAAAACTAAATATTAGAACTACCTTAAAATGATTAATGACAATTCATAGTCAGAGTACTATAATCCATACAAACATTATGCGCCATATTGTTTTTGTTTTTATTTATTCATGAGTAAATTTAGTTGAGTTTAAGAAATATTTTTATTCAAAAATATACATATAGGTATATAAGTGAATATGGATTAAACAACAGGCAAAAATAACCTATATTAGTTCTCTCCATCTGAGATCAAGGTATAAATATTTATAATACTAATAGTGTATACTTTTTAAAGTTTTACATGGACATTATACTAACTTATAAAGAATGTAGTAGTAATAAAGGATTTAGTTAGATAACGAAATAATGATAGAAAGAAAAAAAAAGAAATATATATATATATATATATATATTAGCTATAATATAATAGGCTCAACAATTAAAACATGTAAAGTACATTTAGCACAGTGTTACTCATTGTTAATCTACATTCTAAAATCTTTTACTTTTTTTTTTCTTATATTTTTATGAACTTGGTCAAAAAATGGCATATTCTCTGAGAGAGATAGATACTCATAACCATGTAGTACAATATTAATATCTTTTGGTATGTCATGATCACTCATGTATCTTAACAAAGAGTTTCCCCGAGGATTATAACATTGACAATAAAAGAAAAAATGAAATGAATCTTCATAGGAATACCCACATCTTAAACATTTTGATGATTCAACTAGATTATGATTATACAAATCTGCATTAAGGTTACTTGAAAAATTTCTTAACTGACAATGAAGTATATTTATATTTCTTTGTCCATGGTTGTATAATTTAGATTTTGTTTTATCTACAAGATCATTGTTTTGTAAGCCTTGCTTAAATTTGGCTATACTTGTTGCAGATTTTACACTGTTTAGGAAAGTGTTCCTAATTTAACTGTTGATGGTGAAAAAACTATTATAATATGCAACAGTTCTGGTAATTGGAATGTGAAACAAGTTATTATTATTACGTAATGAATAACTATGTGAGACTGGGAGACACTGTTCAACCATATCATACAAATATTTGGGTGTATAATTATTAAGTATTTTATACATGAGTGTAACTTTGTGTTTTTTTCTTCTATCACTTAATGTTTCCCACCCTACTTCTTTATATAAGTTTTGTCTTGAGGAAGTGCGCCTTAGTCCTGTAATGATGCGCCAAGCCTCTATTTGTACACTTTTTAATAGATTGCTCTGTTCCTGTGTGCAATTACCACATACTATATCACCATATTCTAAAATAGGTCGAATAAAGGAAAAGTAAATTTTAATTAAAGACTCCCTGTTTAATTTATAATGAAGAGTACGAAGAATATTTAAACGTTGGCATGCTTTATCAAAAATGTTAGTAATATGTTCAGACCAACAGGCATTTGATTGGAAAATAAGTCCGAGATGACAGTGATTTTGCTTACAATCTATATAATTTATTGTATGACGAAAGGAGATAGTGGGTGTGATTTATCTGATCGAGTGAAGTTAACATTTACAGTTCTGTTAGGGTTAAACTCCACCAGCCACTGTGTAGACCATTTTTTAATTTTTTCGAGATCATTTGTTAAAGATATAGCAGATCCTATTGTATCAGAGTCTACAATTACAAAAAGAGAAGTATCATATACAAATAACCTGATTTGATTTTCTAGATTAAAAGTAATATCATTAATATATACCAAAAAAAGAAATGGACAAAGTACAGAGCCCTGAGGAACACCAGCATTTATACTTTGTTTAGTAGAAGAATATCCTTCTAACAATACTTTTTGTTCGCAGTCAGTAAGATAATTTTCAATCCAATCTAATATGTTCCCATAGATGCCATTTTGTTTTAGCTTATATAATAGTCCCTAATGCCAGACCCTATCAAATGCTTTTGAAATATCGCAAAAAATAAATCTAACAACTTTTCCTTGGTCTAGATTGCTAATGATAGTATTATATATTTCTAAAAGTTGATTCACGAGTAAATAATCTCCTGCTAATTAAAAATTAACCCTTCCTAGGTTTGATGCTAAAAAAAATTCTCAGGCTTCCAGATTTCCTTCTGGTAGAATAAGGCATATCTCGCACAGCTATAAAAAATTGGAAAATCACCATCATGTTAAACATTGACGTTTGTCTGTTTCATCTTTAATGTCAATAAGGATAATTGTTTTTAATATGTTTTGTCGAATTCAATATTTTATCAAAACTCTATGACGCTTAATAAAAAATAAAAAAATAAACAACAGAATGTTTATATTTGTAGGTTTTGTAATTTGTCGTGTTTTGTAAAAATCCAAACTATTACGTGAAAATTACAAAAAAAAGTTTTGTACATTATCGAATCTCTCATTTCATGATCTTGCTGCAATTATCCAGATAAAGAGAGTACATAAAATACATTAAAATAATTCCAGATAGAATATCTTGAAAATTTGATGATTTACCATGCAGTACAGATAAGGCTACTCATCGCTTTGGTATGCTAATGAACAGATAATGAGATACGACGTCATAATACACGGCCCGCCACTGTATTTCCATATATGGAAAATATACCGAAAACAGCAGTTTTAGCAAAAAAAACGGTTGATTTAATACATTATGGGGAAACCTATTACCACGAATCACTCATATGTGTATCTATAAATTTACAACAACGAGAATATACGAAGAATTTCCATAACACATCTGTCGTATGGGTGTGAATCTGCGTCCTAAAAGCGCTCGTCAGACGCTGTATTTGATGTTAACACGTGTAGCTGGTGTTCCCGATGATAGCGATCTTTTGATGATTTATCAGGTACATAGAATAGATATACAGTGTATTTGTAATGGACCAGATAACTAAGTAACTATTTTATTGTGTTTTTATACCGTGGATGAATTTCTGATCAACTTATTGTGTTGTTGCGTTCAAAACATGAGAAGAAACTGCATTGTTTACAATTATACATGTATAGGTTTATGGTTAGTCCGTTAAATTGTTAATCATTTTCTTCAGAAAGTTCAATCGACACGATCGAATCAGTTCATGGCATTTGTACAGTTGTACAGACAGTACTAAGCTGTACACTACACTCAGTCTTACTACAGTTGTTTTTATTTTCAACCTGTAAGTAAACAAAGCGAGACTGTGTGAAAACTTCTGATTCGGTTTTCTAAAAATCGGTACAGTACAGGCTAAAGTATTATATACAGCTGATTTGATTTTCTGAAAATTAGTTGACCCGTTGATGAACAGCTGATCAATAACATGTTTCTGCTGTGTTGAACATTCTTCTATGACAGTTTATTTATTTAATATTTTTTTTTACACATTATATTCATCCAATTGATATAAGATGCTCACGCACATTAATTCTTATTACATGTATTAGCTTTTTATATCACTCAGAACATTACTATCATAACACTGTTTGAAATCTGATAATATTCAAGTAACTAAATTGCATTTCACTTCATCCGATTTTCTCTAAATGAGGAATCTATATGGATATTGTATGTTTGTTTAGAATGTGCATGTGTAACTTTAAAATAATAGTTAGAGTGTTTGTCATTTTACCCATCCATGCGAATTAGACCTTTAACAGAATGTTCAAATTGCTGTTGACATGTGGGCCTATGTATGTGTGCATGTAAATTTGTATAACTTCCCACTATTTTTGTTATTTGCAGAGTAATTTAAAAAGTGTCCGACTGATTTGAAAAAAAAAGGCTTGAAGAAAATGTAAGTACATGTACAGTTAATAATTAACATTTTACAATTATTCATCACTGAAATGATGATAAATCTGATAATACTTAATAATAATAAAAATATGTTTGTTTTGTATGAGACAGTTCAATTAGAAAAAGCATCATCATGTATGAATGGTGTCATGTTTTAAAATAATAAAAAAATTATGTTATTTTAAACCTACAATTTTGAATACTCAATGATTAAAAATTGCTCATCAACATTGAACATATCAACATTACATGGTATGATATCACTGTAACTGCACTATCATTATAGTAATCTTGTATACCTACATGTACATAAATCATTAATGAGAGAGAGAGAGAGAGAGAGAGAGAGAGAGAGAG
>WFKH01011926.1:31262173-31274244 GCA_016163765.1 Magallana hongkongensis
ACAAGACTGTGTGGTGGAAAGTGGATCTTGGTGACGTGTACAGCATTTACAGTGTTACCATTTTGTTTTTGAACTACGACAACAGTCACGGTATGTTATTGTTTATACGGCGTTTAACACATTGTGTTTTTTCAGTCTGAAGCTGATGCAAAACATTTTTTTCATAAAGCTGAACACCGCTCGTAAATAGGCACTTGTCCGCCATATTTCTCTTTCATCACCGCTATCCCTACAACCCCTATATAAGCCGCAGAACTCTTAACAGTTTAAAGTACATCGTTGTAGAAGTTTCACCTGTGTGGTCGTACATCTGACCTCGCCGTGTTACTCGGTCGCGATGAAATTATCAAATTTTACGCACTTTTTCAAGTCAGAAGAATATTTAACATCAATTCTACTACAGTTATTGCCGAGATCAAAGAGATGCCGCGGACATTATTCTCCAATATACCACGAACGTCATCAGTAAATTATCAGATCAGAAATACCTATTTGTCTCGCACTGATCATGAAAGTACAACTTCAAACCGTAAAAAGTTTAAAAACAGGTCAATTTTATGTGTTAGTTCCAGTCAAAACGATGTGTATTGCCTCAATTGTTTATTTTAAATAGATCAATGCGGCTGTTTTAGGACCTCCCTAGCACATTTTCACTGCGTGTTTTTACATAAAATATATAACGTGTAGTAGTAATATTCGTATTAAATTGCCCTTAAAATATTAGGAATATGATTCAAAGATATTTTATAAATAAGTGAAGAGAATTAAAAATCCAAAGAAAAATTCTGTCGTCTGCTTGTGATTCCTTTGATCGATACACATGTAAACATTACTAACAAAACCGTTGGGGTTACACGGAACAGCCGTCAAAATGACCTAGCTCGTCTCTCTATAGGAGAAACGATCTGTAGAAATACTGGGCTGTTAGTAGAATAGAAATACAGTTCTTGTAATCGTGAATGTTGCAGGATAACCTCCTCGGGCTCGAAATGTTGTTTGAAATATAAAAGCCTCGGCTAACGCCTAGACTTTTATATTTCAAAACAACATTTCTCGACCTCGGAGGTTATTCTGCAACATTCACGAAAATTTGTACTTTATTTCTTAAATAAACAGGTCAATGCGTAATTTACAAACAGAATATGCACATAAAATAAGAAATAGATGCATACAATCCAAAGACCACGAAAGGAATACTACACATCAGCCAGGAGTTTCAGGTGTGCAATCGGGTATAACGAAATCGAAGGGTCTAATTACATGTGTGACGGAGCCTATTTACGAGCGGTGTTCAGCTTTAAGCCTATAAACTAAAGTTGAAAAATCAAAAGAACAAGTTCTATTTGTGAGTTAAAAGATAAAGTTAAAACGTTACCCAGAAATTCTTGAATGCTTTATGAAAGTTTTGTTTACTGTAAATTCCTTATTAAACGCGAGGAATTAATATCCGCGTAAAATCGTGAGAAGCATTCCTAACGGATTTTAAAATCTCGCTTTTATTTTTCAGACAGTTTTGAGCCATATGAAATTATAACAAAAAAATTGGTGCTCGCGATTTCATATTCTCGCGATTTGATGCAAAACAGCGGAATCGCGGAATTAAGTATTCGCGTAATATAAGGAATTTACTGTATAACATAATTAATAAATAATGATTTTTAAAAACGATTTGCTTCGACGATAAAATGTATGAATGAATGTACCAAAGACAATCAAAGATACCCCCTTCCCCAAAATTATTTTTGATGACATTTTGGTAGCCTAATCATATACACGTTTTGCTGCATCCGAGTTTGTATTTTATCATGAAATGGAATATTTGCCTTTTTTATTATGATTATTTAAAAAAGCAAAACAGTGTCGATGATAAAATAACAGTTCTTTTTAGTGTGAGTGCACTCAGTATTTCGAAACATTTCCTTATTGACTGCTTGCTTTTACAAGGTTAATGGCTCCTGTTAGTGGATTAGATTTAATGTAGTTGTATGTCATCTATATTTCCCAGCAAATAATTGGATCAAGTTCCGATAAAAACATTGTTTTGAACATATGGAGGGTAAATAATTGTCATTAAAACCTATATGACAGAACATATTGTGGCGTTTTACAGGTATTCTAAAGGACTTTCAATTATCTTCCTAGATTTGTTGATTTGATATGTGTCTTTTCAGTTGTATTTTATCATTATTCGTTAGTCTTCTTAAGAATTCATAATTTTTAGCTTTTATATAATGTTCGTAAACGTTTAATCATTAAATGCTTCATATTTGTTTTCTAAATTTCCTTACATTACAGTCCAACTGTTAATATCTCATTCAAAATTCTCAATATCTTTTGGCTATATATAATCACAATTCAAGCCTGTATCGCTAAATTGGGAATGCTGAAAACGACATAAAACATATTTTACACATATTTAAGAAAGACTGACTATGTTCAATTTTTAAATGTTACATATCTAGATTTTGTTTAAACACAGTTACACTCCATATAGCTAATGACGTTTCTCTCTGAGTGGAATTTGCTTCTAAAGTTTTAGACAAAATAGTATAAATGATGATGGAAAACATTTAAAATTTTGCTTTTAGAACGTCGACAACGAGGCCTTTTTGCAGGATTCTCTATTTATGTATCAAACACTGGTGATATACAAGGTTCTACGCTCTGCTACAAAGACGGACCACAGTTGCCTCCCCTGAACTTTACAACAACCTGCCCTGAATACGGACGATACGTCATCTTTTACAATGAAAGGCTAGATGACGTGATCTATCCGAGAGGTTATGAACTAACAAGTGCTTTCACTGAATTGTGTGAAGTTATTGTACAAGGTATTTTTTTTCAAAGTTAATGCTATTCATAGCAATCACCTCTGTCACTAATTGACCAACTGCAATCCGTTTAAGGATGACGTTTACTCAGAATGAAAAAAAATCCACTGATGATAATGAAAAATCATCTGTTGTATGTTATAGACCTTTGATTGTAGTGTTATTTTTCACTTTAAAAAAAGTAAGTCAATTACCAAATTTTTTAGTTAATGGACATTTAATATTTTTAAAAATTATGAAAAATCCAGTAAAATTTTGATTGGGATTTTCTGAATTATGAAAAAATTACAAATGATCAAACTCTTTCAAAAATGAAATACAGGTTATGAATGGCAGTGGCACTAAATAGATAAAAACATTAAGTTTTTAGTAACAATTTTAACAAATATTCCAGTCCAAATTTCCTCTATCAGTTTTCAAATCCCTACCCATCTTTGATTCAATTTAACAAAAAGCTGAATGATGATAATACTAAAACATTAATAATATTAAACTACTTTTATTGACCTTTTTCTGCTGGCATAAAATTTATATGAGGTCAATGATCAAAATTTTTAGATGTGTTGTCTTTTATCGTTTTCAAGCATTTTTCAATATGTTTTCATTGCGTGTCATACAGTTATCTTAATGAATAAGTGAAATAAAACCAACAGAAAATATGCAAAATTGTATTGACTAACACCGATTTTTTTTATTACAATAGTACTGCTTAAAATGTTTTAGCGGAAAACAAAATCTGCAAAAATTTAGTTCGAATTTCCTCTGCTTTGCTATAAGTCCATTTTTGTTTAAGGTAAGGCTTGCGGCTTGCAATTTTTAGAAATTGTATAAAAGTTACACACCATTGTGTTTACTATACTACAGTCTTTTTACTTATAAAATTCAAATGATTTGCCGGACCCGTTTTATAACTACAAAAGGATAAAGTTCATGTTTTCAAACTGTCATGTTATTGAAATGCAAAAAATTTCGTGAAATTATGTACATTTTATATTTGATTATTATAAGGTTATTTATGCTTAAAATGGTCGAAAATAATGTCACTATTTACATCATAATTAACTTTTTAAAATTTCTAATGAACCCTTTAAAATAGAATAAAATGCAACAGAAGTCTGAATTTTGGACTACTACTATGTAAACGGAAACATCTTATCTAAAACCAGGTCCACCGATTTCAGGACAAACTCATCTTAGTATATGTGTAATCTGGTGTTTCTAAACCACTGTTGCGGACTTTGTTTTTGTTGAAATTGATAAAATGCTTGTGTCCTTTTAAATTTTTAATATAAACTACAAAACCTCGCAAAATTAAAAAAACCCTGAAATCAATTATTACGTTTTGTAAACTTTGACGTCATATCTGAAATAAAGGGCAGTTGGTGTTACGTCACAATGAAAATCTGTGAGTTATCTCCCTGTAACCGCAAACCTTACCTTAAGTCTAATTCCATAATATAGTAAAAATATTGAATGTTATGTCATAATAATAAATTTATTTTTTAAATACTTTTTGTGTTTAGAATAAATGTTACTCATGACATTGAACTTTATAACAATCCGAATTTGACAACTCAAACCCTGAGTAAACAACATCCTTTAGTCTGACTTTAGTAAACTTTTGTCAAAATCTTTGATGATTTTTAGAAATGTTTTTTTATTTGTCATGGCATCTTAAAGGTAAACTGGGTTAATCGTTATGATTAAAACCAATTGGATAGTTCATGGTGTTCTGTATTGACTAATTATTTTTGGAGTTAAACTTAATCTTTTTATGCGAGCAATTAGATGAATTGTTTTATGACCATAACTAGTGGCTAAAAGAAATGTAGAAAAAAAAAAACATTATGTAAATACAACAAATACATGCGTTATTGGGCATTGACACTTTTTTATGTATTCATAATGACCTATGTTTTTATCATTTATTTTACAAGGCTGTCAGAATTCTACTGTGTATGGCAGTAACTGTGACATACCATGTCCTTCCAATTGTAAGGACAACATGTGTCACATACAACTTGGAAACTGTATTACATGTCCACCTGGATGGACTGGGGCGACTTGTATTACAAGTATGTCAATTAAATGCTCTAAGCTTGATTTAATAATAAACCTAATTCATTTATTATTTTAGTACCAGGTACAATTAAAAGTCCGTTTTGTTTTTAAAGTTATTAACAAATTTATTTCTGTTATTCGTTGCCGAAACATTTTACCTTCTGCGTAATAAGTACATATTGATTTTTCTCTAAAAGATATCGTCTAGTTTAAACGTTGTATACGAACGTGTAAGTCTTTTTTACTTTATTGTGTTTAATGAATTCTTCAGAGTATAGAAAGTGCATATTATCTTCAATAATAAAAATCAGAGAAAATAGGCTTTTTGTATATTATATTGTAGAAAATTTATACTACATTTACCTTCATTAATAAAAAAGCAGAGAAAAAAGTGTTGTGTACTAAATCTCACTGTTTTCACTCGAGTCTTTTCTTTCTAAGGTCAATAGCCAAAAAATAAATAAATAAATATGATCCTATACTTCTAGATAACTGCATTTCTACCGAAAAACTTCAAAATGGATTGTATCATTACAATTCATTAAAATTTCAATTGAATAAAAAGGTTTTGTGTTGTGTTGCTTATAATTAAAAGAATGTGGTGGAATGATAATTAATCATATTTCGAAAGACGGTTTGAGTTGTGTTGCTTTGTATTGCTAGAATGTTTAGAAGGATGGTACGGGATCAACTGTAGTCAAAAGTGTGTAGGACATTGTAGAGGTGGGGCAACTTGTAATTACGTGACTGGTCTATGTGACGTAGGGTGTGCAGACGGATGGTACGGGAACAACTGCAGTCAACCGTGTGAGTGGCGATGTAAAGATAATACAACCTGTAATCACGTAACAGGTCATTGTGACGGATGTGCAGATGGATGGTATGGTGTGTACTGTAACAAAGTATGTGTAGGACATTGTAGAGGTGGGGCAACTTGTTATCAAATAACTGGCGAGTGTGATCAAGGATGTAAAGACGGATGGTACAATGCTTATTGTAGTCAACCGTGTGAATGGCAATGTAAAGTTAATACAACCTGTAATCACGTGACAGGTCATTGTGACGAAGAATGTAAAGATGGGTGGTATGGTATACACTGCAGTCATCCGTGTGAATGGCAATGTAAAAATAATACAACCTGTAGTCACGTGACAGGTCATTGTGACGGAGGATGTGAAGATGGATGGTATGGCGTTCACTGCACCCACAAATGTGAAGGACATTGTAGAGATAACATAGTCTGTAATCACGTGACTGGTCAGTGTGACAGAGGCTGTGATGCCGGATGGACGGGTTATTTGTGTAACAAAGGTTAGTTTGGACCTGAAATAAAAAAGTTGTTTTAGGGTAATTTTGGTATGAATTTTGAATTGAAATAAATAACACAAGCGCAAACTTGAAAAAGTAAAAATATTGTGAACAATATTTTTAGGTTGCTTTATTCAATTTTTTTTTCACTAAATGCAATAAACACTAGTAGTTAAAATTTTAACAGTAGTTTTCAAAACTTAAAAAAATACGTAATTTATTTCGCAGACTAAATGCTCCTGAGAAAATGAAAGGTTTTTGAAAGATTGTAATGAAGATTATAATTGTGTGTGAAATATAGGAAACGTTTGTGTGTTTATATTAGGATGCAAACAATGGATTTTTTACACAATTAGTTTGCAAAAGTATAACATTAACAAGTATTGTCTATTACAGAATGGAAGTCGGAATGTATGGTTTTGACTGCATCAACACATGCAGTGGGCACTGTTTTGGTGATTCTCCATGTAACAAACAGACTGGCCATTGCGAGAGGGGATGTATGATTGGATACATAAACAGTGATTGTGGTACAAGTAAGTGATTGATACACTGTAGGCGGTTTTATTGTGTCATATACACTGTACATGTATTAGAATCTTTCACTTAACCTTAATTAAAGAGTTGGTTTTGTGAGGTCAAAGTACAGTGTTAATGGGTACTTTCTTTGTGGAAACATATACTTATATATGACTTTTGATAATATGGTTACTATTTGTATAATGTGTTTTATACTATTTCGCCTCATCAAACATAACTGTATTAAATTTGAATATTTTTTTTCAAACCATGGCCTGCAGATTAATTTCATAATTGTTATTCAATTGTGATTCTTTTTAATTTTTTTTATATTAAGAGTGTCCTTCTGGATATTTCGGAATGGATTGCAAAGAACGTTGTATTGGATATTGCACCGACAATGAAACCTGTGATCACGTCAGTGGACTGTGTCCTAGTGGTTGTCATGATGGATATATTGGAAAATACTGTAACAATTGTGCGTAAAACATTGAAAATCACTTATCATATTTCAAAAAATCTGCAAATCTATCAAATTTACATTGGTTTTAAAATACTTAGTTCTTTAGTTAACTTTGTTAAAATGAACTTTTTATCTATAATCATATGTCAGCCTGTCAAGAAGGATATTATGGCAAAAATTGTTCCATGGTTTGCCATCCTAACTGCACGGCGTGTCGAAACACAGACGGATTTTGCACTTGTGGCGCAGGTTGGATAGGTCCTAGCTGCTCTATAGGTATGAAAATTAAAATCAGATGACAATGAATAAAGTAAAAAAACTATATAATGCATGTGTTAATTAAATTAAATTAAATGTTTTCCGAGCATTCAATCAACACAAAAAGACGTTCGGATATGCGAAGGGCACTGTGGCTGATGACTCTCTACCATCCCTGAAAATTTGAAAGTTCTATCTTAAACACTTTTGGAGAAAAATTGTGAACAAGCAAAAACATAAAATCTTTAATATTTCGGGACCGGAAGTGACGACCAAAAAAATTCCACGTGATTATCTTACAAATTTTGTCATAAATAAGATCTGAAAATTTCATCAAAATTGGCTGAAGCGTTTTTGAGAAGACGTGACAGAAAAAAAAAAACAATAATAATAAAAGTGAAAAAGAAACAAAGCAATAACAATAAGGTCTTCCGTTGGAAACGGAAGACCTTAATAATAACTAGAGCAAAGCTCGTTGCAAAGCAACGAGTGGGTCTTCCGTTAATGTCAAAAGTAAAGCTTGAAGTTCCTGTAAGAAGAAGAGTTCTCAAACCAATAACAAGAGACACTAAAACAGAAAAAAAAATCGAATAATTCTTGGTACGACTTAACAAAATCCGAATGATTTTAAGTACGAATTAACAAATACCTTTACAATTTCAAGAACGACTTAACGAAAAAAAATCCGAATGTGTTTAGGAACGACTTAACAATTATCGAATTATTTTTGGTACGAGTTAATTTCACTTTGAACTTAACGCTATTTTTTAAATCAAGAACGCGGAATCAAAATTTTCGAAAAAATCAATTTTTAAACCCAAATAGCTCTGTAATGCATCATCCGATTTTAAAACGGCTTTCAGTGTTAGATTCAGCTTGAAAAGCTGTACAAAACACATACACGTTTTTTATTTGATCAAAAAATTTAATTTTTCGAAAAATTTGATTCACTTCCGGTTTCGACCGGAAGTGACGGATTTACATTTCCAGCCTTATTACAGAGGTAAATTTACAAAATCATAACAATTGAAAATTTTAAGCCTCTATCTTAAAGCATTTTTGAGAAAAGCCCCGGACAAAATGACCTTTTTAAAATTTAAAAAATGACGTTACGTCAAAACGGAAGTGACGTTATAATTGAAACTCTAATATCGTTTGGGGACACTAACTTGCAACAATCGCTGTCAAAAGAAACCGAAGAATAACAAGAGGGTCTTCCGTTGGAAACGGAAGACCCTAAAAAGAAACCGAAGAATAACAAAAGGGTCTTCCGTTTCCATCGGAAGACCCTAATAAATTCATAAGGTAAAAAAAAAAACAAATACAAAAGCATTGATACTATTTCAAATAATCAACTTTAAACGGGAAAGACAGAAGTCAACTGACAAATAAATTACAAAATTTTTCCTTTTCCAAATCGGTTTCTTGTTATTCAAATCAACCACTGTTGTGCAGCGAATAAATTTTTATCGTATAATATGATTTAAAATAGAAAAAAATATTAGCAATGTTCATCATTGTTTTGACATGATATATATTTTATTCTGTTACATCGATTGTTTTTGATAAGGATTGAAGACATATTGAGTTACATCTATTGAACTCATCAGGACAATTTCGTTAAACATGAAATTATTAAAAAATTAAAACTTTGGAGGCATTATTTCTTTAAATTTTAACCTAGTTGTTGATTTTTTAGCAATATTTGATTAATGTTTGAAAATGGTACATTTAAAAAAAATTCTTATACTTTAAAAAAAAAAAGGGAAAAAATGTATTTTTTCAATCCTTAGGTGTTCGACAACAAAGCGGGAATAAAAAAAGTATGGAAAATTTCTTTAAAAATTACAATTAAAGTGAATGTACAGGCAATACATGTATAAATTACCATTTTCAGAACTTCTCTCAAAAATGTCTCAAATATTTTTTTTATCAAAGTTCTTTATGATAATGTTTCAATATTGTTTCTGTGCATTAAAATTGTTCTATCAACAAAAAAGGAAAGTTAGTTATTTTACACATTTATAATTATTGGCAAAAAATTCTGCTATCACAGCTTAAATAAGAAGTTTTTTTCAATTGTATTTTATTTATCCCCCCCCCTTAAATGCATACAAGCTTCGTTTGTATCATTACAAATATTTCAGAGACAGAATGAATATTTCTAGTGGTCCATTTGATCTTTCTTTCACCGTTAAGAAATCAATGTAATACATGTATGTCAAAATAGATTATCTTCAACGAAAACCTCACACAACTCACTAAAAACCTTGAGTTCATATCCCAAAGGGTAATTGTCTCCTTTTTATCTCTTGTTTAACAAAAAGTCACATAATTTCTGGAATACACAGAGGAGGTCGTGATGAACAATGGCGGAAGGTTGGGTCCATCTTGTTCACTCAGAGACGGACTTGCACTATTTTCAGTGATGAATACATGCAGTGAAAATCCCGCGAAACATCTTCGCTGACGGGTCTCTATAATTGATAAACCTGTGTATATAAACGAAATATACAATGTGGCATATATGAATATATAAACATAAAAATATATCAATATCATTTGACGGATTATTATTACCCATTTTGAAAAAAAAAATCCAGTACAATATAAGTTAATGGAGAAAAGTAACGTAAAACGTAATTCCATAGTAACAAAACAACCTCTCTCATTTAACTCATATTTTGGGTGCTTTGACTCTGAAGGAAGCTATGCTATCAGGAATAGTTGTCGTTGCCTAAATTGGCAATGCTCTAAATTTTAATTTTAACTATATTAGAGAGAACACTTTTTGGAAGATCATAGAAACACTGTTGCCTATGGTTGACGTTGATAAGCATTCTCCAGTGCTTTTACTTAGTCATCATCGGATAGCTAGGACATATCACGCACATGTCACGCACATGCATAAAGAAATCGAAATGGCTGCGTTATTCTGTTCGAAATGAGAAAGACGGAAATAATTTAAACAACAATTAACTTAAAATAAAATTCACACAAAAGGCAAGACAAATTATATGCACGAATAATACATGTAACTCTTATCTAGAGGTATTTAATCTGTCACGTCGCGTTAAGTGATTCGGTAGTGTTTACTGAGTTTAATTATAAAACACACATTAAAAAAAACAGGGAAAAGAGTAAACATGTCACTCGAGAATATAATTTTCAATTACGATCGAAAAGAATTTTACCTCACGGGATTTGTAACTAAGCACTATTGGCATTCGTCAGGAAATGGCTGATAAGCTAAGGGAAGATAAATGTACTTTTACACAGTATGACATTAATTGTACACACAGGCAAGTTGGGTGATTTATTATTCTTTACTCCTTAATGATAACTCTCATATTTTATTTATAATATACGAAAGGAAATTGACTAAATTTTTAGATTATTGAAACATATTTGATATGTTTAGAAAAAAAATAAAGATAATGGATTGAACAAATTCAGCTGACTATTTGTAGCCAGAAAAATTGCTCTTTTAGGAACAAAATTTAGATTTTGCTTATCATAGTAAACAGACATGGCAGGCGCATTTCACTGCGAGATTTTGATTTAGGTTTGTATCATTTGCTTAATTTGTTGTTTTTTTCATATTTGTAAGTTTATTGATTACTTAATTTGCATACAG
This sequence comes from Magallana hongkongensis, assembly GCA_016163765.1. Lineage (NCBI taxonomy): Eukaryota > Metazoa > Mollusca > Bivalvia > Ostreida > Ostreidae > Magallana > Magallana hongkongensis. The sequence continues at coordinate 31,273,251 of WFKH01011926.1, forward strand.
TAAGGATCAGACCCAATCTAACACCAGAGTAAACCCCAACTAAACCCCGGGTTTACTTTTTGGGTTTACTTGGGGTTTACTCTGGGTTTACTGTTTGAAAATTTGGTCCACTCGGGGTTTACTTTGGGTTTACTTGGAAATTGTTTTTGAGGTCAACTGTATGCACTGAAGTGTAAAGCAGACCCTTCTTTTATCTTACCATCCTACTGCCTGTAATTCCTGCCCCTTGTATATTCCGAATAAACAGTTAGCGTCTGCTTTCCGGGGTTTACTTCTGACCGGGTTTACTATGTGTCCATTCTGGGTTTACTTTGGGTTTACTCTGGGTCCACTCTAGTAAACCCGGAGTAAACCCAGAGTAAACCAAGAAAGTAAACCCAGGGTTTAGTTGGGGTTTACTTTCTGTTAGGTTGGGTCTGATCGGTACTGCATGTATCAAATAATAAGACCAGACACCATTTATTTTATACTTAGAAGTAATTTAACTCTATCACATATTTATATATCTATATAGAGATATATTATATCTAATAAGGAAAATTTGGTAAGGCTTGTGGATTTCTAACAAAATAAATATCATAGTACTAATCCAATGAATGTGGTATTTATGCTTAGTATCTTTATACGTATTAAAACTTTGATACCTCAGTTTTCTGAATAATTATATATTTAACATTCTAACCTACAACGATAATTGATACTTATATGAGGATGCTTTATGATGAAAGTGTCTCTAAAACATTTTATTTAAAAAAAAATTATAAAGAAACCAATAAACTTAGATTTATTTTTATCTCAAAAATATATCCGCCCTTTTTTGATTAGGATCTCCTGAATCTTCCTTGTACACGACACCCGGTGTGTTAAATGATTAATCAGAACAATGAAGTGTACATACTTACTAATCTTTATAGGAGGATTAGCTTTAACATTCTCCTACGGTATGTATTGTTTTCTATTTTATTATTACCTCATGTAGTTACTGTTTTTTTTT
>WFKH01011926.1:31300822-31321799 GCA_016163765.1 Magallana hongkongensis
CCCCCCCCCCCCCCCCCCCGCTAAGAAAATATCAAAACTGAAGTATTTCTCAATGAGAAAATAAGTGATGCTTCTTTTTTCTTATAGTGAAATTGAACAAGCACAAATGACCAAAGCTCAAGTCAGGACATATTTACCGGTCACAAGTAATCTTTGTGTCAAATTTTAGCTTCTTATTATTTTCCATTACAAGATAGGGCCAAGACAGGAATTAAGCATTTCTTAAATAATGACCTTGAACTTGCACAACTGACCTGGGTGCAGATCATTACACATCATCAGGTCATAAGCAATGTTTGTGTGAAGTAAGAACTTCCAATGTTTCTCCATAAATAAGATATGGACTGGACATGAATTTTGCACTTTAGCTGCCAATGACCTTGACCTTGCCCAAATGATCTTGGGTCAGGGTCATGACACACCCTCAGGTCATAAGCAATGTTTGTGAGAAGTAAGAACTTCCAATGTTTCTCCATAAAAAAATCCTGACCGGACACAAACTTTGCACAGACAGACGGACAAACGGACGGACAAGGTGATTCCTATATACCCCCAAACTTTGTTTGCGGAGGGTATAATAATTTACATACTTTTAATTACTTTACATAATGGATAATTGATGATTAAAAGATAGATGTAAATATGAACTGTAAAATGTTTTCTTTTTTGGTGTTTCATTAAGGCTATAAAGCACCAAAGAAAGCATTGATCATCTGGTTATTCTCTGTAAAATTCTATCATGATTTCGTTTAAATTATATTTGTCTATCATTTTTTTTGTTTAAAGTTAATCTATTAAATGTGAAAAAATGTGAAAAAGTCAAATATTGTTAGGACTGGAGTACTCTGTAAGGAGAGGGCTACATATTTTTATAGAACTTGTGCCCAATCCTATTGTAATTATATTACAATAAAATAAGTTCAAATCAGCTTTATAAGTATGTCAAGATCCATGATTTATAGATTTGGGAATTTGCCATTTAGTTATTTTAGCATTTCACAGACTTTTTAATATCCAAGAATATTCAAGAAAATTTGTTAATGTGAGTATTGAATCAGATATAATCATATACTTCACGGCAAGAAGTTTACTTTCGTTTTTTGTAATTATGTAGTCTGTCCCAAGATATTTATGCTCTTCTTTCACATGTTTGTGTATTTTTATTAAAATATAGTCCAAATAAATATCTTGGGACAGACTATAAAATGTATGAACTATGTTCAAATAAATTTTAGGAATAAAAACAATTTAAAAGAAAATCTTATCTGCTTTTTTTAATTTGCACATAAATAAACAAAATATCAACACCAAATGCATAAAGGGTTACCTAACCACTCGTGAAAATCGAACACTGATTTTCCTGCATAGTGTTTATTAATCAATTAGCAATTACATATAAAATGTTATAAATATAACTTACTTCGTGAGGAAAAAAGTCGTACTAACACGTTGAAACAAACACACCAAAATAAGATCAAAACCAGGGAAGGAAATTTCCGGACAAAACAAGAATACAACTTAAAATTTCGTGTTTTTTTTTGTATTATAACCTATCTCAAATATAGTGGATTTCTTTGTAGTTTAAATTTCCAAGATGACTTCTTCCGCAATATCCAGTGAAGATGTGTGGAAAATGGACATTGACCAACTTTGTGATATATTGGAAACAGAGAATATAGACTATGCCTGTTTGGAGGATATCGAGGAAATTCGAGATCTTGTTTTGCAGTCTGTTTGTTGTCAGCAATCATCTCACAATGAGGAAACATCGATGGAACAGGTACATATATTGTAATAAAGCAAATATAAAACAATAATCATACCGCTAGGTGGATGTAATAGCAACAGTGTACTAATACCAATGTACAAATTAAGGGAAATGGCGCCTATGTTCATTAATCCGCATAAAGTCATATAAATATGATATAATATCATATGAACGACATTCACTGTTCTAGTCTGCAAAATGAACCTTGCTTGAAACTTTGAAGATATCTTTTCAACCTACAGTCACAATTAGAATTTTCATTTTTGTTAGAATTGAATTTCTTTTAAATTTTAATGAGATAATGGCGTATATTTCCATGAATTTGGACAAGTTTTAACAAACAACTCACTGGACATTGATTGATTTTAATTTTCACAGAGTTAAAGTTTAATTCGTTGTTACTTTCTTGAAAAGAAATTGGTGGTTATTATCAGCATACTCATTAATAAGCCACAAGTTAATTGAACGTTTAAAATATATTAAATAATTCAAATCGCTGTTTACATATACGAACACTAAAATAATAAAACAGAATATGTCAAAAAATTAACACCTGTAATGTATTTCTAGTTCATTTATTTCTTTAGATTCCTTAATTAATGAGATTTGTTTTTAAATTAGTAAGTTTGAAAACTTGCTATTGCAAAATTTCTTTCTTTAGAGTTCAGGTATAATGTTGCTATCCGGTCATTACGTTTTTATTGTCATTTTAATCAAAACAAGTATATGTTTTCCCCCCTTTTCTGCCGCCCATATATTAGTAAATATCTTCCCCATTTAGAAAAATAATCTATATTGTGATGGGTTTAAATGTACATCATCTAGTTCCGATTAATGTAAATGGTCCCGGGTTTCAGAACTTAAAAATAATATTTAAAAGATTGCTTTTTTGTTTATAATGTAAGTTAAGTATATGAAAAGAGTGCGAACAATAGAAAATAATACTATTTGCAGGCGGCCAGTGTGATGATGGGGCGAATTCTGGAGAGAGATGCAAAAGTGAAGACAATGATGTTAGATATTTACGACTCTGTGTTAACAATGTTTAAATTAAAAGCGTTTGAAAAAGTCCTCGATTCTGAAACAAGCATGTATATTGCAACAGTGGAGAATTATAAAAAACAGTTGGAGAGGAAAGAATACCCTATTGTTGTTGCTGGTAAGATAAATGGATATTAAATATATTGATGTATTGTTAGGTGGATGAAGGAACCATACATGTTACACACTGACAACTATTAAGTAAATTTAGTGTCTCAAACCAATGAAAGAACTGCATTAATAATGCTAATTTGTTACAATGTTCCCATTTGTTTATGCTATCAGTATTACTTATTGTCAATCATCTTTATAGTTATGATAGTATTTTTTTCATTAGGAGAGACAGGAGCTGGTAAATCATCCTTGTTGAATCTGATCATGGGGGAACATATGCTTCCTCGAGAAGTGTTAAGTTCCACATCATGCATTTGCCGAATATTCAACAGCGAGCAGAAAAAAGCAATAGTCATAGATGAGAATGGTAGAGAAATTGAGATCAATGACGTCACAAAGAAAACGTTGTCTGAATACGTCTGCGTCGATCGGTCAGAAAAAAAATCGCAGCGTTATAAAACAGTTGACATTTACTGGCCTGTTCCAATGTTAAAGGTAACCAAGAGTTTATTTATCAAGGTTTGAGGTACATGTTCCTGTTATTTGCCAGTAGCTTTTACTATGTATACACTTATCAGCTAAATATCTCTCATATATAATATTTTATTGAAAAATAAAAAAAACAGTGACATAATTATGTATTAGATTAAGGATGTAGCTTTTATAAAGTAATAATAATAATATTAACTAGACACGATCTCGTTGCGAACAACGAGGAGGTCTTCCGTCCGATTTTTAAAAGGTGGTATGACCTTGACTCTGATTTTCGACATCAAAACATAATCTGGAAAAAGGAGCGGAGTCAAACTTTAGACCCCTTTTAGTCTTTAATTTGAGAGGTTGGTCCCTTATTTTATTTTAAATGAAAGGGCTTATGATTTTAAACATATTCTGTTAAACATTGGTGTATAAATTTGTTACTGTTATTGAGTTTCCTGGGAAAGAACGTTTTAGGGGTTGACCCCTTATCTCCTAATTGGGACTATTTAACGAAATATTGGTGTTTGCATACTTTAAAGTACATTTTTATGAGCATCTTCTTTTTCTACAATGCTTTTTCAAATACTTGTATTTCTCCTATTTGAGATATCAAAAAAGGTAAGAGAATTTTATATCTGGCCCCTAAACACCTCTAATTACGTAACGCATAAGAAAATCATTATATTTTATGGATAAATAACTGTCAGATAAAATTGTTTTGCTTCTATAGCCTATTACAAAATATCTTTCAGAAAAAGCTATAGATAAAAGACTTTATACCCCTCTGGGTCCCTAATTTGAGGGGCCAGCCCCATTTTCTTTATATCAAATGAACGGTCAATTAATTTTAAACACATTTTGTTGACCAAGTGTTTAGAAATTCGTTACCGTTCTTGAGATATCTGAGAAAAAACGTTTCAGGGGCTTATCCATTATCTCCTTATCGGGACCGTTTAACGAAAGTTTGATGGTTGCATATTGTTTAGTACATTATTATGAGCATCTTTTCTTCTATACTGCTTTTAAAAATATTTTTCCCTTTTTAAGATATAGGTTATTTAAATTTTGGCCGTCTGACCCCTAAAACCCCTAATTACGTAATATATGAGAAAAATCATTATATTGTATGGATAAATAATTGTAAGATAAACATTTTTGCTTCTATAACGTATTACAAAATATCCCTTAGTAAAGGGCTATTGATAAAAGACTTTAGACCCCTCTTGGTCCCTAATTTTAGGGATACAACTTTAGGAGAAAGAACGTTTTAGGGACTGATCCCTTATATCCTTATCGGGGCCGTTTAACGAAATGTTGATGGTTGCATATTGTTAAGTACAACATTCAGAACATCTTTTCTTATATACTGCTTTACAAACTATTTTTCCCTTTTTGAGATATAGGTGATCAAAGGCTTGGACTTCTGACTCCTAAAAACGTAATACATAAGAAAATCATTATATTGTATGAGTAGGTAACTGTAAGGTAAACATTTTTGCTTCTATAACTTATTACAAAAACACACTTAGTAAAGGTCTATAGCCAAAAGACTTTAGACCCCTCTGGGTCCCTTATTTGAAGGGTTAACCTTTTTTTCATGAAATCAAATTCATATATTACCAACTACTGTAGAATTTGAAAATTCTAAATCGGTGAAAGTATTTTGATTATAATGTATTTTATCCACATTAATATCGACAGGTGTCCCAAAACACCTTAAATATGCATACATCTTCGTTATTAATCACGCTCAAACTTTTATTACAAAAATATATTATGTGCATAATCATCATTTCTGAATTTTAGAGTCTTTGATTATGATACGCAAATCGAGTTTACGCGCAGATTTTCTATGATTCAATGAAATGAAATAACCTTACATAGTTTTATGTTAACATTTAATACCACAACATGACATATTTATATCTAATATTAATTATTAAAGGGTACTGCCATGTATTCATAGACCATAAAGTTTGTTGTATAGGTTTTCAAGTTAAATATATGATTTCAAACGTAAATATAAAGTTTTGTATTACAGATAAGAGTATGGGTTTTATTTTTTTGTAAAACATGTCTAATTTACAGCCAGTTGCTAAATGATATTTTCTACATTTACCAATTACACAATGTACTTCTTTCGTAACATTAAAATTTGCAATACTTTTTTGTATTCAAATTAAATGAATTGCTTTTGTAAAGTGTAGAAGTTAACTACTTTAAAATATTAACTACCTCAAGCCGAGTACCTCCGAACGAAAAATAGGTATTGATTTTACCTCTAAAAATTATTGTTATTTTATTAAACAGTTAAAGGTAAGATGCTAGTTTTTGCAACTGAAAAAAACCCATAAAGTAGATATTGAAAATCTTTTGGGTTTTCCGAAATGATATAACCTGTATTCAAACAAGGAAAAAGATAAAAATTTAGATAAAGATTTATCTAATCGTTGACAGCGAGACATTACCTATAATTGTTTGCATATAAATACCCCTCAGTATAATTTAAATACAATTAAAATAAGAATGGGGTCAGACTTTCACCTCGTCTTACTCCAAAAGTGTATTCAAAAGTTTTAAAACAAGCTTCATTGACATAATAAGTTTGACTTAAGACTTTCATACCTATTAGCTACATATAAAATTTCAAGAGATTCTCCATCAAAATTATCAAATAACATTTTGAATAATTAGAGAATATAAATCTTCTGCATATAGAATTTTGTTTTGTCAATCTCATTGAATATTTACCTTAGATTTTTAAATACATGCTACTAGATTTTTAAATACATGCTACTTTCTAAATGTGTCTACTTTAATGTATTGATGGTGATATATTTTGATCTATTCAATACTTAACTTTTTTAATTAATTGTATCGAGTTTCTGTATTTACCTTAATTATGTCACTTTATCATTAATTCAATATAAACATGGTATCATCTAACTTACTGTCAAACTAAATTTATCATTTTGTCTACATATTTCTAGGAATATGCCACAATTGTGGACACCCCAGGTGTTGGAGAAAGTGACGAAATGACGACCAAAGTTCTAGAATATCTCCCTGAGGCACTGGCTTTTATTTACGTTATAAACACATCTAATGCAGGAGGCGTCCAAGAAGACAGGGTAAGAACACTTATATAGTCACTAAGTTAGTGGTTGACACGATACTTTGCAATACGTAACAATGTTAATAAACAAAACCCATTTTTCCATGACCAACAATACAATTCTAACATATATGACATTTTTTATCATATAAGCATTGAAACATTAATTTATTTAAATCGATCAAATACGTTCCTTTTTTGTAGAAGACGCTCATTGAAATAATGTTATTACCTGCTTTCATTTGTTTATTTTTGCGCTACAAAAGGTTCAAGTTCCATTAGATACATATTGAAGGGGTACATGTTTAAATTAAAAATATCAAGGAAATCCATTTCAAATTGAATTATTACTCATGTAGGACATCTCTATTATTATTTCTCGCAACAAAGAACAGAGTCAATTCCTTTGCTGATATCGAGCTCATAGAAGTGAAGGATTTGCAGTGTGACTTAAGATACATTTAGACGGCAACCCTGTAGAAGTGAAATACTCAGCTCCGTTGCATAGCCTATTCAAAAGCTAAAATATACAAATTTTGCTCATTTATGATGGGAAAATAATGTTGTACTACGAGTTGCCATAATATTAGAATGGGAAAATCGTTAATGATCGAAAGGTGACTTTGCATAGTGTTCCTGTCAGTAAAAGACATACATTTAAATTGAGAACAGTGTAAGCCTCAAGAACTGAAAACATGAGCTGCTCCAGACTGTGTTCCGAACGTTTCATCTCTCTCTCTCTCTCTCTCTCTCTCTCTCTCTCTCTCTCTCTCTCTCCTTGTGGTCCGTCAAAAGAACATCCAAACAAACTTTTATGATGTAGTATTTAAAACTACTATCATATGCCTGCTTTTTTGCATTGTATTTTTACAAGTGTGTTATCCTGGAAACATACCTGCATATTGCAGAAAGAATTGGTTAATATATATCCACTTTCATTCCATTTATGATTTCACACTTTTCTGCTGAAACATGAATATACTAAAAATATTGAAAAAAAATACTATTTATATCTTTTGAAAACAAATCAACATTGTCCTGATATTGAAAAGATATATGATGAAGTTCAGATATCTAAGAGACACTGGCACTGTTTTTTTCGAAAAAATTTGTTATACAACCAGCCATCGGCTTAATGACTGTTTTTAAATTTTTAAAAAAAACTAAAAGAGAATGCGTATATAGTTCTGACATTTTTTTTTACTAAAATTGTATGAACTTAAAGGACGTTTTAAATTATTTACCAGACTGATCATTTTAATATCAATGGTATTTGGAGACGTTCTCTCCGTTTTTAGAGGAGATCTTTTTTCCTGTAAATTTGAGGATAAATGCTTACGCCCCCTGGTGAGTTTTTTTTTTAAATGAAGGGCGATGAACTCTGTTTTAACAAATGGAGTGAACTTTGACATTAAAACGTAACTATAAAATAATAAAAATTCACAATAAATAGCTGTCATTAATTACATTATTGATACTTTTTATTCAGATTTTAATAACTGCACTATTAGAAAAAGAAAATAATATATTAAGGCATAGAATCTCACAATTGATGAAAATATTTAGCTTTTAAAATGATATCATTCTCAATGTCTTTTTGGGGATTAGTTTTTCATAAAAAATGTTTTAGCTACATATTGTATTAGGAAGTAAGAGTTGTAAAATTCCATAAGATCTGCAAACATCAACTTTGTATCATACATATCTATATTTCCAATAATTATTATGCATGTCTTAATGTGAATTAATCAAAATCTGTTTCAAAGAGAGTAAAAAAATTTCACTATTCTGTAATTTTTGTTGAATGAATCAATTGTATATAGTCTCTGTCATTTGTAAAACTAAGCACGGGAAGTAAAACATTTAAAAGCAAATTTTGAAAATACTATTCACAGAATTTAAATCGCCACATACAACCAATAGTTTATTTAGTTAACAATAATTTTCATATGGTCTGGGGCTTGCAATGTTTAATTAAAGTCTATAAAATATACCAATGTTTTCCTCCAAAAATGAAGGAAAATTTCACCCACAATGCAATGCGACTTTCCATATATAGTAAACGTGGACTCATCTTGAAATTTAGCTATCCCCCAAAAACGGAGGTTGCATAGACCTGTTCATACTATTAATTGATTAGGTTTTGGTCAATTATCTTTACTTATCATTTCTAGAAAATAATCAATTTGTTTTCGATAAATTTGCTTTGAATCATTCCAGCTTATAAAGATATTAAAAAAACAATTTGAGTTGGAAGAAAAAGGACTATCGCACCAATTTGATCCAGAATGTGCCATCTTTGTTTGTAACAAGTGGGATCAAGTTCCAGAAGGAGAAGAAGAAACTGTATGGAAAGACATTGCCAGGAAATTACAGGCCTGTTGGCCGACAAGAAGAAATGTAGACATCACAAGACAAATGTTTAAAATGTGCGTTACAAAGGTAAGGCACCTGCTGAATGAGCTATCGATTGTCAACTACGTACTATTCATTAATAAGACAGTTTGATATTTATGTATTTGTTATTGCTTGGAATCGTTCTTCCGAATTTGGTAACATTGCAAACTTAATATGTCAAAAGGCATTTTAAAACCTTTTCCCTTAAGATCATTGTCATTAAGCAAGTTTTAAAGCATGCATATGTACTCTAATCACACTAATCATTTTTTTAAACCAAAATTTAGCGGAATAATTTTATTTCTGATTCATTGATAAGTAAAACAAAAGAATTTTTGAAGGATATACAAAGAAAAGAGGCAGGTTTGGGGTACAGCGATAAGTTCCAGTCTCTCATTTCCGGAATTGACCGGCTGATCAGCACCTGTTTAGAGCGACGTGTCAGAAAACACGTAGAGTAAGATATGAACATTTTTTTAGACCTTAAATTAAATCCTTACATTTTCAAAAAGAAATAATAGTTAAAAAAACAACAGTCACAGAAACTATTATTTGTATATTTTTTTTATTTATGTTTCTCCAGGAGGCTTCAGATATTTTTGAAAAGAATTTTGATAAAAGCGACAGCAACCTTAAATGCTTCAAGAAATAGTCAGAAAGAAAAGGAAGTGATGAAAAAGGAGATTGAGAAAAGACTCGAATTTCTCGAAAATGAAACAAAGAACGTATGCACCCATTTATATTCGGAATGATAGTAAACATTGAAAGAAAAAACAAAACTTTGCTCTTAAATTAGAAAGGACAACATGCGGTATTATGCATTCTCGCATCCAAAATTTAAGTCCTAAAGAGAGCTTCAAATAATAAAGTCGAAGCTAGTTAAAATCATATTGAAAATAAGTTTGTAAAAGGTTATCACTCCAATGAGGTTATGATGTAGAAATGACATCATGAATATTGTCTTATTCTTTAAATTAATGTGTTAAAGTAAATCACTGATGTTTTTCGATTGGGAAACATCGAGCATATGCTTGCTTAAGTTCCCCTTTTTACTATGATATGTATATTTAAATGATACTTGAGACGACCTGCGTCCTAAACTTCAGAAAACAAAATGTGAGAGAAAAATGACAATTTGTTCATTTGTTTGTAAAATTGTGGGAATTAGCCCATTTTAGTGTCGTCATAGCTATGAGACAATGATGACTAATGTCAAGATTATTGTGATAGGCATTATATGTCTATTGTTTTAATGAATATATGATTTTGATACGATACTATTTCTAAATTAGTAAAAATGAAAGAAACAGATATTTGACCATATCAAATTTAGTTCTTTGTTCGCATTTTCGTCAAAGTTTGGGGATAGAAAACACACAACCCGTTGGTTAAAAATTCTATACCATCGCAAGTCATGAGCAATTATTTTTATCACATGTTTTTATCCTGTCTTTTAGTTAAAATTTGGTCTTTTCTATACATATATTGATAAATGTAGGCTGCACAACTCATTTACTACGAAATGTCAACACTATTACGCATAAAAAAAATGTCCCAAGCCAAACGCACAAATATATTAAGAAGAAACATATTTTCGATATATGCCCTAAAATTCAAAAGTTGTTTAAAAGTACAAAAGTATGCAATTTTATTCTGTTTTCAACAGAAATAATGACTTAAAGAATATGCCATATTCTTAAGATGTAGTAAATAGTCAGAAATGATGAAAAATTGCACATTTTGTTTTTCGTTTATTAAAAATCCGTCCGCAGCCGTCGCTCAGAACGAAATTATTATACTTTAGGTTAAATGACATGATAAAGTTAAATTTCATTGTGGGCGATGGCTGTGGACACTATTGCTTATAAGGTTTGTTACAGACTGACTACAGAAAAATATCGGGTTGATCAGTCTCAAAGACGGCGAGGCGAAGCTGAGCTGTCTATGAGGCAGATCAACAAAATATATTTCTGTAGTCAGTCAGTAACAAACCTAATAAGTGTTTTGTTTTCCTGAGGACTATCAAGTGAGACATTTATTTGACAAGAAGCGATGATCTACGCAAATCTATGTAAAATTGACCTTACATCTTGTCCAATTTTAACACAGTCGAACTCTTCAAAATTCTAATTTTCACCTTTCATATAGTCTTTGTAAATCTTTGCTGCACCCCTATTCACTTTCAATGTTTTGTTGCTACTTTATCTATACCTTTTATCACCTTTCCATTGCAGAGGTTTGAGTAAATCTCGACGCTGTCATTGTATTCTGCTCCGGACAACAAAATGACGTAATTTCAAAAGGGGAACTACTCTTATTTAAACATGATTTCAAAGGGCAACTACTCAAAATATTAAAAGAAGTTACGAAACGCGGTTTCTGTATAAAATGATATGAAATTGTAGGTGAGTAGGGGAAGCGTCGGCCATATTGCCGAATATAAATTCTCGCCGAACAGACATGGCAGTCACGTGTCATGTTTAAACCAATGAAAGAGTGACATTTCAGTCCAAAGGAAAACTATTTTATTTATTCAAAAACTACTGAAAATGTGATGTCTTCTGTTAAGTTTAAAGAAAAAATACGTTAAAATATGACCATTTTATGACGTCATAATTGCTCGTATGAAATTATTATGAGGTTATTATTTATAGATTCTTTTAAAATGTTCATGTATTTCTGTATAGATAAAAGCTACACTTTCATTTCTTGTGACATTAAAAAAGACCAACTTTTAACAAAGCAAAAAGAGTTAAAACTGCATCTTCTTTTTTTTAACATAGACATCAATTTATGAAAAAATTTCACAATTTCAACTTTAAAATTTTCGATTTTGTTACGTTTTCAATATTTTGGATGCTGAATTTGGATCGTTTTTGACATAAACTACAATTTTAAACACCTACAATGTTGCCGTTTACTAAGTTTTGGATCTAGCCTGTTAAATTAATTGTCGTGATTGTGGTTGCAGCTGATATAGTAACTGTTTCGAAACGCAGCGTTGTTCTGAGTGAACTGAACAGTGGTGGATCCATCTTCCAGAGGAACGTTAGAGCACTGAAGATTGAATTTGAGAGAATTGTATATAGTACTGCACTGCTGTAGTTATTAATTGATTGGAATATTTTTGTTAGTATTTGTGTTAATCTGTATGTATATCTGTATAGCAAGACAATTCTGCTTCAATATGTTTTTAAACAAATGTGAATCTACAAATTGTCAGAGTATGACGTCACGTGTTGTAAGAATTCACAGTGTAGTATACATATTTATTATCCAATTCAATCGATTCTCTTCCCATTGAATTTTGGTTGAAGAAAGTCGAACTTCGAATCCTATCCTAAAAACGCTACCGTTTTTGTTTTTACTTTATATGACTTTTTTCTTCAGGTAAAGATAAAATTGGAGAACAAAGCAAAAGATGAGTGCAAACAAATTGCAGCCGACTTAGCATCGCATTTAACAAGCACGGAGACAAAAAGCAAAATGTTTAACTGGCATAAAGGTTAGATTTTTTTTTTCTTTTCGAATTTAGATCTTTGGATAACTAGAATTGAAATAAAACTTGCAATATTCAAATATATGAATATTTTTTTTAATCTTGTTAGAAAAATAAACGTAATATTTTTTGGTCAAATAAACTTTGAAGACTTGATAAGGTTTAGAATAACTTACAAATTACGATACATGTATATTTGGGTTGAAGAGAAGCAGTGCTTAGTCTTACAATTGGTAGTATACCTCTTTAAAATCATGTTTCTACACCGACCAGCATGACTAAACTCTCCCTTTGTCTGATTTTCTACCTAGAAACTTTGCTCTTCTCAAAAATTTGATATAATAATCTAGTATAAGTTAGATTTTCAAGAAGAAAATGAACATTTTTCTTATTTCAATATTTTCAAAGCACTGTTATATACCTATTTACTGGCTATGAGGACGATAGCAAATAAACTTGATATCGTCCTCATAGCCAGTAATAGTCAGTAAATAGGTTTTTTATTATACCGAAGAAAATTTTATTTGTCGGCGATGCAGATTTTCTTGATGGTAAACAAATTAGAGTTATCGGACTTTGATTTTAACGTAGTGACTCGAATTTCACCAGAGGTGTTCAGAGATTAAAAGCAAAAGAAATCGAATGCCGCCGGTGAATAGTTTCGATGACTATTCGCCATGGGCAGATATCACGGAAACTAATTCCCGGTTAGATCGAATAGCATGTTGTAATTTTACATAGAAAATATACACGAAAGTATAATAAAAGTTAATATATAACACTGTGCCAGATAATAATGTCCGTACCAAGGTTAGGTTTTGAATGTTTTGAAAAATTCAAATATGTCATATGATGGCTATTGCTTAAAGAGTTAATAACCGTTTTTGTTAGAACAAAAGTTATTTTTTACTTTTAAGGCAATGATTTATAATTTAGTATATGTGGATTTTAACGATACTGCATCATAAGCGGGTGCAAAAATGACAGCTTTACACCAGCAGAATCATCTGGCATCGTGTTATAAGCTTCCGAATTTTCATTGCAGACCAAACCTCTATAAGTTTGTGCATTAGGATTTGTTCTGGAGAACATATTTAATTTTTTTTAAGATTTCTATCGACATCGTTTGGCATAAATAGCAAATATTTCTAGAAAGTTAAGAATAAACAAAACAAAAACAACTTTGCCATGTACATTTGTTATAAAGCATTTTTAGGACCTATCAAAATTATTTTAATGAGATGTTCAAATTCTCAAAATTGTTAAAACAAGTTTAAATGATTTTTTATAACAGATTTGTTAAATTCCTTAGAACGGATTTTATTATGGAAATTATTTAATACGGTTTATAAAATTCAAACCTTGATTCAAAGCGATCTTGCATTTTTTCTCATCATTATTATAATATGGCGCGTCACTTGGGTATACGTGTTAAGAACCTCTTAGAGAAAAGGTTGAATTATAAATAGTTTTTGTCGTCGCATGAAAGCTGCAATCATGAAAAATAGTCAATGAATAAACAAATAAAATGAACTACATCAGTTTTAATAGAATAAAAAACCCATTATATTTAAGAGGATTATAATAGATTAAAATTTAATAAAGTAATTGCAAAATATAATGCAAAAAAAAAAAAGTAATTGATTTTATACTCAGCCAGGGGCAAAGTAAAACACAGAAATCCAAGGGTGCAAATTTGCTTTTGCATACCATTCGTCCTTAAAATTTGATACGTGAAGAGCACTGCACAGCGAATTAAAGTCATATTTAAATTACTGGTCTGTGAAAGGTCAGTTTTGACATATACCTTATTGCAATTGATGAGCTTCGGAAAAAAAAAACCCGTTAGCATTTCTTATAGACGCGTTGAAATTGTCTTATAAAAATTTGGACTGTATTAATATGTTCTGCAAAAAGAATTTTTTTCTACGAAGCGTGCATATTTATTTTGGGTTTTACCACTGAATAATTTAATTTTATTTGTAACAAGCATTTTGATTGGCTAAACACACAGAAAAAAATAATTTATTTTGTATAACCTGGTTAGCTATGTAGCCAAGCCCCCTTGACAACCCCAGTCGGAACTACTTTTTTGTGTGTGCATGTAAATATTACATATGCAAATACATGTTTGTACATTATTTTCAACTTGGCCATCAAAGCAAATAAAATTCTTAAAAAGTAAAAATTCTCCAACATAATTATTGATGTATTAGTTTTAGCATGATTTCTTGTTCTATTTATGATATATTAGCTTAAAAATTAAGGATTTATTTTGAGTGAGTGATCTGGCCTCAGAACGTCTGATTTGTTAACAAACACAATATGGCAGCAAATTTTAATGTTAACTACGATTTTTATCAACGCCTTGAACAAAAGACTGGCAATGATCATGATGATGAAAATGTAGACTGGGAGGCTTTGGAATTCCTCCTTGTTGATGAGTTTTCACTTGAAGAAGTGGAGGTAGGCCAGATTCATGTATCTTCATCATCTGATGATGCCATCCAAGAACTGGAGGATGCATTTTCTGTTGAAAGAAAAGAAAACGTTGCACCACCAAAAATTCATAACCAAAGTAAAAGATTCAAACCAGTTACCGAGGAAGAACTCATTGATCTTCAAGAAAAAAGGCAATCACTCTCTACAAAAAAACCCCCACCAAATCGGGTGTAAAATTATTTCAAGGTAGGCACACATTATGCACAAAATAGGAATATAGGAAAAGATTTAATTTTAAAAAAAGATAATTTATTTAATTAGTTCATTTGAGTAATTAAAGTTAATTTATCAATGCACCATAATTTTAACCCAGGTTGGAAATTGCACCCAAATCTCTTATGACATGATCATAAGCGCTTTCTTTAAGCTAACCAAGTATTGCAGGTGTATTGAAAATTCCCTCTAAACCCCTACTCCCTTTATTTTTCTAGATTGGAGTATAAATGCCTGGGATATCCTACAGATTTTGAAAACATTTCTGCCAATGCCAATTCTGCCAATTTCTGCTCGAGAAGAGTCACGTGACGCGCAGGTAAGAGGACGTGAATTTTACCTGCTCCGACAATTGACTAAAAATTGTCCTTTTCTAGGCAATTTTGTGCAAATTTCTTGGCATATTGGATTTCTAAACCATCTTCTGTGTTGTATGTCCAGGAATTTGTGTGAATATATGTGCATATTTTGTTTATTCGTAAATTCCTTTGTTTACATTGTTTACTGTGGATACTTACTCAGTGATTTGTGTTCACGGGTGAAATCACTCTCGTAGCGGTACTATTGGGTAATATTGTAATAATGGAAAAGGCTAATGTGAAAGGCAGTGATGTACAGATCGCTCTGATAAAACTGGTATATATTAAAAATTCGGAAATTCAGCAGGACAGATCAAACAGAATCAGTGATTTTGAGATGTATGAATCTTTGCATCTAATGATTGGAGACGATATACACTGTATTCAACTTGAGCGTGATTTATGGAGGGTTTACTTAAAAACCAAAGAAGCCAGATCACTGCTTGTTGTGGAAGGATTCGAACTCAGAAACATATCGGTGCAAGTATATGATTCGAATCCATACTCGACAGGAGCTAGCGGTCCAGATGACAAAGTGATGAAGGTAACCATATGTGGGTTACCACTGTCTGTAGATGATAGCGCGGTGCTTGAAATGCTAAGCAAATTTGATATAAGCATAAACAACATAAAAAGTACAATAAAATATGAGAACATACGACATCCGATCACACACCGAATAACCAATGTCCTAAATGGTAACAGATTCCTCTACATTGTCCCACTCCCCAGCGGAAAATCCCTTCCACGAAACGCAGTGTGCACTAAATTGAAATGCCGAATCTACCATCAAAATCAGGAAAATGATTCCGGATCAAATAGCCAATGCTTCAACTGTTGGGAAACTGGACATCGGAAACAGCAGTACAAAAATGAAAGGGTCTGCCGGGTCTGTAGAAAACCGGGACACGCCCCTGGGTCCTCCGAATGTATGCATTACGTGGATTCTCCAACAACCGGGGAAGTGGTAGTGTTTCAGGGCATGTCCAATCCACTATCCAACTTTTATCCTTGTTCTATCGATGTGTTTGGTGAGAAACACAACTCCGCGGAACATGCTTATCAGCTGACTAAAGCAATTCGCGCAGGCGACCTAGACGCGACAAAAAAGGTGAGGGAATCGGAAACGGCTTTGGACGCCAAAAGGATTGGACATACCATAAGGGATCCGCAGGATTGGCAGAGTGAAAAAGAGGCAGTGATTGAAGAAATAGTCAACGCTAAGGTTGACCAAAACCCCGATATCAAGACCAAATTTGGAACATTTCTGCCAATGAATTAAATACTCTACTAGGGAGGTTTAATGCAGAAGCAAGCCCCAAGCAGTCAGAAAAACAAAAGCCTGGTCAAAATATGGAATATCACAAAAACTCGTTTAAATCCATCAGATCAGCAATCAACAGATACCTACAAGACTTAGGACGTGATTTTGATATAGTTAGGGGAAGAGATTTTCGCACTAGTAACAACATATTAGATGGAAAATTGAAGAAAAATCTGCAGGATGGCCTTTCAAAGCCTACACAACATAAGGAAATAATTCCTCCATGTGATTTACAAAAAAATTCTTCTTACCTTTTTGATACAGAAAATCTAATCACGCTTCGTTTCAGAATATGGATCATAATTTCTATCCAATTTGTCACACGTGGATTAGAATTCCACCATCAGCTAAAACGCGACTCCTTTGTTTTCAAAACAGATGAAAATGGAGATGAATATGTCACATTGTCCCACGAAACAAAACAAAAAAACTGGCAAGGTGGTATTGACTCTACAGAAAATCCAAAAGAAAAGCTTATGTATGCTGTGCCTAGCGCCGGAGAAAAATGTCCATTAAAGACACTTAAACTCTTCTTATCAAAACCGACCCAAATGCAGAATTACTGTTTAACCGGTGCATTAAACCTGCGCTCTCTTCCCCGGAAACAGTAGAAATTTGGTATGACAACATTCCACTTAAACCTTACCAATTTACCCGATTTATGACTGACATTTCAAATCATTCTAATTGCTCCCGTAGATATACAGCCCACTGTTTACGAGCTACAGCTATTCAGGGCATGAATGATGCGGGGTATGAAATCAGACATATAATGCATATGAGCGGACATAAGAGCGAGGCCTCTGTTAGAAGTTATAACAAAGATTGTTCCACCATCCAAAAGAAAAACATGAGCGGCACACTTACCAGACTTGCCGTTTCTACGAGCATTTCTGGATCGGAGGCCCAGGACCAAGGCCCGTCAGATGATCTCATGCTATCTCGTGTTACCGTTTCCGCTTCATCGTCCAATCCTAAAGTAGTTTCCCTTCAATCCTCAAACATTCTTTCAGCAGGATTCATGGCAAACTCCACATTCAATAGCTGCGTTTTTAATTTTGAAAAATAACTCTCACAGTCACACGTTGTCGATAAACATCCAACGTGTCTGCCATCCCCTTCAGCTGCTCGTCGGCCGTTGCTAAGCATATCCATGCGCGCGTAACAGTTTTTGTGTAAATTTAAATTTTATGCAAAAATAAATAATTTCTATCTTTAGTAATTGATTTTTTTATCTTTCAATTAAATTATAAGGAATGTTATTCATTTTTGCCCAGATTATCCCATATTACCTGGTTTGAGGCAGTGCACGCTTTTTTATAATCCACTTCGCGGATTATAATGCGTGCACTGCCTCAAACCAGGTTATATCGGATAATCTGAGCAAAAATTAAAAACATTCCTTAAATAAAACCTCTGGGTTCACTACATTACTTTAAGTACAGAAAAGAATTGGTACATAGATATATTGCGAGTAGAAATATCTTCAGTGAAGATAAATGTATATTACTTCTATCATTAATAGTTAAGAAATGATATCCATTTCTACCAAGCTTACGAGCGAATATTAATTAAATTTACATGTAATTCTCGATCTTCTTTTACTGATTTTATATGTTGATTTGAAAAAAAACCCACATTAGACTAAGTTTCCTTTTAGTTTAATATCCCTTTTTGCATTATATTCAAATAAAAAATTCTTTAGAGCACTTTGTTCTGTCAACATTAACAAACAAATGTTAGTATTGGTGACAATTTGGTGTTTTTTTAAAAGAATAACAGTATTATAATATCCTTACTGTTTGCAGAGAATTGATCACAGAAAATTGTTCATTTTGTTTTAAAATCGTCCTATTCGCCCTTATTGACACTCAGGAAAATTAAAGCAGGACTAATTCAAAACAAGTTGCTTTTTTTTAACAACATAATGTACAGCCAAGATTAAAATGAGTTACGATCTTTTACAAACAAGATAGGCGAACATAACGCGGGGTTAAAATAATAGTCTTTGTTATATTCAGTAGTATATTCTCACTATATAACTCTATATAGACGAATAGTCAATAATTGTAATATTAGCTCGACCGAAAAATATTGACCGGTCAATATTTTTTTAATATTGACCGGCTAGGAATAATATCTAGAGAATATTCCCTCTATTTCAATTAATCGCTTCTGATTTGTTGATTCGTAAACGGTGACGTAAATAACTCTTCGAGACTCCAAAACAAGGTGACGTCATAATAGGCATTCAGTCAAGGCAAGTAAACAACGGATGCGCAATGCGAAGATTTGCTATCATAACGGATATAAGGATTTGCGAATTACTGTGGAGTAAAATCAGGTAGAACATCTGTTACTTAATTCCTGCGGGCGGCGGAATATCCCCAGTGACCGTTTGATGCCGACTATATTTTGGAAATGAACTTTGCGCAAAATTGAATTCTTGAATTCTATGTAAATTACGGCGATCTGTTTTCAAATTCTTTCTTGGTTTTTGGTTTGTTTCTTCATATAAGAAAACACATGTTGTCGCTTCGTGTCGGGAAATATTTCGTCCCTCGGGGGCTAATATAATCAATGTTGCCCTCAACCC
Source organism: Magallana hongkongensis (assembly GCA_016163765.1). NCBI lineage: Eukaryota > Metazoa > Mollusca > Bivalvia > Ostreida > Ostreidae > Magallana > Magallana hongkongensis. The sequence goes on from WFKH01011926.1 coordinate 31,320,231, forward strand.
CAGTCAATATATGTATAGTAGTGCTGTTTCCTAATTGTTCAAACTGTGACCCCTGGACAATCCTGGGCCACAAAATTGTTTCAAAGGCTACAAACAGGATAATGTGGGAATATAAAGATGGAAAATTGTTTATCATCTTTTCGAGAACTGCCATGCTACAGTATGTGATAAATAACTATACATGCATCCTGATACATATAAATAGTGTATATATTTTTTGTTCAGATTGTTACCTTTGGGTCGATACTAGGACCCCAATGATATATTAAAATTTGAATATAAGAATATAGCTTAGAATTTAAGTTGTTTGAACTGTGACTTCTAAACTTAAAATGGTCCTCAGGAGAGGTTCAAAATCAATTTAGTATGGTATCGGTAAAAATCGTAAAAAAAATATTTTAATCAGGAAGTACAATGCTACAATTTGAAAAAGAATTATTACAGCAACCACTAAAACATTATTGGCTTTAGTTGTATTTTACTTTAGAAATAATAAGAAATTATATCCATTTTTACTAACCTTACAAGTAAACGATGTGGCCCTTAGGTCTTTTGTTTTACTGTTTTGAGGAAATGATGGCGAGAAAATCCATTTAACACACTTCTGAACCGTTATAATTTTATCACATTATTTCAAAGGGGTTAATTTAATTTTGTTATTGACAGATGAACTTCCCGAATGTGATGATTTTGAAGTCATACAGTTCAGAGCTAAACGAATGATAGATGATCAAATAAACAACCAGATTACCATATGGTGTCTAGATCACCACATTGAAGACATTTTCTATCACTTTTTTGATTTATTCATGGAAGAATGTAAGCTTATTAAGAGCAATTTCAGTGAGATAAACCGGATCATTCAGGGGGTTCAATTACCAAATGATGATGAGACATATCAACAGAAAACAGAAACAGCATCAGACTTTGATTCCTCCACATCAACCCTGGGTTTTTCTACCGAAGAAAAAATAATTATCGTTGCTACTGCACCATTGTGGATTCCGCTTATTATTGGAGCAACTGTTGTAGCAATACCGGTTGCTCTTGGATCGGTGATTAAAGATGCAATAATGGAAAAAAGAAAAATTAAACAATATCGAGAAAACAAAATGAAACATATGCTAAAACTTGCTGAAGAGAAAATAAAGTTATTAAATACAGATATAGTATATAATGCTGTCAGTGTGGCATACCTACAAAAATTTATGTCAAGCTTGGAGGAAGTTTGTAAACAAATTATTCCAAAGCAAATAAAAGCTGACAAAGAACTTATTGAAAATATAATGAAGGAAGACAGAGATTACCAAACGTTGAAATTAGAATATTCCCCGATAGAACAAAAATGCAAAGAGATTTTTGGAAACCTTTTGTATGTAAAAATCAAATATTTGTCCGATTGCCAACCCCTTATTTCAAAATCTATACTTGCGCGAGGAGGTTTTGGTCAAGTACATTATTGCGATGTAGATATCGGTGGAAATAAGGTACAGTGTGCAGTCAGACGATTGGCATCACCCATACAATCAGATCCCTATCTTCAGCTTTCGTTGGCTGACAAAATGATGT
>WFKH01011926.1:31321899-31335399 GCA_016163765.1 Magallana hongkongensis
TATATATATATATATATATATATATATATATATAGGGCTGAAGCCATAAACGCCAAAAAGAAGTTACAGTCAAATGTTATATTTTTACATTACTGAATAACTTGAATGGTGCACCAAAACATTTATTTTAAGGAGGCTGGGTGGTCAACAAATTAACCATCAGATCTACCTGAAATTTTCAGGTATGATTTGTTTAGCTATAAACTATTATTATTAAAAATTTAATATAGTTTAGCTTTTAATTTTGAGTGCTTTCTTTTATCTTTATACAGAGCTCTTTCATAGGAGATCAATAAGGTCTAAAAATGGCCACGACCACCCAGCCCTCTGAAGACTTGATAAGATTAATTTCCTTGAATTTCATACTTGAAAATCACTTATATCTCAGCATAATACTTTATTGCATTCAGGAATTTTAATCATCCAAACATTTTGAGATGTCACGGAATTTCCATCGAAAGTTCTTATAATCAGGATGAGAACATGGTTATATTTATGGAGGTGTGTGAATGCTCACTTGCTGACGTTTTTCTATGCGACAAGCACCCCATGGAAATGTGCAAGTGTGATTCTCACCGCAGACAATCATGCCATAGTTTTTCGGAAAAAGCCAGAAATTGTCAGGAATATATGGATGCGTTCGCGCATTTTACGAAAATGCTCAAGGATATAGTGAATGGATTATTGTATTTGCATGATATGGGTTGCGCACACAGAGGCTTGAAGCTGTCAAACGTTTTGGTTTGTATATTTTCAGTTTTCTTCGACGGTTGTGATTTAAACATTCATATTCATATAGCTTTTAAAAACCGCCATATTTGCTTAAGGAGGGCGTATGCTTAACAAATTTCCTATCAAATCTACCTTGAAACTTTAAATCTGATTTTTAAGTCGTACACAATATTAAAAAATTCCAAACATTTTGGGTATAAAAATTGTATATTTTCCTTTATCTTTTTACAAAGCTCTTCGTGTCGAAGAGATAAAGAGATAAATATATTTTTTAAAATTCTCATTACCATCCAACCCTTTTGAAATGAGCAATCATTCTTGTACTTAGTTTTCATAATTGTCAAAAATCAACAGAAATATCGCAAACGTAAACCGACTGTGAGCCAAATAACTAAGTTTTTTCTACAGTTATGAATAGTTTATATCTCACACCTTTTAATCCTTCTGATGGGTCGATTTGGTCTTGAGTACGTAAAGATTTATGTTAAGTATTGTAATTATTTTTTTCTAGTATCCGTCTTTTTTAAGGTCAAGATCTAGTAAATGAAAGGTGCCTACAGGTTTATAAAATTTAAGATATAGATTATTTCAGTGATGCTTCATAACAATAGCTTTGTTTGATAGGGTGTACCGGGGCTAAAATTCTTGGTAAACACAATAAAAAATCAAGTTTAAAACTGTCATTTTCAATGAAATATGAAGGAAATAAGGAACAAATTTTGGAGTTTTGTCCATTTTTGACTAATAAAATATATCTAGAATGCCTACAGTCTCTCCAAAAACGGATTTAAACAAGCTCTTAACCTCCTCTTTAGAATGATGTCAAATTGAATATAGGTATCAGGATTACCTTTCCCATTATTTAATATAGAATGTCGAGAAATTGTTTAATTTTCTACATAATTCCTTTAAAGCCGTAAAGTACGGGAAAAAGATTCTTCAAATCAATTATGACGTCATAATGGTTCTAGCATCAAAAAGACACTCTGGAATCTTTTACTAGATCTTGACCTTAAACAAAATCTTTTTTCTCTTCGATGTTTAAGGAGGCTACAAATTAACCTCAGATCTGCCTTAAACTTTTACATATCATATTTCAGGCCATCCACTAACATTTAGTAAAGAAAAAATCCAAATATTTTAGCTTTAAACTAAGGCATTTTCCTATATCATTATACAGAGCTCTTCTTCATAAGGAGGCAAATATGGCCTAAAAATGGCCACGACCATCCATCCCTCTTATCTTTATGGACTTGGAGACTAAAAACTATCAAGCGGGGTCATTTTCCGTCATACATGTATATATTAGATAGTAATTTTATCCGTTTTTGCTTGTAGTTTCACTCCCACAAAATAATCAAACTCTACATATCTTTCTTTTATCGATGATGTTAATATGAAGTTCGATTCATTTTATTTTTTTAATTTTTTTCACTAACATCAAAACTTGATTAAGCTCAACAAAATCCAGAATTTTAATATTTTATGTATATGTTTCACAAAACATGCTTATAAAATAAATTGTCATTCATGAATAATGCAAAATCAATAAGAAAACAAGTTGAAGTTAAACAATAATTTATGAAGATTAACTTTTTTTGTATATCTTCATGTTTTAATTTGTACTCATTTTTTCTAATGTGTGAGTTGAATGGTGAAATATCATGCATTTATATCGATATCTTTTAAAAAAAAGGTAGGATGATGATATTTTTGTCAAATTTTCATCGTTTGCCAATTCACCGAATAATATGTCTTGTATATATTTTTGACAAACTTCGACAAATTAAGATTTTGTTCTTTTTTTATTTGTTTGATTTTATTATAAAAACAAATGAACACGATAAGCTGATTTTTGTAACTATATATTAAATCCGAGGCTTTGGCAAATAATTAAAAATGATATTTGATTATTGCGAGTTAATTTAAAATTTTAAACATATATATTAAATATATTTTTAAAAAACATCTCCTACATTTAGTGTTACAGTTGAAAGGTCTTAAGAATCATTAGGGTCATATATATTATAAATTTAGAGTTGGCTAATACACGGGTAGGTTTTGGAAGCATATGGGCAATTTAGCGTCTTATTTTATTTTAATTCGTAAGATTAAATAATTGTTTTCAATCAGTCCAAAAACTTAATATTATCTTGAAATAGATGCCAATGCAATAAATTCGGGTAGTACATTACTGCCACGTCGGTGCATTATCACATGATAACTCTAAATAGCTTACGTATATTCCTAAATATAAAATGAAATAGAACAACACTACCCAACGGTTTCCACAAAACAATAAACATATCATGGGATAGCAAAACATCTCAGTTTTATCAATACCGCTGCTAGAATCGCATATTCCCCTCGATTTAATAGTGTTTCATCAGGTTCTCAAAAAAACCTTCGTAACTTTTATACAGTTTGCACGGAAAACGGTATGTTGCATCAAAGCAACACAAAACACGGGATTCTAGCAGCACTTTTCAAGTTAAGCATTGATCACACTATTGATACATGTTAAATTTGAAGTTCAATATATATGGGGTAGTGTTGTTCTAGTCCGATTTAATATCGTAAACAACGACAGAGGAAAGCCTGGCCGAGAAATAAAAGCAAAGTTACATACCTTTTAGATGATTAATAAAGTTAACATCTCTTTCAATATTCTTTTGTTCAATACTCAATAAAACACACAAAAGTACTTTATTAGAGTTCTTGGATTACTTATAATTTGAATCTGTTTAAAATCGTTTCCGATCAAATTTACACGACATTCAACTTTCAGTCATGACGTCATCAATGTGTTAATCTACGTAATACAATCTAATTTGTCAAAAAAAAGTGTCTCTAGTATTTTTTATTTGTTTTTGGTCTACGTTTCATTGTTTAAATATTTGAATAGGTAAATATTAACTAAGACTTGTGATTTCACGGAATTACATGTAACTCAGATTCCATATGCTTCCTTAACACCCCCGCGTAGCTAGGATTTAATCTAAGTAGATCATAAAATTAAAGTTTTAATAAAATTGGACGTTAGAAGGACTTGGCGTAACAAGTTTAAATTAAAACATTAAGAATATTTTAAGATATGTTTTCCATAATTTAATCATAAAGAAAATGATATTCTTTCTTTTTCCAATTTTGTCATTGTAACTGTACATTTTAGCTAAGAAAACATTTTATTGAACAAAGAAGATGATACCTTTTGTTAAGGAAAAACATGTAATACCATGGATGTATTAAGTGTATGGAAAAAATAAAAACGTATTTTTTGTTATTGAAAGGTCAAAGACGGCGTAGCAAAACTTTCAGACATTGAAATGTCAGAGCTCGAAAACCTTTCAAAAGGTATTATCATTTCACGTCCAATGTATACGGCCCCAGAAGTACTAGATGGCCGACCATACAGTTTATCAGCTGATATATTCAGCCTCGCTATCATGACATGGGAAATGTGGTATGGCAGGAGAGTTTTTAGTGAAAGTGTTTACTCTGACGTTATGAACGATTACAGCTCTATTAAGGTAAATCAATACGTCGTTAACTATTTTTAAAAAATGTATTATAGAAGCTGCATGCTAAAAAATCAAAACACCGATAGTACATAAATGTTTCTACCAAGGGACGTTGAAAAGAAAAAAAAATATCGATAAATGAAATATTCTTAAAGGAATTACTCCTGCAATATGCGTCACGTTTTGTCGGTCAATTTTCGACAACCATATTCAAGTACACTTTATTTTGTTCATCAAACTTTGCACACAAATATGTGCAGACACATTTTTAGGAGGTACATTCTGCATTTGATTGCACGTCTCATTGATTTTAAAACTTTAACGTGTGCATTTTCTAATCTTAATTGTATTTAACTAGTTATAATTTGATGTTTCCTTTATTTTTCGAGTCTAATATTTTATTAGGAACATGTTCTTTCGGGCACACGTCCAAAGATAGATGAAACAGCGGGACCCCCCAAAGATATACAACGGATCATTAAGAAGTGCTGGGTGGAAGAGGCAGTCAAGAGACCATCGGCTAGACAGCTGATAAGAGATCTTGAAGCCGCTGCTCCACTTTGGTTGAGTTAAACAAATTTATTTTGAGAATGTTAAATGTCATTAGTTGACTTCAGTTTATGACAGTTTCATGTACTAACAATGTAAGGTTACTTCTTTGAAGTCCATAACGTGATAAACATATATACAAAATGAATATCTATACCATTATATTGAAACTGACTAAATTAGCTTCAAAAGACACATTTGCCATCTTAACATTATTTGACTCTATTAGATTTGAAATATTTTGAAGATCACAATTTTTGCGTTTGATTTTGACATGGCTGCTCACCGTGTGTGATGCCGTTTGAAAGTTATTTTTTAAGGTGATATTTCACCTTATTTTAATGCAGTTTTTATTGATATCTAATTCGCAAATACAAGTTTCAATATATATTCCTAATATTTATCTAATTAGTGTGTTTGCTTTATTTTTATATGCACTAAAAACTGTCCGGTAATATGTGCTTTTATAATTTATAGTCAGTTGTTTAAATAACGCGTTTTTCATAATAAAAAGTTAATTAAGGGATTATTGCTTGTTTTGTAATTTATTTAGAAGCTTTTTTCATATTATGTTTTTGAATATTCGACAAAGTTTGATTGACCAGCTATTTTGGTTTTTAACAATCGGAATTTGAATATATTATGTTTGGAGATAATAGTTTGAAGTGATTAATTATCTCAAGACAAACACCATGATATAAATAAGATTCATGCTTCGTATTTGTAAAAAAAAATTTCTATATCATTTGAGGAAATAATTGCATGCATGCCAAACTTTCTTTTTTGATATATTGGATAATTGACAAATTCAAGGACTTTTTTGTAGATTTTAGATTTGCAATTACTTTGTTAGTAATTTGTTATCTGATGGTGTGTCATTTGTTAGTTTCAATTTAGCATTTATTTTTTTATGATTTAATTATACTGCAGACCTGATGTTGAATGAAATAAAACTGAAGTGCATTTTTGTTGGTATTTTCTTTAAAAAAAAAGGATTTTTTGCTTGTCGAGTGTATATTACATGCAATATTACAGATGAATGAATAAAATTTCGCCGTTCATAGTTAATCATCTGTTGAGAGGCCTGTATAGCATATTCCACATCAAAATAAATTTAACAAAAGATCTTATTATTAGTTATTCTGTATTTTATCTTATTTGCTTTGTTTCAGTTAAGTTAACGATTTCAAAGGAAAAACTTGTGTGCTTTTGTTGGAAAATCAATACTTTTTGCATGTGTGGTAAATTCTATGTGAGTATATTTTTTGGCAAGGATATAGAACAGAAACTGAATGATGTTGTGAAATTAAAGAGTTTAAAATTCACATATCCGTCACAGTTACTAATTCTTATATCTTGGATACGAGGGCTATTCATAAAATAGCCACACTACATGTTGTCCGTTAAAATTGTGCTCATAATTGAACTGACCATTTCCTGAAATGTTTGTTGTCATTTATACTATTATATTGACACGTTATCACAAATATTAAAAAACCCTACTTTTTCCGGACCCATTTTGGGACACTGAAAGTATGAACACTGAAAGAATGCCCCTCCATCCCCCCTCAAAAAAAAATCGATTGTAAGGTCGTACATCAAATATCGTTATCTATAAAATTACGTAAAAACATTCAAGAACTCGTGTCGTTGTAATGAAACTCTGTTAAATCCATTAAAACTGTGTACCAATAAAGAAACCATTTTATATTTAATAAAGACTCAGTTGAAAAAAATCAATCTGGAAGGCCAAGATATCAAGTTCTTAATGAAAAATCAGCCGCAGCAGTGAAAACAATTAACAAGTATGTACATTCTGTTTATTTAAACAAATGTCCTACGCAAAACACCTTTCTATAAGCATAGCGTCTCAAATATTATTATTCATTAATTTTTCAGGCATGTAAAAAAAAAATCACTCTTTAAATGGAAAGGAAAGTCAAAAACATTTTATATTTATATTAATAAAGTGGTTTAAATTAACACAACTAGTCATACTGTTTTGAAAATAAACTACATAATTAAGCTTTAATGCACGTTTGAAGTTAGAGAAATCGTGTTTACTGGAGGCTGACATGATGAAGAACTCTTTCGTATTAAAAACCAAAAAAAAAAAAAAAAAAAAAAAAATTAATTATTCTGACGTTATACCATCTATTCCGTTTGGTTTACATATACAATATTCACATTACTCTAAATAAAACGCTGGATTATGCCTTTCTGTTACTCAAGTACTCGACTGAACAAAATTGATAATGTTTAGGTTCACACGTCAACCTAAAGAATAAATACATGTATGCATAAATATATGCATTTTAATTAAATAAATGACAGCTCTTTTTCTGCTATCATTCAAAGTTGAAAATGACCTCGATTAATTTTTATTCCAAGTTAAGTTCTTCGTTAACTGAAAAAGTATGTTATAATTGTAATCGGGATGTTTAAAATAGATTCTCGTAAGTCGGAATTACCATGTCGAAATAACGACGGCTCACATTTCCTATGATGATTTGCATCTGCGTGGCGATTCCTCCGACACTCTAACCTTCGCTTTTATATCTCAACGAACATGCTCCGTTTGACGTTGGTTTGTAATTTAGTTGAAAGTCAAAGGTAAAAAAAACTGTCTCAAATTGATATTGTTTCAAATTTTTCAGAACTTGTCATTAAGAGCGAATATCATGATTTTCTAATACTGATGCTATGTTGATAAAACAAACCGGAATAGATGGTGTGACATCATAGATTAAAGTTCAATTGCAGCTCCCATAGCGGCGGGAAATTTCAATTATGCGATCGATTTTCTTGATTTTTAAATTTTCCTGGGTTTTTAATGAAAATAAATACAATTTACATTTATTGTAGATGATAATCAGTTGATTTATTGTACAACATATTTTTAGTTTCCTTCCTCTTTAAGTACTCATAAACTAAAACAAATTTATTCTCATGGATTCAATAGAATAAGGATAAATATGTATTTCCTTCTGTGTTCTTATGCACTGACATTTACAACTTTATAAAACTCTTACCCAATGATATAAACTGTTTAATAAGGAATTAATCTAATCTCCAGTGGCTAAAATTTGAAATTATTTGTAAAGTACAAAAATAATCTATTTGCAATAGAAGTAACGACGTCATATAATTAGTGTTGGGTTTTTCAAAGTGCCCCATCTTTACCAAATGGCTACAAAATCGAGCTATTGTACTTTGAGACTCGATCACCCTAAACTGTGATCCGTTCTATGATGAACTGGTTTTTGCAGACATAAAAACTTTTTAAAATTGTAGGGTAGTAAAGACTTAAAGATCGAAGAAAAATAGAGTTCTGAATATGTTGAAAAAAATGTATTCATTGATATCCAAAACAATATGATTGTGAATAATAGTAGATCAAAGCATAAAACATCAAACATCAAACATTATTATGGTTAAAAAAAATAAATAAAAAAAGGTCATTTCTTTTAGGACTCAGCCCAGATGGTGACTTAATGCTGGGTTACTCTTTACCCTAGTGTAAACCTGGGGTGGGAATCTTTCTTTTGATGTTATTCATTTATCAGGTTAATAAAAAGAAACCCTTAATTTAAAAATCATAAATATTAAAGCTGCTAATTTAAAGAACTGTAAAAAGAAACTAAATAGAAGTGTAAAACAGGGTGCGATGTCAATTTGTCATATAAACTTAACTTTTATACCTTAAAATATACCCTAAAAAAACTTAAATAAATCATAGGACGTAATTTTGCTATTTTGATGTTAATATGTAATTTCCCCGCTTTGCTATGTAAGGCAGGAAAACGGCACTTAACCTACATAGTAAAAACTGTACTTCTTGTATAGTCATACGATAGTTTCACTAAGTTTAAATCTGTTCTTTTAAACTGTAATGGGCATTCAAAACAGTGTTAGAATTTATGGATCAGCCTGTATTTCACATTCCATTAACTGGAAAGGCAACACCTTCTTTCTTTTTTCCCTCTATGTCTACATTGCCAGTAAAATATATTCAATGTAGTTTTGGAAATTGTTTTGGATCCAACAAGTATGCTGATAGTGGCATATATCCTATTATGGAACTTTCCTCTATGCTCTAAAAACAAGCTGTTCTAACCTTGTCCCAAAAGAAACTCACGTTTGTAATTAGCAATCACTGTATAAGCTTACCAGAGTCCTTAAAAAAAGGATTGGACTGAAATTTTATTTTTTCTATTCTCCTAACCGACTTATGTAAGTGCAGTACAAACAGAATGTAAACGAAGAAAGACTGAATCGTTTGGATTGATATCCTATTCTAGAGATGCTTCTCTTTGTGAAAGCTTTTTGTTTTGTTTTATTTACTCTGTTAAATGATCAGCATACAAAAATATATAAATAGTTTAAGTAAATTGATATTTGAACACTCGTGCTTTTTTACGAAACAATATTGATTTTATTTCAAATTCAAAATATGTAAACTTCAAATTTATTTATATATGGGTTTTATTTAGGTTGTGACGATTCATATCAAAGTATAAATTTAAACAGAAACACATGCATTTTTATAACAGTATTCTTGTGTATACATCACAATCTTAAGCATAAGTCTGCAAGTTTTGACAATTCACTTTACACATATGAAGAAAGTTCTTTTGAACTTTATTACATTTTAAAATTAATTATAATTTATAATATAATTAATTAAAATTTACAATACAGCTCTGTCATCTTTTTATAGGGGACTCCAAAAAGTAAAAAAAAAGAAAAGAAGAGAGAAATGAAAACTAAATAAGGGATGTCCACAAGTCCTGAATAGTAGTCCTGACTATCGCTCGATCACTCCGAACATAGACTAAATTTTTCTTAGATGCTGAAGTTGATAAAATGGAAACATTTGATTTATTTCTTAGCGAATCAAAATTTGGGCTACAAATAAAAAATAACTGATCCCCTTTTTTAAACGTTATTGGTTCAAAAGTAAGAGTTTGTTCCAGGCAAACGGCGTTATATGTGTGTTTTTTGAGCCGCTAATCTATGAATTATTTCTTGATTTTGTAGATCATGAATATCAAATACGTAAAGTCAGAACAATTAGTGACACATATTTGAATATAATATTTTGAAATAAGACAAATTTTGAAAAGATAATTATTAAGGACGGAGTTTTTTCTGGTTTTCGACTTGTCAAGACACCTAGTTCAAAATGTTATGTAACTCCCTTATAGGGATATTTGTGATCTTTACAGTTTTTATTCCAAATGAAATATATATTATTAAAAACATATCATGTATGAATGAACGAATTAATTTTTATGTTCGTCATTTTAGATGCGTTTTTTTATATTTAAATCAAGTCGGATATTAAAGATTTATAAATTCCTCCCCTCTCACCAGTCGCTGAAATCAAAATAAGTAAAGGTGTTAAATTAAAAATGAAATGTGGTGATAACGAACAGTGTTCAAATAATCTTTCACTCTTTTACTTTCAATCATATACATTTATATCCTCTTGCACAGCTACATGTAAGAATGTTGTCATGATATCGTTACATTGTTTTAATATGAAATCTCTCTCTCTGTCTGTCTGTCTGTCTCTCTCTCTCTCTCTCTCTCTCTCTCTTATGTTGTAAATATTATCTGTCCAAAGTCGGGATGTCATAAGCCCCCCCCCCCCCCCCAAAAAAAAAACACACAAAAAACCCAAAACAAAACCAAACCTCTTCATGCATCACAATTTAATTAAAGCATCTCTTCGATTATAAGCGACACGTCAATAAACAGGCAAACATGTTTATTTTCTCCCTCCTTTATAGGTGAATTGTGTAAATACGGGCCCGATAAATGATAAAAAGAATTATGATTTAAAATGATATCTCGTTTTTTTCTCGTTTTTTTTTTCATTTACTGAAATCAGTTTATTGTATCATAACAAACAAGATAATTACAATCTACCATAAAATTTCTGTCTGTCTGTCTGTCTGTCTGTCTGTCTGTCTGTCTGTCTGTCTGTCTGTCTCTCTCTCTGTCTCTCTGTCTGTCTGTCTGTCTGTCTGTCTGTCTGTCCGTCTGTCTGTCTGTCTCTGTCTGTCTGTCTGTCTGTCTGTCTGTCTGTCTCTGTCTCTCTCTGTCTCTCTCTCTCTCTGTCTCTCTCTCTCTGTCTCTCTCTCTCTCTCTCTCTCTCTCTCTCTCTCTCTCTCTCTCTCTCTCTCATATTTTAGTATTTGAATTAACTGCTACCGGTAACATGCAGTAATGTCTCTAGCGGCTAAATGTACATTTTGGCATCCAAAAATTATGCATTTGTTTCTAGTTAGAGGGTAATGTCCATTGATTCAAATGATTTGAAATTCATTATTTAATGATTGTCTTACAAATTCTTACTGATTGGAAGTCAACGCTAAAAAGTAATTTTTGTATTGACGGTGTACAGTCTCCTTCTTTGTGTATTTCTACAGATAAAAATCTTTTGTCTGTCTCGGATCAAGAAAAACCTCGGAACTATACACACGGAACTATACACACGACCGGGTGACGGCGACAAGGTGTGAAAACTGACCACATGAGTGTGTATATGTGTTGGAGCCTAGGATTAAACAAATGTAAACAACTGGAAATACACCGTAAATCAAAAAGTTTTAATTGTCACTTTTGATAAAAAAAAAATCATTACGGCAGGGTGAATTGGATTATAATCATTTAAAATCTGTCCTAAGTTAATTATTATTTACCTACATGTAAGACTACATACATGTTATGTTCGCGCAAAAGCGGGATTTATTATATATATTTAATAGTAATTACGCATCGAGGTCAAAATTAAAAACAATTTGCATTTTATTAACCGATTCGTTTCGACATAACACTGCATGCAGTATCGAGTGGATTCAGGAAAAGGGGGGGGGGGGTTATTAACCATACTACATTTGTAAGGTATAATGCATGTTATTTTACTTGTCGACTTAGCAGATTTTCTTTTAAAATCCAGGAGTTAGTCGGTAAAGATAAACTTGAGACAAAAAGAAAAATAATCGATATGTAAAACAAGCAGATTAAAAGACAATCAATTTCTTAACCAAATCAATTTCTGAATAATTTATCTCTCTTTCTTTCTCTCTTTTTTCTCTCTCTTTCTCTCTTTCATTGATTTTCTAGTGCTAAAATTTGCGGCCCCGAGCCAGAAAGGTATAAGCACGATAAAATCCACTTACAGCATCACAACCGCCAGTTCCAACACAGATTTGATTGTAAACTTTTCTACGACTACAATTGACACAGTAGTCAGAAATTGTTTTACATGTAATCTCTCTCTCTCTCTCTCTCTCTCTCTCTCATTATACAAATAAAGTATGACAATAATATAATAAATCGTATGACATTTTATATATCTTGCTAAATCATTTAAAAGTGAAAAGTAAATCAACAGTTGAAGACATGACTGACATCATTTGAAAAAAAACTTTAATCAGTAATTTATTTTAGATAGATAGACTTGAAATATCGAATTTGTAATTTGATACAAAATAAACTCGTAAACCGAGTTAAGTGCTATAAGGAAATACAATTTACACGCTGTTTATTTTGTGTATAAAAATATTTAAAATGTAAAATTTCCTGAAAGTAATTTATATACTATGTAGTGGAAAGATGAAGTTAACAAAAATAAAGAGCTTTCAAATGTTTTAAGGAAATGTAACGATTTTATGTTATGTAATTATGCGTTACGGCCTATGATGATTGTGATTGCAGAGTTGGTTAGCAACCATGCTTACGGCGTAGGAGATTGTCACGTGACCCACAACGGTTATATAAACGAGCGCATTGCAGCCGCAACGTTCCTTCCCCTAGCAGCTTTCAACAAGAAGAGATCGAGAGGAATTGCGAGACAAATTACGACGTGGTAGGTGGATTGCCTTGAAAGAGAGGCTTGTCACATTAATACATGTAATTCAGACTAGTCGTGTTAGGTCGACCACTAGTGATGGCTTTTATAGATGCTGTCCTCTTAGAGTTGTCGTCGCTAATACTCTGCTAGTAATAGGGAAGGGGCACGCCTTTGGTTAGAGGTAGAACACTGTCCGTCCTGCATAAGGCGATACCCCAGTGACTGCCTCTGTTAATGGTTGTCCTCTTGCGATGGCTAGGGCGTGCCACGGATAGTCACTGAATAAGGCATAAGTAGTGTTTACCTAGTGATATTATATGAGTTCAAATTTAGGCCGACCATTAATTTTGTGATTTAACCCTAAGTAAGGGAAGGCCTTTTAGAAATATTTGTGGGCTAATTATAATCAGCAATCATTTTAAAGAGGAAAATTAATATTGTTTAATATTTTCATATTCAACCCCCATTCCCTAGAATTGACTAGGTAACGGACCCCTCAACACGTTTCAGAAATACATAGAAAAAATGCTGATTAAAGTGCATATAATGCACAGTATATTTATAAAATCAATTTTATGAAATTAAATACATGTATATACTCCTGGTAATGAAAGTCTTCATTTGTTGCAACTGCTGTTGCTACATACGTCGCGGACCTTAAAGGGAGCTGACCCTCAGCGTTGTTACACTTCTCTCTTGAGGATCTTCTCATATGAAAATATGAGTGTAAGTTAATAAAAGACAACTAGAAAAAAAAAGAATATTAAAATACATAAGTATATTTTTTTTCTGTTCGTCACAACATTACATTTTGGGGTCATTGTATATATATAT
>WFKH01011926.1:31346726-31363985 GCA_016163765.1 Magallana hongkongensis
GGAGTTCGAGGAAGAAGGTTTTTTGTGAAAAAACGTCATTTTTTACCTATTATTTGACCCCCAGGACTACCAGAGAATTTTTGAAACCATTTTACAAAACAACATGATACCCCCAATCAAACTCCAAGAGTTCAGATTGCTAGTTTATACGATGTAAGAGCAGTTTGAGAAAGTAAAACGTGACAGACGGACGGACAGACGGACGGACGGACGGACGGAACAGGACAACAACAATATACCCGAACTTTCTTTAGAAAGTGCGGGTATAATTATATTAATACCAGTCACCTCTGTCAGTCACTGTATTGGCTACTTGGAGTTAAACTTTAGCTCAAAGGAATGTAGAGGTAACATTAAGCATATATATATGTATACAACGAATAAATACTTTATTGAGCATTGACACTTTTTATGTATTCATTATGACTAATGTTTTATTACTTATTTTACAAGGCTGTCAAAATCGTGGTGTGTATGGCAGTAACTGTGACATTCAATGCCCCATCAATTGTACGGATAACATGTGTCACATACAACTTGGCAACTGTTTTGCATGTCAACCTGGATGGACTGGGGCAACTTGTATTTCAAGTTTGTAGAATAATAAATCTAAGCTTGATTCAATACATAAGTTCATTTAGAATATCAATGCAAAGTAGGTTTAAAAATCTTGTTTTAAAATTTCAAATTTCTTTCAAATGAGTATTTGCTAATGGTAACCATACAATTTTAGAACATGTACAAAACAATGATTTTTATCTGTTTGATAGTGCCTAGTTCCAAACTGAGTTTAAAACTTCATTCGACACAGTTTCGTCGTGGGGTTTTATGTCGTTGAAGAGATTTGTAGCAATGTGGACGGTTTATCATGTTTTATCATATTACTATTCTTTGATCCATGTCTTTTCTCTTTAATGCCAGTCGCTAGACAAAACATGTCTAATTAATTCTAACGATGTTAACAATTTTTTTTTCAAAAAATTAAAACTGTGATAATTCCTTTCAATTCCATTAACATTCAGAAGAAGGTTTGGTTATGTCGCTACAAATTGATAGAATAAGGCACATAAAATTAAAATTGATTCCAATTCAAAAAAAGGATTGAATTTTGTAGAATGTTTAGGGGGATGGTATGGCGTCAACTGTAGCCAGCAATGTAGAGGACATTGCAGAGATAACAAATTCTGTAATCACGTGACTGGTCAGTGTGACAGAGGCTGTGATGCCGGATGGACAGGTTATTTTTGTAACAAAGGTGAGTTTGGTCTTTGTCAACATTTTTTTGTATAGGCACATGAATAAACTTTGTCAATTAATACACTGAACAGTACGTTTACTGGATAAAGTTTATTTTAGTTGACTTTGTTTGAATTTGAAGTGATAAAATTGAAATAATACTCGCAAAGTAACCATCAAGGCTACAAAACATCATCATTAAACAATGTAAGCATCATTCTTATAGGTACGTGAAAGTTTCACCAAATTCACTGAACACTACTGTATAGTACAGTTTTAAAAAGTTCCAGGGACGTGTAAGCCAATTACTCTCAACTTGTCAACTCTAGGTTTATTTCGTTAGTAGGCAATTCAGCAATAAGTTTCCTAATCAAATAAAGGAAAAATATTCAGTTAATTAAAATTTGTATTAAAATCATCAACATCTAATCGGTAAGGAAAAGTAAAGAAAATTTCTTCTAAGGTTGCAATAAAGTTTTTGAGAATGTGCGTAATATGTTTCGGTGTTCATACCAGAAGTGCAAAGATCGTGTATATTACACAGAAAAGTTTTTAAAATACAATATTTTATAATCATTGTCCATTTTAGAGTGTAAAATCGGGACCTATGGTTATGGTTGTGTCAACAACTGTAGTGGTCACTGTTTGAATGACTCTCCTTGTAACAAATATAGCGGTCATTGTGAGAGGGGATGTAAGGTGGGATACATAAACAGTGACTGTGGTACAAGTAAGTAATGGTTATACCGTGAAATCATTTTTATTCGTGGGGGTCAATGTTCGTGGGTAGCCAAAATTTTCCTATTTCCTGGGGACGTAATTTCGTTGGTGCAATCAGGATCATTTTAATAAATATTAAACGAATGCTTGTGTATAGGTTAGTGGGGATATAAATCCGATAAATCCGTAGGTTACTCACGAAAGCCACGAACATTGGTCCCCCAGGAACAAAGAAGATTCCACAGTAAGCAAAAACTGTCCATTCTATGAGATATTGTACAATATCTGACAGAATGGGCAGTTTGATGCTTATAACTTACTAAAAACAATTTTTCGTTTCATTGCTTATGAAGAGTTTTTAGGATCATTCTGCTTCATTTTATTTACCTGGCACTATCCAATAAGTTAAAAAAAAACATTAGGCCAAAATAGATCATTTTGCTTTTGGGAGGTAAATAAACTAAATATTCAATAAAGGAACACTTGTCAAGACAATAAAGCTTGTTTAGAAAAACAAAAAGTGTTTTGCATTGGTCCAACTATAATTTTCCTTTCGTGATTGGTTCTGTAAATTTCAATTCTCATGGATATTCTACGCAGTTTGCACTTAAAAGCTGATAAATTACCGTACAATTGGAGAAACCAGTAGTAGTGTTTTTTTTCTACTATTGTGTTTCTGTGAGTTTGTGTTTACCCCAATTATCTGCAGCAGTCCAGTATGTCACATGTAGCGGCCTAATAAGTAAAAACTTATTAGACAGGTAACTTATTGGACGGTTGCAGGACAATAAGAGATTTTCTGGACTCTGTTTAACAAAAGATGACATCACAGAAATGTTTAAAGTGATTAATACACTGAAGGTGTGTGTATTATGCCATATTTAAGAATCTTTCACCCAGCTTAAAAGTTTGTTTGGTGAGGTCATTATATATTGCATTTGAAGGACTTTTATTGAAGCAGATGCTTAAATGAATTCCGACAATAGTGTTACTATTTGTATAATGTTTTTGGACTATTTCGCTTCATCAAACATATATGTAGATTATTACATGGCATTTTTTATTACGTATCCTATATTAGTCTGAGGTCGATGTGTATCAGCCCGAGGGCCGTCAGGCTCGAGGGCTGATATACAGCAACCGAGGGCTAATATAGGATGCGATATAAAAATCGTCATGTCATGAATTTTATATCATATACGTATAGAAAATATCAGAGAAACAATAAAAAAAATCAAGCGATGAATGAGTATTGTCATCAAATCGCTCCATGGCTCTATATTCTGTCTCTTATAAACTTTCCTGAAAAATTTGCGCCGGCTGTTTGTATACCAAATTGACGTCGACGTTACTATTCGACGTCATACTCGGAGATCGGAGTTGAACGACGCATACCGAATTCTTAATCATAATAGCCGATGATTAGAGGAAACGGGTGTGATATAACATATGTAACATATATAAATTTTATATAACATTTTTAAATAAGTTTTCTCGTTATGTTACAAATGAAATAATTTTAATCACACCGGAAATAGTTATATTGTCCCCCTGGAAACAGTTATATTTCGCATGAAATAGTTATATTGCCCTCCCGAAATTGTTATATCACCCTTGCGTGCAATAATTCTGCATATTAATTACATCGGATTCGAAATTTCGCTAAGCAAACGTAAACAGTTCCTCGAAAATCAAAATGTTAGGACAGCGTCTGCTATTCAGAGAAACTCATTTTAATTATTTAATTTAAAATAAATTATTGAAAGCACTGATCGACGTTTTACAAAATATCTTACATTGATTTGTAAGATATGAAGATGTGATAATAAAATGGACTTGGTAATGAGGTAAATAAACTGATTTTTATTTTTTAAAAATGTAATATAACATATATTACATGTCTTCTCCGGCGACAATACCTGGCATTCAGGTAGGTTGCCCTCGAAACCATGTAATATATGTACGATAATATCAAACCCTCATGGTTAAATACACACGGGTAGGCGAATTTTCGGTTTATACTGCACAGGGCGGAAAAAGTGTATATTTTCTCTAAGTATACGATATAACTATTACATCTGAATTTTTTCACACCAATGCCTGCATAACAATTACATGATAATTAATTAATTGTAATACATTTTAATTTTTATATTAAGAGTGTCCTTCTGGATATTTCGGAATGGATTGCAAAGAACGTTGTATTGGATATTGTAAAAACAATGAAACCTGTGATCACGTCAGTGGACTGTGTCATAGTGGGTGTCATGATGGATATATTGGAAAATACTGTAACAATTGTATGTAAAACATTGAAAATCACTCATTAACTTTCACAATATCTGCAAATATTCTATCTTTTATTATTATAAACACTTGTTTCAGTAAATTTGTTGTGTTTTAGCTAAGTTTGCACATTGTAACATTTATCTATTCATACCCAGCTTGTCAAGAAGGATATTATGGCAAAAATTGTTCCATGGTTTGCCATCCTAACTGCACGACGTGTCGAAACACGGACGGATTTTGCACTTGTGAAGCTGGTTGGATAGGTCCTAGCTGCTCTTTAGGTTTGAAAATTAAAATCTTTTTATGTCACTGGGTTATCCGCTTTGTGATGGACAGTAAAGATATCGGGTCTCAGTAGCTGAGTGGTTAGAGCGTTGGCACGGTACGCCAGAGGCTCTTAGTTCGAATTCCGGTTGCGAGTTGACACCTATTACACAAATATCATTGAAAATACTTCCGTATTTCAAGAATTTGTTTTAGACAATATGATTCATTACAGAATGTGTTTGGTCCTATGGCGGGAACTGTCACTATCCGTGCAGTAGACACTGTATAAACCAGACATGTGACAGATTCAATGGAAGCTGTTTGTTTGGTTATAGTGATGAATACATGTATTGTGAACCAGGTAAATACATACGAATAAATCACTCAAAATATCACAAGAACCGTCCAAATTTATCGCTTGTTGAAATATTTGTAAGAATACAGCCAACCTGTAATGTTTTTTTTATTTGTGTAAGTAATTCTTATGTTTTAAATTTTAAATTTAAGGGTCATTTCATATTTATCTATGAAAAATATGATATGATGTATTAATTGAATATTAATTTCTTCTTTAGGTTTTACTTTAAGCGATACAAAATTTATCAAATTAAACTGCAAACATACATTTCGAAAAAAAAACCCTACAAAAAAGAAATGGATGGAAGCTAATGAAAACGATTTACTTATTACAGCAGATAGTGAACAGTCTCCTCCGACTCTAACAATATCGATTGCTGGGTTTACAGTATCACTAATTATCAACATCATTGTCATTATTGTGCTCATGCATCGGAGAAGGTAAATTATTTATCTTTTTATCGGCTTTAGAATGTAGAGTTAAAGCTGACATGAAATTATAATAGCGCATTATTTCCCTTTTATCTCAGACTACCGCCATGTTAGATGTCGATTTCTATTGTTATGCTCATCGCTACACATCCCCTATATAAGACCGATATCACTATTCATGCTTCATGCATTCAAGTATTTCATTCATTCGAACACGTTACAACCACTGCACTGGTAAGGACTATCCAATGAACGACGAAACAAAACAGACTGAAATCCAGATAATTATCCTCGGTAATTATACAACGTTTTTCTGTGTCTGTTATAACATAGCACATGCGAAAACCACACACTGTGACATATCGTTCAATGATCGCATGGATTTTAGAAACGGAGTTTTTTTGTGGAAACTAATGAAAACGATGTTACGTTGTTACTTTCTTAGATTTACAATCATTTATCTACTGTGTTGGATATAGTGCCGCGGGGGTCTTCAAAAAAGATGCAGACGTTATGCAATCTGTATTAACGACACGTGTTTGATGTGCATGCAAAGTAAGGCAGCACGATCTGTGCAAAATATTACGGATACCTTGGAAATTCTAAAGTATAAATCCTATTATATGTTTTACTAATTGTAGTTTCCTTTATTCTTTTTTAGAAACATTTCACTACAATGTTTAGTTCATGCATTTAGAAGTCCGTGCAACCTGTATGCGTCGATCGGAAAGCAACCTACCGTAACTTTCTAGACCGGTATATACCCCGATGGCAGTTGAGGAGCGATCAAAACTAATAAGGCGACCAAATGCTTTTATGAATTCATGTCAGCTTTAAAATTAGATTTTTGATTCGCTCACATAAGATCGCTACACAAAGCGATCTATATTGAGATAATCAAAGATCTAATTCTAATTTGATTGAATGTAGAGTTTAAGTTTTTCATTTTTGCAACATTAATAGTACATTTGTAAATGTTATCATTCTAATAATATAATAGACAACATTACAGGAAAAAATCGCTAAACCGGAATAATATCCAGGGTTGTTTGCGGTCCACGTCTAAAACAGATCAGACTAACACCGACGACGAGGAACCTAATTACCAAGAGCTCAAGGAAAGAAAGAATGAAAACAATTATCAGAATTTAACTCGACAATAATTACTCTTAATTTATATATAAAGACAGAATGAATCCATACTGAATCGAAAATGTATTAAATATTTGCATCACTTGATTTAAAAGCTACTACATTGTGAACTTCTGAAGTCAAAATAAAGAACACATTTACAGTAGAAAAACTAATGTTATATCAATAAATTACTTGCCACTGAAGCAATTTAAATTGAAAATTGGTTAAGACCAACATGGACTTTTCTATTCATTTAAGTGCTGTCTGTTTCATGCGTTTATATCCAAATAAATAAGAAATCAATACTGCTACATTTCCATTTTCAACACTGTCTTAGTGGATACATACATAGCTCAAATTTTCTTCATAAATACAAAAATGGATACATTTAAAACGCCTTAATATTCACGGGCTGCGTTTTGCAAAAGGACAATGGATCCACGTACAACTACAAAAATAATTAAAAGGTCATTTCTTGATCATTAAATCTGTTAACTTAATGCCAGTGAAACATACTTAACAATAATATTAAGAGTCTGAAGGAAATGGGTTTGAATATATTTTGTACATATTTTCGACTTAATAAAAAGTTATTTTGTAAAACGAAGCCCGAAAGTCAAATATATCTAAGCGACATTAACGTTACGCTGTATTGTTTGGATTGATATCATACCCTGAAGTTGCTGCCCTGTATATATCAGCTCAATTTATTACGTCAAAAAAAAAAAATACTGCTAAGCAAAAGATTAAATAGATTTATTAAAATATATACATTATTATCGTTCTTTTCAAGGAAACCAAGGTCAATTCATTATTAATGTCAATCAAAATATGCAGACTTTAATGATGCTTTAGCATACACAATTTTACATATAGCAAATCTTTAGAAATTAACAACAAATTTCTATCAATGAATTATCAAATTTTAAAAATTCTTCATAATCAAGAGATAGACAGGTCCAAATTAATCTGGTTTCCTCAGACAGCAAAACCTCCCTCAGATTCACAAATGGTTGCCAGGCACGAATTGCAATCAATCATTTTCAGCTTCACAGATATGGTGGTGTAAATAATGAATTTACTGATAGATAACCCAAAAAACATTCACTTTTTTTTTTTATTACAAAGCAAATGTTTTTGTCTAAATTGGGCACATAAATGTACATTTTATTACGATTTGTAAAAAGATAACTATTTTCAATAAAAAATCCAAAAATTATTTTTCTTGGCAATTTCTGCTGACCTTTCTTGAAAATTGTTACTGATAAATAAATTGAATTAAAAAAACCCAAAAAACATTGCGACATGGTCAGGGAAATTATTTCACTATTATTTGCTTTTCATATATATATTTTTAAACATAGGTAATCACAGATTACAAAGCTCACCGAAGCGAGGCATCACCTTTATGAGACCACTTTTATCATATTATATGAAAATCATAATTAATGATCTTAGATATTGGATACTGTACTGTGGTTTGACAAAATATCGTATATGATACAAAATTGTATGATAATCATACGTAAATTTCCTACGGTATTGTATGATACAATGCTTTTATACTACTATAAAATACAATATTGCATCCTATGGTACTATACAACATTGTGTCATATGATACAATATAATACTGTGATATATAATGATACAAGATGATATTGTATCATATGATGACATCGTATCAAGATGTGATATTGTATCATATTATATAATACGATATGGTATCGTGTTATATATTATTGTATTGTATCACATTGTACAATAACATAATGTATGATACAATATAGTATGATATAAAACAATATCATATCATATGATACATTACAATATTATAACATATGATATTATATTATAGGATATAGTATGATATCGTTTTATAAATCATGATATTGTATCATATGATATATACTATAAAATATACTATGACATTGTTTCATATGACACAATAAAGTTTGATACTACATTGTATCATATCATATAATACAATGTCATGTGATATAATGATATATTATATCATACAATATCATATTATACAATATCGTATCATATGATACAATATCACATATAACAATATCATAAGATACAATATCATATCATGATATACAAAATGATTTGATACAGTATTATATCGTATCGTATAATATTTTATGACATAATATTACATGATATAATATTTTATAGTATAATATTATGATACAATATTGTATCATATAATACAGTATTTTATCATATCATACAGTAATGTATTATAAGACTCATGTTATATCATTTAACAACAAACACATCTATCAAGCAAGTTTGAGTGAGGCAGGATAATTTTTTAGCATCCTTGATAATGGAGATCAGTCTCTGTATCTGAAGCTAGCTGTAAGTTTCAAATCCAATGTTACATGATTCATGAAAGTTAGTAAGAACAGCGTTTTTCCAACTGTCAAACTATTTAAAAAACTTACATCTGCTCCAGCATCCAGATAATCAAGATCAAGCTTTGTATATAAAGCTTCCTCTATTTTCACATCCATAGTAATATTAACTGTTAAAGTCTGACTAGGTATGAGCAGAATTTACTTCATTTTATAACCAGCTCCAAAAGCCTAACACAATTTGAGTTGTTCAAAAATCTTAAATCTGCCTGTAAGCATCTAGAAAATCAAGATCACTCTCTGTATCTGAAGCTACCTCTGCGATTCATTTATATAGTTAATTATAAATCAACCATGCAAGTTTGAAAAAGTACTATTTTCTATATAAACATGTGACCTATTCCAAAAAACTAAACCTCCTCCAGCATCTGAAACCTATGGTTCTGATTCAGCATCCACGCCTGTAGAGTGCATCAGAATCACAAGATGAATCATCTATTTAAATTTGATAAAGACTGAAGTAATAAAAAGTAAGATTTGTCTATCAAAGGGCACCTGCCCTAAAAACCTTAACCAGCTCTAAAACCTTAACCTCATCCAGCATTTGAAACCAATGGCTCAGATTTAGCATTGAAGCCTGTCAAGTGCAAAAGTATCATAAGATTCACCATCCATGCAAGGTTGGGGAAGTTAGGACCAGTAATAAATAAGATACAAACATCAGAGGGCACCTGCTTCAAAAACTTTAACTCTAAAAAAGCTTTTTACAAATATTGATTGATGGTTTTTGTTATAAATCACACTATTCAATTAGGATATAAACTAGACTTTGACCCGAGCGTGCAGGGGTTGAAATTGCAAATGATATCGGAAATTCACGAAATAGATACATCGACATATCGTATTGTTGACATTTACATAACCAAGCTTTAGGCCTACAATAATGCTATTAATAATTTCACTACACTCTGCTTAGTTAGAATAATCTAACTGTGTCTCGGGACAGGCCTTCACCACAGTTAAAGCTGAACACCGCTCGTAAATAGGCACTGTCCGCCATATTTCTCTTTCTCTACCGCTCTCCCTACACCCCTATATAAGCCACAGACCTTTTAACAGTTCAAAGTATATCGCTGAAGAGGTCTCACCTGTGTGGACGTACAGCTTGCCTCGCCGTGTTACTCGGTCGCGATGAAATTATCAAATTTTACGCACTTTTTTTCAAACCAGGAGAGTACTAACATCAAATGAACTGGTCAGTGCATTATTTACAAACATAATATGCACATAAATAAGAATTAAATGCATAAAAATCCAAAGACAACGAAAGTAACACTACACGACAGCCACGAGTTTCAGATGTGCAATCGGGTGTAACGAAATCGAAGGGTTTATATACCAGGTACCTGTGTGACGGTGCCTATTTACGAGCGGTGTTCAGCTTAAAAATGCCTCCCATATACCCGTAATAGCAAAAAATTGCAGAACCGCTCCGAAACGATTTTGGAGAAAATTAATGAAGCTGCATTGAAAAAAACAGTCAAATTATTCATAACAAACCATTTTGAGGCTGTAAATACCTTTTATCTGAAAATTTAATTCATATTAATGAAGAATTCAACACTTTTTCACCAACTTTTTTTTTCAAACCATGTTGACATTCGGAACTCTCGGGAATTTTCATATTAAATGCACTGAGTTAGAGTTATCTCCCGTATTTTCTTTGATGAACAGAATATATAGCAAATTTCCGATGAAAATTTACATGTATTTGTATTATCGTTTCTGAGTTTATCCATGCAAATGTGATATTGTGGAAACATGAATGTAATGCGCATGCGCAAGATTGTAAAATCCAAAAAATCCAGGTGATTTCCGGATTTTTTAAAGGAATTTTTGTTGATTATTAATTAACGAAGCTTGATTGAGGAAAAATAAAAACAAATTGGTAATCTTCAAGTACCAATGATGTTCAAAATATATAAAACAAAAGACATTTCTTCTCCGATTTCTCGGTATTAAAGCCCAAAAATTCGAGTCTATTATTTTAATATAGTAGTATAGATAGTAACTTGTCCAACTGGTCACATAGTGAACTTGTAACTGGTCACAAAATGAACTGGACATGGACAATCAGACAAACATTAACAACTAAGCCCTGCATTTGTGAAAAAAAATAAACGACTATATGCGGTATTTATGCATTTCTCGCCCCTAAAATTAAAGGTTTATTAAGAGCTTTTAAACAAGAGGTGAAAGATAGTTGAAATCATACTGAAAATAAGTTTGTAAAAAGGTTATCACCACAGTGACGTCAATGTAGAAATGACGTCATGAAGATTGTCTTATTTTGATAAGAAAAGTTTTGGAGCAAAACATTGGTATTTTATGCATGTTTGCTTACGTACCATTTTTAAGTATAATGTGTATAACTATATGAACAAAAACATAATATGTAAAAATCGTACTTGAGCAAACTGCGCTCTATACTTCGAATTGCAAATATAAAGAAAAAATTACAATATTTTTATTTGTTTGCAAAATTGCAGGAATTAGCTTACCTAGGTGACGTCATAGATAAACAGCTCATGGACAATGATGATTAATATATACGAAGATAGGCATCCTCTGTATAATGTTTTATGAAGATTAGATTTTTATATATACCATTCAAAAATTAAAATTGGGGGCAAGTATTTGAAAAAATCAAATATAGTCCTTTGTTTAATTTATCAAGTTATTAATGATAGTTGTCCATTGAGATGGGGGAAGGGGGACCCTTAATTAGCCAATGTACCTTTTTATTATCTGTTCTCAATGCAAACTGGCAAAAGTATAGGAAGACTTCACTTCTCTCTCACAGAAAAATAGTGAGAGGTTTGAGAAATCAGGCAGACCTCCATTATCATGTTGACGATATATTATTTTAAATTGGATCATTGTGGATTAGAAGCAAATCAATAAAAAATAAAACAACTTCTAAAATTCCAAAAAAACTTTTGTAATTTGTTAAATTTAATTCATTTGGTGTATTCATGGATTTTATAGGTGAAATGTTTTGTAATTGTGTTAGCTGAATGACAATTAAAATCAGTCTATGTGCTTCTGTGTATTTTGGAGGCAATGGTGCAACCTTTGACCCAATTACAACCGTTATGTAGCGGATCTGTTTAATTTTGAAGATAACTGTAGATTATGATTATTTTAGCATTAATTTGGAAGAGTTATTACATGTAACTAATTATAAAGTACGAACTAATTGTAGTATCAGCACTAAATGTAATAAAAATGGTTGTAATTTTGTGGATCCCGTATTCATTACCCCTAAAGATAATACAGTCGCGACTTATTAATTATTTAATTACAACAGGGGTTAACTGAAACTGTGAAAACGTCTTTTGAATTATATAATTATCATTTTATTGCCTTTGAGGTTAATTTACACGACTGTGGACTCAGAATACAGGGCGACATCAACTTCTCTTTCGGAGGAAGTTAATACCGATCACAAAGCGAATCGCCCAAGTCGCCCCTTAAGTTGGTCCCTGAGTTTAACCCAATATACGGTGGATATCAAACCTTCTGAATGCCAATAGATTAGAATATACGTCGAAGAGGGACAATGAAGGTGTAGAAGCCAGGCAGGTTGTGCCTCACGTGAGCTTAGCAAGGAAGATAACCATGTTGTTTACAAGTGTATTTCGAGCCCGATGAAAACAAACTACAACTATCCCCCGCCCCCCACGAGAACTGGCTACTGAGTATATTGTAGTCTTTCCATCCGAGGGAAAAAGGTCACTATATAGTTGACTTTCACTCACAGTGGGCTTTCTACCCCACGTTTTTGGTTCAGATTTCAGAGAAAAGATTATGGAGAGACACTCGGAATTAAAACAATGTTTTTTGTACTCCCAATGTTACATAAACCTGCAAATATCTGTAAACTTTATTGATTTGATTTGAACATATTTTATTATACAAATAAATTGCATATTTGGATTAGGCAGCATGTCATGCCCGTATAAGCCTTCTCCATAAGGAACAAGGTACACATAATTATTACATATGTAATCTAATACAGCTTATGATTAAGTGCTTATCTAATAAATTGATGTAAGATAACATAATACAACTTATTATGATTGTATAGTTGATGAAAAATATGAATAATGGTATGAGAGAGAAAAAACCAACCAAACAAAACAATGGTACATAGGTAAGTAGAAAAAAATTAAATAAATGAACAGAAAATCCCCATATACAGATACAGCATTTGGTTTACTTAATAAACTATATTTAAATCTTTTAGTATTTGCAATATATTCATGTACAAACTTAAATAAGGCAATGTTTTCAGCATAAGAAATATAATTGTCTCCAGACAGCAGTAAGTCAAGAGTTATAGGTTTTTGTATCTCCAAATTTGATATGCAATGAAATAGAGTATTTCTTTTCTTAACATATTTAAGACATTAAAGAAAAACATGAAATGCATTTTCAATAAGAAACCCACAATTATTGCAAAATAGAATTATCTAATATGAAATCTTTATGAAGGTCAGCATTTAGACTACTAGCACTATTCCTTAATTGACAATGGATAATATTTTCCATACGATTTCCATAATTACAAACTTTTTCAGGTTTTTTAAAAATAAAGTTTCTTTAAGGCATTTGTAAAAGAAGATACGGATAGAAAGCTTCTAATTAGAAGAGGTAAATCATTTCATAACTGCATAGTTGAGGGTGTAAAACTTCAAGTAAGATGTAGTTCTAGCTTAAGGGATAATAAAAGTAAGACCACCATGACTTCTTAAGGGATAAGTGGTTTCGGGACGAATGCAGGGCTTTAAGAGATCTATGAGATAATTAAGTGCCAGTCCATACACTATCTTGTAAATAATATAAATTTATGTACTTTTATTCTGACAGATAATGTTTCCCAACCCAGCTCATGGTATAGTTTTTTTTCTCGAAGAATTAACTCTTATTCCAGTGATAATTCTAGCTGAAGTATTTGAATTTCTTCTAAAAGAGTTTCTTCTCTTTGATTAAAATTATCCCAGACAATATCTCCATATTCTAAAACAGGTCTTATAAATGAAGTGTATATTTTTATTAGTGAATCACGAGGAAGGGAGTATTTAATTAGCAAACGTAGAATATTTAAACGTTTGCATGCTTTTTCATAAGTACCTTGTATATTTAATTTATATATAAGTTTTATTAAGGTGTGTTTTATCAATTTTTTTTAAATACAAAGATTTAATTTGGTTCATATAAATACACATACATAGTACTTAATCATTGTATGTCGCATGATTTGATGTATACAGTACCGATCAGACCCAACCTAACACCAGAGAAAACCCCAACTAAACCCCGGGTTTACTTTTGGGGTTTACTTGGGGTTTACTTTGGGTTTACTTTTGAAAATTTGGGTCCACTCGGGGTTTACTTTGGGTTTACTAAGAAATTGCTTTTGAGGTCAACTGTACGCACTGAAGTGTGAAGCAGACCCGTCTTTTATTTAACCATCCTACTGCCTGTTATTCCTGCCCCTTGTATATTCCGAATACACAGTTACCGTCTGCCCTCAGGGATATACTTCTGACTGGGTTTACTCTCTGTGTCCACTCTGGGTTTACTTTGGGTTTACTCTGGGTTTACTCTGGGTCCACTCTAGTAAAATCTGAGTAAACCCAGAGTAAACCCAGAAAGTAAACCCAGGGTTTAGTTGGGGTTTACTTTCTGTTAGGTTGGGTCAGATCGGTACTGTATACATCTTATATATCTGAAATGACACACATTTTTTCAGGTATAATAACTTTTAGGAAAATAATTAAAGAATTCTGTTTTGCAGCCGTTGTACTGAAGTATCAGAAGCTATCTTAAAACAGACTTAGAAAAACTCTTTGACAGAAACATTTATATTCAAGTGAAGATTTAGTTAAGTGTACATGCTCCAAGCATTTTTAATATGCCTTTGGAATAATATCGGTAGTGTAAATGAGTTGATGCAGAACTTTAAAATACCAATAAACAAATATATATCTAAAGATAATTAAAAGAAAAAATGACGAACAATTTTCTTGCAGATTTCTTATCAGACAAGTTTTGAACTATTTATCTGGTATATACATGTATTCCCCACGCGAAAGTAAAAATGAATCGAGAGCTTATATTTATAATAGCTATAGGAACTTTCTTTAGAGAAACAGTTTAATAACTTACCGGTACCAGGAGGAAAGTTATTTCATTACAAAGATGAAAAAAAAATCTTGTTTAAAATTACAAATTTTATGAACAAACCAAGAGAAAATAAAATAAGCAATACACAACATATACCGGACATATACATGTATGCACCTCTTGATTGGGGAATACTTTGAACTTTTAGAAAACATTGATTATGGAATGTTGTCAGCAACACATATACGTCTTTCATCGGATCTTGGCTTTATAAAGTGTTGCAAATGATATTGGATAGTGCTTAAACATGGCACTTTTTTAAAAACATGTATACTCCATGGGAGATACGAGACGACAATCACCCACGGATCAGAAATGAGACATAACGGCTGCTTTATTATGTTCGAAATGAGAAAAGTGGAAAGTATTTAAATAGCAATTACTTTTGTACTTAAAATGAAATTCATTCAGAAGATAAGGCAAATTATATAACTCGTATCTAGAGGTATTCAATCTGTCATGTCGCGTTAAATGATTCGGTTATGACTGAGTTTAATAGTAAAACAAACATTAGAACGGGATAAGAAGAGTAAAATATGACTCGAGAATATAATTTTCAAATACGATCAAAAAGAATATTTCCCTACGGGATATGTAACTCAACGATTCCGGAATTATGCAGGAAATGGCTGATAAGCTAAGGGAAGATAAATGTATTTTTACACATTATTACATTAATTGTACACACAGGGAAGCTGGGTGAATTATTTTGCCATATTCCTTAATGATAACTAACATATTTAATTTATAACATACGAAGGGGAATTGACTAAATTTTTTGATTATTGAAACGATATTTGATATGTTTATAAACAAATTAAAGACAAGGGAATTAACAAATTCAGCTGACTATTTGTAGCCAGAAAAATTGCTCTTTTAGGGATACAATTTGATAATTAGAATTACTGTAAACCAGCTTTTATTCGCGAAGACTTTATTTCGCAAAAAACCTGAGATAAACTCGGTCGCGGCAACTAGTTTTCGCGATCAAGCTTATCTACAACCGTGTTGTTATTACACTCAAAGGGCAAAGACCGCTTCGCGGCAAGACAAATTCGCGACGAAGAGGCTCTCGTGAACCTCGCGAAAATTTTTCGCCTGCGAATAAAATGTGGTTTACAGTATATGCGTTAAGACATAATCTTTTAGCATCATAGTAAGCAGAAATGAAAGCCGCATTTTTACCGCGAGAGGTTTTTTTATTTATTGTATAACTTTTGCTTGTTCTGTGTGTTATGTTTGTAATTTGATTGGTTGTCTAAAACGTATTTGCATATGTATAAAAATAATAAGGCCAGACGCATTTGTTTTCTTATACTTTAAAGTCATTAACCTCTATCAAATGTCATTTCCTGCTAATTAATTTATATTAATCCGGTAGGTCTGACAAGGCATGGGAATTTCCAATATAAGAATATAGTTCTTACTCATTGTATGTAATGTTTATATCTTTAGATGTATGTTCTGTGTAAGTCGACAGTTGATAATGTATGTGAGGATGATGCGATGATAGGATTGTCCCTAAAACTTTACGTATATACATTACAAGAAAAAAAATTAAAAAGAAACCGATTAACCAGATTTAATTTTTATCTCAAGAACGATCCACTATTTACTTGTTGAGGTCTTCCTGAATCTTCCTGGTACACGACAACCTGTATGTTAAATGACAAATCAGAACAATGAGGTGAACTTTATTACTAATATATATAGAAGGATTAGCTTTAACATTGTCCTACGATATGTATTATTTTCTATTGTATTATAAATACCTCATCAAAGATCATGTAGTTATTGTTGTTTTTGAGGTCAATACAAATCTATATATTTACATGTATCTATCTATCTATCTATCTATCTATCTATCTATCTATCTATCTATCTATCTATCTATCTATCTATCTATCTATCTATCGAGATCAATATTTATCCATCTATCTACTGTGGAATAATTAGAATTCGTAGTGGCTCAATTTTCGTAGTATTCGTGGGTAGCCCTCCCCCCACGAATTTACATCCTCGACGAAAACAAATTTTGAAAGAGTTAGTATTCTTACTGAAACTGAAATCAGACGCAACCACGAATTAACATCTCCATGCATAAGCAAAAAACCCACAATCCACGAAAATTTGACCCCACGATTGAAATGATTCCAGAGTATCTATCTATCTATCTATCTATCTATCTATCTATCTATCTATCTAT
>WFKH01011926.1:31363995-31377882 GCA_016163765.1 Magallana hongkongensis
TATCTATCTATCTATCTATCTATCTATCTATCTATCTATCTATCTATCTATCTATCTATCTATCTATCTATCTATCTATCTATCCGCCTGTTTGTCTCTCTGTATCTATCTATCTATCTATCTATCTATCTATCTATCTATCTATCTATCTATCTATCTATCTATCTATCTATCTATCTATCTATCTATCTATCTATCTATTTAACAGATGATATATCCTTCAAAAAAGTCGCAACCCAATCACATACCCACGAAGGAAAAGGTTATTCTGCACACAATGCAGTTGATGGAAACAGAGCAACTTGTATGAGGACACGTGATATAGGGACAACCTCGGTCCACAAGACTGTCTGGTGGAAAGTGGATCTTGGTAGAGTGTACAGAATTAACAGGGTTACCATTTTGTTTAGGAACTACCACAGTCAAGGTGGTATGTATTGTTTATACGCCGTTTAACACGTTGTGGGTTTTTTTCAGTCTGAAGCTGATGCAAACTATTTTTTTCTTGAACCTCTAAACTAAAGTTTTCGCTTATAGAATCAAAAGAACAAGTTTTATTTGCGAGTTAAAACAATACGTTAAAACGTTACCCAGAAATTCTTTAATGCTTTATGCAAGTTTTGTTTATGACATAATTAATAAATAATGATTTTTTAAAAACGATATGCTTTGACGATAAAATGTATGAATGAATGTTCGAAAGACAGTCAAAGATACCCCCTCCCCCAAAATTATTTTTGATGACATTTTGGTAGCCTAATCATATACACGTTTTACTGCATCCGAGTTTGTCTTTTGTCATGCAATGGAATATTTGCCTTTTTTATTATAATTATTTAAAAAAGCAAAACAGTGTCGATGATAAAATAACAGTTCTTTTTAGTGTGAGTGCACTCAGTATTTCGAAACATTTCCTTATTGACTGCTTGCTTTTACAAGGTTAATGGCTCCTGTTAGTGGATTAGATTTAATGTAGTTGTATGTCATCTATATTTCCCAACAAATAATTGGATCAAGTTCCGATAAAAACATTGTTTTGAACATATGGAGGGTAAATAATTGTCATTAAAACCTATCTGTCAGAACATATTGTGGCGTTTTACATGTATTCTAAAGGACTTTCAATTATCTGCCTAGATTTGTTGATTTTACTATGTGTCTTTTCAGTTGTATTTTACCATTATTCGTTAGTCCTCTTAAGAATTCATAATTTTTAGCTTTTATATTATGTTAGTAAACGTTTAATCATTAATG
The DNA here is from genome assembly GCA_016163765.1 of Magallana hongkongensis. Classification (NCBI taxonomy): domain Eukaryota; kingdom Metazoa; phylum Mollusca; class Bivalvia; order Ostreida; family Ostreidae; genus Magallana; species Magallana hongkongensis. The sequence goes on from WFKH01011926.1 coordinate 31,365,250, forward strand.
CTTCATATTTGTTTTCTAAATTTCCTTACATTAAAGTCCAACTGTTAATATCTCATTCAAAATTCTCAATATCTTTTGGCTATATATTATCACAATTCAAGCCTGTATCGCTAAATTGGGAATGCTGAAAACGACATAAAACATATTTTACATATATTTAAGAAAGACGAACTATGTTCAATTTTAAAATGTTACATATCTAGATTTTGTTTAAACACAGTTAGGTCATATAAAATTAATACTTAGATTCTCATCCTAATTTGCAAAAAATATGGGGCGGGTGGGCAGATTTTATTATTTTTTATATTTTTAAAAACACCTTTTTTACCGTTCATGTTCAAGCAATAACAACTGCTTTATTCTTTTAAGTTGTTAATGCTAATATGAGTACACAAACCCACTTGTAATCTTTTAATTCCATTTTATTTTGACTTAACTGTTAATGCATGAAGAAATTTGTATTCTAATGATAACAAACACAAATGGTAATCCACATGTTTAGGCAGCCATTAAAATGTTTTGAATTTTTTGTATACCGAGCCCGATTTTTTTTTCCCGAAATTTTTTTTCCACACAATTTTTTTTTTCAAAATCAAATAAAATGCATCGGGGCAGGTCATTTTCAGAGGGGCGGGCGGGGATGAGAATCTAAAAATTAATTTTATGCGGCCTTACACTCCATATAGCTAATGACGTTTCTCTCTGAGTGGAATTTGCTTCTAAAGTTTTAGACAAAATAGCATAAATGTAGATGGAAAACATTTCAAATTTTGCTTTTAGAGCGTCGACAACGAGGCCGTTTTGCAGGATTCTCTATTTATGTATCAAACACTGGTGATATACAAGGTTCTACGCTGTGCTACAAAGACGGACCACAGTTGCCTCCCCTGAACTTTACAACAACCTGCCCTGAATACGGACGATACGTCATCTTTTACAACGAAAGGCTAGATGACGTGAGCTATCCGAGGGGTTATGAACTAACAAGTGCTTACACTGAATTGTGTGAAGTTATCGTACAAGGTATTTTTTTTTCAATGTTAATACTATTTATAACAAAAACCTTTGTCATTAATTGACCAACTGCAATCCGTTTAAGGATGGCGTTTACTCAGAATAAAAAAAAATCCACTGATGATAATGAAAAACCATCTATTGTACAGACCTTTGATTATAGTGTTATTTTTCACTTTCAAAAAAGTAGGTCAATAACCTAATTTTTGAGTTAATGGTCGTTTAATATTTTTTGAAAAATTATGAAAAATCCATTAAAATTTTACACCAGGATTGAGATTTTCTTACTTATGAAAATATTACAAATAATCAAACTCTTTTAAAAATGAAATACAGGAAATGCAGCTTATGAATGGCAGTTGCACTAAATAGAAAAAAAACCCATTAAGTTTTCAGTAACAATTTTAAACAAATATTCCAGTCCGAATTTCCTCTATCAATTTCACATCCCTACCCATTTTTGCTTCAATTTAACAAAAAGCTGAATAATGATAACACTAAAACATTAATAGTATAAAACTTCTTATATTGACCTTTTTCTGCTGGCATAACATGTATATGACCTATTTTTTTTATCATTATAGTACTGCTTAAAATGTTTTAGTGGAAAACAAAAATTGAAAAAAATTAGTCCGAATTTCCTCTGTTTTGCTATAAGTCCATTTTTGTTTAAGGTATCTCACTCCTCACGTTTTGATTACATTGCGAAGATGATCATCATATTTAAAATGAATATGATTTTATTTATTTAATCATCACAGAAAGATTAATATTTTATAATTACACAACATTCATAAAGAAAATCCATTTGATATCAAGAAACAAACAAGTTTTTTGGGGAATTATTTTTTCATGCGGAAGGTTTTTTTAGACGAAAATGATAGAAAAAAGTAATGTTATGAATTTTCAATATACTTTTCTTTTCATTTATTCATTATTCACATTTTTAACATTTGATAGCTTTGTAACATATTCTATAGGTTCTGTGTGACATGTACAAATTTAAATCTTGAGAGAGTGATAGACTTTTACCATAAAATTCTGCAAATATATAGAAAATGTTTGAATTTTTTTCAGCCAAATTTTGGGAGAATTTTACCTTTGAAGCCATATATCTAAAATTTGACATCACTGACCCCTATGTTTTGATATGTCAAATTGATACTGAATACTTATCTAGGCAAACTGGATTAATCTTATGAAATTCTTGATATTCAAAAAGTTTTTATTCCAAATCAAATTGTAACTATTATAGAAATTGTCTATTTTAAGTGCAAAAATGCTACAAAAAATTAATGCAGCTTCATACATAATTTTTTCGTAATCCCATCATTCCGTGTGACCATTGTGCATAATTAAAAACAATATTCGAAGAAATAAGTTTGCTTAAAAATACTGACATCAAATCCTAATCAGGCTAAAAATGCATTTTAGGTGCAAAAAGGTCAAATTAAATGGGCCATAACTTAGAGGGATGAATACTGAACACCCATTATCTTTGTATTTTTAAAGTGTGTTTTGTCTACAGATTTTAATGATATACTTCTCAAGAAATTCTTGATACAACAACATTGAGGAGTTGGATACCTTAAGTCTAATTCCATAATATAGTAAAAATATTGAATGTTATGTCACAATAATAAATTTATTTTTTAAATACTTTTTAGCTCACTTTAGCTGAGAGCTCAAGTGGGCTTTTCTAATCACATTTTGTCCGTCGTCCGTCTGTCCGTCCGTCCGTGTGTCCGTCTGTCCGTCCGTCTGTAATTTTTTTATATTTTGAACTTCTTCTCTAAAACCTATCGGCCAATTTCAACCAAATTTGGCACAAAGCATCCTTATGGTAAGGCAAATATACATTGCAGAAATAAAAGGCCAGTTTTTATTCAAAGCAGAGAAAACCTCGAAACTGTAAAAAAAAAAGGGGGGGGATTTTTAAAAATCTTCTTCTCAAGAACTACTGGATCAATTTCAACGTAATTTAGCACAAATCATCCTTATGAAAAGGAAAATATAAATTGCAAAAATTAAGGCCTAATTCTGTTCCAAATTTGAGCTAATTACGAAAATAATAATAAAGGGGGTTCAATCAGTTTTAGTTCGGGTTCGTTATTCCATATCCCGAAACCAAGCTTTGTTTGAAGCAGCCATTTTGAATGCATGTTAAAAGATCAATTTGATTGTTGTGCAAGAGTTAACGTGTGAAGATAATCTTTGAAACATGCAAGTTATATTGGTGCCGATTTTGTAAAGTAAATTGAGGTTAAATATTTCAAATGCGTTATCGTTTTCACTTTTGACGATGGTTTAGCTTGTTTTGATATCGTTTCGTTTTCATTTTGCTTTTTAACTCGGGGGAACGGTCGTCTGTATTTTGGAATTTTCCATATCGAATCAAACTTCGGTAAATCAGGTAGCTGATTGTTTACCTGCGCAAAATCTGATGCATTAACAACATACTTAAGTACAAATCATTGGTAATTCGGTATGATATCTGCGCTAAGCATATGGATTATTTATGCAATTTTAAATGCAATGTTAAGATGCCAGCTCGAGTCTATTCAGTTTAAACAGACATTGTTTTCGCTGATGGATATATATATATATATATATATATATATATATATATATATAAATATCAAGATATATATATATGGTTTTATTATTAAAGTAAGTACTTTCTTTGTTTTAGTACATTTCCTCTGTTTTTATTGTTTACAAATTTCTATTTACTAACCATATTTGAGTGTCATTGACACTCAAATATGGTTAGTAAATAGAAAAGGACCAAGTAACTTAAGTGATCGCTTTTTGATCGGGTAACTTCGCCGGAATTTCCTCCGAAAGAGAAGTTGAAGTCGCCCTGTATTCTGAGTTCATAATCGTGTGAATTAACCCCATAGACAGTAAAATGATGATTATCAAATTAAAAAAAAACATTTTCACAGCCTCAGTTTATCCTTGTTGTTATTAATAACTCGCAGCTGTCTTAGCTTTAGAGGTTATAAATACGGGTGATGCAACCACATACTGTGCATTGAAAATTAGAACCGATATTTATTACATTTCGTGTTGATATTACAATAGTTGGTAACTTGTAATTAGTTAATAACCCTGCCAAATTAATGCTAAAATAATAATAAAACCATGTTTGTTTACAGTTATCTTCAAAATTAAAAAGATTCTCTTCATTAGTACATAACGGTTGTAATTTGGTCATAGGGTTGGACTAATACCTCCAAAATACACAGAAGTACAGAGACCGATTTTATTTGTCATTAAGCTAACACAATTATAAAAGCATTTTATCAATAAAATGTATGAATACATTAAATAAATTAAATTTAACAAATTTGATAAGTTTTTTAAATTTTTAGCTCAGCTGAACTGAAAGCTCAAAAATTTTATACAGGAATATATAGAGAAAAATCTTTAAAAATCTTCTTCTCAAAATCCAATTGGCTAGAAAAGCTGTAACTTATGTGGAAGCATCCTCAGGAAGTGTAGATTCAAGATTGTTAAAATCATGATCCCCAGGGGTAGGGGGGCCACAATGGGTGGGGGTCGATTTTGACATAGGAATATATAGAGAAAAATCTTTAAAAATCTTCTTCTCAAAATCCAATTGGCTATTAAAGCTGTAACTTGTGTGGAAGCGCCCTCAGGTAGTGTAGATTCTAGTTTATTCAAACAATTCAAACAGTGATCGCTGGGGTAGGGTTGAGCTAACATGGGGTTGAATTTTTACATAGGAATGTAAGTATATTCTCTTCGAAAATCAGTTAAGCAGAAAAGCTGTTACTTGAGTTAGAGCATCCTCAGATAGTGTAATATATAGAGAAAGTCCTTAAAAAATCAAATAAAAAAAGGATGTGGGACCTCGGGGGGGGGGGGTCTCGAATTTTTACATAGGAAATAAATTTGATCATTCTCAAAATTATATAGTATTACTTATATGCAAGCATATTGACATTTGTTGATTCTCAGTTGTTAAGAATGTGACCTTGGATAATTCTTGGGCCACACAAAGGGTTCAAAGTTCGATGTAGGTGTGTATTTATATGAACAGTTGTTTAAGATCTTTTTGAGAATGGCAATATGTGATATAACTTTAATATCATCTAGTTACAAAAGGGGCTCAACATAAGAACATCTGTAGAAAATTAAAAAAAAATCTTTTAATACATGATCTTTTTTACTCATTAATTGTCCCATTATTTTGGATATGACTTCATAAAGTTAATTTTATTATGTCTAGTGTTGCACAGGTGAGCGATGTGGCCCATGGGCGTTTTGTTGTGTTTAGAATAAATGTTACTCATGACATTGAACTTTATAACAATCCGAATTTGACAACTTAAACCCTGAGTAAACAACATCCTTAAGGTGGTATTGAACACCTGTCGGTATTAATGTCGATAAAAGTACATTATAATCAAATACTTTCACCGTTTTAAAATTTTCAAATTTTCAATATTTGACCAAAAAACATGTTTTAACATTTTTTGGAAAGGTAAAAATTATAAAAGCCCCAGCAGGATTCGAACTCATGACTTACAGATTCGTAGGTAACGCTCTAACACATTGCGCTACGCCGTTAGGTAACAATTTCTGGAAAGAAAAAGTTTATCAAATTATGCTTGATTTTATTGTTTATTTCGATCGGAAGTACGTAACAATATGGAAGTGTCCCATACCACCTTAAGTCTCTCTTTAGTAAACTTTTGACAATTTTCAAAATCTTTGATGATTTTTAGAAATGTTTTTTTATTTGTCATGGCATCTTAAAGGTAAACGGGGTTAATCGTTATGATTATAACCAATTAGATAGTATTGACTAATCATTTTTGGAGTTAAACTTATTTTTTTATGCGAGCAATTAGATGAATAGTTTTATGACCATAACTAGTGGCTAAAAGAAATATAGAAATCAAAGTACCGAAGTACTGCCGGGAGTTGATTTTTATTATTGATTATTATTTTGATATCAACGATATGTTATTTCGCATGGCAAGAAGTTTCTTAGCTCTATTTGAATATTAACGCACATTTTTTTCTAATATGAATTCTCGGGCTTTTCCGACAAGAATTCCGAGCTAGAGACGAATAACCCCATATAAATCACATTGTGCAATATTCAAAGATAGAATTAACGCCATCAAATTCTACGATGCCTTATGTATCAGTAATCGAAATATTTCTGGAAAAGTATATTAAAGCAATTTCTAACAAACGAATGATAATAAAGTGTAGTCTACGCCAGTACTGGTTCTATCTTTAGAATAGATAGTCTGTCCTTGATTCCAAACGCTGCCGCTGTAATCGAACTCTGGCGTAGGAATACATACGACCACAAAAATATATAATTGTTCGTACCATTTAAAATCTGACTATTTTTAAGGTATTTATAAGTAGATTTCCTTGAAAAGCAATGATTCTGAATACATTACATCGAATTTATCGATTATTTTCAAGTACTACGTCTTGTCAGCGGTGATGATTTGTGCTTAGGTCCAAACACTGTTTTACTTCCGGTTTGCCAGAGTAACTGCATAGGAAAGTCGATTAAAATCAACTCCCAAAAACATTATGTAAATACAAATACATGCGGTATTGAGCATTGACACTTTTTTATGTATTCATGTTTTTATCATTTATTTTACAAGGCTGTCAGAATTCTAGTGTGTATGGCAGTAACTGTGACATACCATGTCCGTCCAATTGTAAGGGCAACATGTGTCACATACAACTTGGCAACTGTTTTGCATGCCAACCTGGATGGACTGGGGCGACTTGTATTACAAGTATGTCAATTAATTACTCTAAGCTTGATTTAATAATACACTTAATTCATTTATTATTGTAGTGCCAGGTACAATTGAAAGTCTGTTTTGTTTTTAAAGTTATTAAAAAGATTATTTCTGTTACTCGTTGCCTAAACATTTTATCTTCTGCGTAATATGTACATATCAACTTTTCTCTAAAAGATATCATCTAGTTTAAACGTTGTATACGGTCGTGTAAGTCATTTTTACTTTATTATGTTTAATGAATTCTTAAGAGTATAGAAAATGAATAATATCTTCAATAATAAAAATCAGAGAAAATAGGCTTTTTGTATATTATATTGAAGAACATTTATACTTTATTTATCTTAATTAATAAAAAACAGAGAAAAAAAGCTTTTATGTACTATTTCTCACTGTTTTAACTCGTCTTTTCTTTCTAAGATCAATAGCCAAAAAATAAATAAACATGATCCTATACTTCTAGATAACTGCATTTCTACCGAAAAACTTCATAATGGATTTTATCATTACAATTCATTAAAATTTCAATTGAATAAAAAGGTTTGTGTTGTATTGCTTATAATTAAAAGAATGTGGTGGGAGGATTGATAATTTATCATATTTCGAAAGACGGTTTGAGTTATGTTGCTTTGTATTGATAGAATGTATAGAAGGATGGTACGGTATCAACTGTAGTCAACTGTGTGTAGGACATTGCAGAGATGGGGCAACCTGTAATCACCTGACTGGTCTATGTGACGCAGGGTGTGAAGACGGATGGTATGGAAACAACTGCATTCAACCGTGTGAATGGCAATGTAAAAATAATACAACCTGTAATCACGTGACAGGTCATTGTGACGGAGGATGTGAAGATGGATGGTATGGTATACACTGCAGTCAACCGTGTGAATGGCAATGTAAAAATAATAAAACCTGTAATCACGTGACAGGTCATTGTGACGGAGGATGTGAAGATGGGTGGTATGGTATACACTGCAGTCAGCCGTGTGAAGGCCATTGTAGAGGTGGTGCAACTTGTAACCACGTGACTGGTCTATGTGACGTAGGGTGTGAAGAGGGATGGTATGGCGTACACTGCACCCAAAAATGTGAAGGACATTGTAGAGATAACAAAGTCTGTAATCACGTGACTGGTCAGTGTGACAGAGGCTGTGATGCCGGATGGACAGGTTATTTGTGTAACAAAGGTGAGTTTGGATCTGAAATAAATACATGTAGTTGTTTTGGTTTTTTGGTGTATGAATTTTAATTGGAAATAATAACACAAACGCAAACCTAAAAAAGTAAAAACATTGTGAACATTATTTTTAGGTTGAACTTGATTCAATTTTTTTTCACTAAACGCAATAAACACTATAGTCTGTTTCAAGTTATTGCTTCCATCACTTTTTGATGATTTTTAATTACGAAACACATACCTGTGAAAGAAATACAGTTGAAATCGATGAAAGGGAAAATATCCAATATATCTTCATTTACAAATTATCATTTTTTACTCATAAAAGTTCACAGGAACGAGAATATATTTCTTACGGAGATTTATAGTGGGAAATGTTTACATCTTTTCTTCAGTCGGAACTCACTCGGAATACTTCGCACAATTTTTCAACATTATCATCCGGGTGTTTTCATGGCTGATGCAATGCAAAATCCCCGTAGACTTTCTATTTTGGGATGTGTATTGAAACCTGAAGCCGTAGAGGGGGGGGGGGGTTCAAAGCAGATAATCTGGACATTTTTCATATTAGTTAATGAACGTAGTTTGAGCACAAAGGTATATGTTATTATCGAAATATCAAGCGAAAAGTGGTGGAAGCAAAAACTTGGGACAGAGTAATAGTAGGTAATATTTTAACAGTAGATTTCAAAACTTTAAAAAATACGTAATTTAATTCGCAGGATAATTGCTCCTGAGAAAATGAAAGATTTATGAAAGATTGTAATGAAGTCTATAATTGTGTGTGAAATATAGGACACGTTTGTGTGTTCATATTAGTGATGCAAACAATGGTTATTTTACGCAATAATTTGCAAAAATATAATATTTTACAATTATTGTCTATCACAGAGTGTGAAGTCGGAATGTATGGTTTTGACTGTGTCAATAATTTGCAAAAATATAATATTTTACAATTATTGTCTATCACAGAGTGTGAAGTCGGAATGTATGGTTTTGACTGTGTCAACACATGCAGTGGTCACTGTTTTAGTGATTCTCCATGTAACAAACAGACAGGCCATTGCGAGAGAGGATGTATGATTGGATACATAAACAGTGACTGTGGTACAAGTAAGTGATTGATACACTGTAGGCGGTTTAATTGTGTCATATACATACATGTATTAGAATCTTTCACATAACCTTAATTAAAGAGTTGGTTTTGTGAGGTCAAGTAGATTGTTTGTGGGGGCTTTCTTTACTGAAGCAAATACTTATATGACCTTTGATAATAGGGTTACTATTTGTAAAATGTGTTTTGGACTATTTCACCTCATCAAACATAACTGTATTACATTTGAATATTTTTTTGACACCAATGCCTGCAGATTGATTTCATAATTGTTATTCAATTGTCATTCTTTTTAATCTGTTATATTAAGAGTGTCCTTATGGATATTTTGGAATGGATTGCAAAGAACGTTGTATTGGATATTGCACAGACAATAAAACCTGTGATCACGTCAGCGGACTGTGTCCTAGTAGTTGTCATGACGGATATATTGGAAAATACTGTAACAATTGTGTGTAAAACATTGAAAATCACTCATCATATTTCAAAACATCTGCAAATCTATCAAATTTACATTGGTTTCAGTATGCTTAGTTCTTTTGTTAACTTTGTTAAAATGAACTTTTTATCTATTATCATATCTCAGCCTGTAAAGAAGGATATTATGGCAAAAATTGTTCCATGGTTTGCCATCCTAACTGCACAACGTGTCGAAACACGGACGGATTTTGCACTTGTGAAGCAGGTTGGATAGGTCCTAGCTGCTCTAGGTATGAAAATTAAAATCAGATGACGATGAATAAAGTATTAAAACTATTTAATGCATGTGTTATGCTACAATAGTAAATGTGATGTGGTAGACCTTTATACAGTTTTTTCAATTTGTTTTATGTCACAGGGTTTAAAGGTGTGTGACTGTAAGTCAATATATCGTGTCTCAGTAGCTAAGTGTTTAGAGCGCTGGCACAATACGCCAGAACCCATTGGTTCGAATTCCGGTTGCTAGTTGACTTTTCACCACCTGTTACACAAATATCATTGAAAATATTTCAGAATTTGTTTCAGACAATATGATTAATTACAGAATGTGTTTGGTCTTATGGCGGAAACTGTCAGTATCCGTGCAGTAGACACTGTATAAACCAGACATGTGACAGATTCAATGGAAGCTGTTTGCTTGGTTATAGTAATGCATACATGTATTGTGAATCAGGTAAATACATTACAAATGAATCATGAATTTCTCGCTTGTTGAAATTTTCATGAGAATGCAGCCAATCTTTAGTGTTTCATTTGTGCAAGTCATTCTATAAGTTTCTAAATTTATAGGTATTTTAGCACATTACCCAGTGATATGATTTCTACCCTTTAACTTCGATATTATTTATGAAATAAATGATAAGATGTATTGAATGCATAATGATTTTTTCTTTGGGCTTTACTTTTAGCGAAATAAATTTATAAAAAATGAATTTTGAAAATACATTTCGAAAAAAAAAATCCCCTCCAAAAATGATTTGAAGCTAATAAAAACGATTTACATATCACAGCAGATGGTGAACAATCTCCACCGACTCTAACAATATCGATCGCTGGGTTTACAGTGTCACTAATTATCAACATCATTGTCATCAGCGCGGTCATGCTTCGGAGACGGTAAATTATTTATCTTTTTATCGGCTTTTGAATATAGAGTTAAAGTTTGAGACTTTTGGAACAGTGATAGTACCTTTGTTATCATTTTAATAATATACTAGAGAAAATTACAGAAAAAAATCGTTCAACCGGAATAATATCCAGGGTTGTTTGAGGTCCACGTCTAAAACTGATCAGAATACCACCGAAGACGACGGATCTCATTACCAGGAGCTCAAGGAAAGAAAAAATGAAAACAATTATCAGAATTTAACATAACTAACCTCTTTATTGTTATGTACAGGCAAATATATATGACATTATTAATCAATAATAAAACTGCAGCATATATTTGGTTTTAGATAGAAAAGGTATATAAAACTCTTCGTAAAGACAACATACCTTCTTTGTACATATACAAAGACATTATCAAAATTGAAATGTACCATAGTTCTAAAGGGATAGAAATATCAACATGTGCAAATAAAAATCACATAAGAAAAAAAATCTAATGAATAAATCGACTAAATGTCCGGTATAGTCTAAAACAATGTTTCTTTCCTGTTGTTGGATTGTTAAGTCGCTAACAAAAATTATAGTATAATGGACAAGCTGCTCAAAAACATATAGTTGAGAACTGAAAATATGTGTTTTATTTAAAATTAAAATTGGCAATGTAGACGCTTAATATTTAGTCAGTGCTTTGTATATATATTTTGCGAAATCAAATATGTACTATTTAGAAAAAAAGAATAAAGTTTGTTTTTTATGATCTATTTTTCTTCATATTTTTTACGTGCCGATTTCAATGATAATCTTGATATATCTGTATGAATAAAATTTTTATATGATTAATTAATTCCTAGCTCTCTGATTGTCTGATACCCAACAATCTAGAAAAAAATAAAACGTTATATTTACCTGCACGTGACCTAGGAGGTCAATATAAAATATGATCTTTTCTACATAAGACTTAAAATAGATCGGGAATTTCCAAAATGCTACGATTGGTTATTAATGTCGTGCAATGAAATATCGCGTTTCTCAATTTGTTCGGCTATGGCTTCACACTAAAAGATGATGAGGTTTTTTCGCTTGATAACACTCAATTTGATATGTCTGTATGAGTTTGTCGCTGAATCATATAATAACACAATTATTGCTGTTTTTAAGATCATTAAAATGATTAAACCTCAAAAATAGCAATAATTGTATAATACTGTAAACGGATTGATTTATATTTTGTTGTATATTTTATGAAGCCCTTTAAGGGGAAACCGGCTTCTGTTTATTTAGGTACATCTCTAATTGCTATGCAAATATGTTGAAAATACCCTCAGAAATGCGCTAATTATAATCCAAGTAAACCTTTTCCGCTAAATAAAGATCGTACACGCATAATTTATTGTGTTTACAGTATACTAGTAGTTAAAAGTAACCACCGCTACATGTACATGTAAATAAAGGATCCTTTGTAAAAAGCTGATGATTTGCTGCTCGCTACGTTTAGTAATGAATAAGGCTACGAACAATAATGCAAACAAATTACCAGGTTCATTACAAGGTACAAGTACAGTAAAAGATCTACTTACAAGAACTATCATCAATCGTTGTGATTCAAACATACCTTAAAAAAGGACTGATTGAAATTTGAGTTTTTATTTTTTTACCAACAGACTTATTCAAGTCAAATACATACCAAATATAAGCAAAGTAACAAAGTAACGCTGAATTGAATTCCTTCTCTAGAGTTGCTTCCCTGTGTATGTAAGCTTCATTTTTTTTTATTCTATTAGCTCTGTAAATGTCGCAAGCAGATATACAAGACAATCGTTAATAGATTGAGCTTTACATTATCGTTATTTCCGACGAACCAGAGATGATTTTATTCCCAAATCAAACTTTTTACACCTCAATTTATTTACCCAGTTTTTTTTTTT
>WFKH01011926.1:31392913-31407186 GCA_016163765.1 Magallana hongkongensis
TGCCATGACCTTGATCTAGAAACTTAACTGCACATCCCCATCAACAGGCAGTCATTAGTAAGGTATAGACATTGTTGGGCAAAATTGAGGGAAATATTGTCTGGACAAGGGATTTTTTTTTTTTTTTACAAAGATCTGCTAAAACTTTGAATTTACAATAGAAACTTGATAAAAGCAACTGAAAACCCCTTACATCCAGACAATCAGATATCAGTAAGATGTAGCCAGTTAAAGTGAATATGTGGCTTCTAACTGGATTTCAAAGTCACCTGCTATGGCATTTACCGTTGAACTAGAAAATTGATTCAATGTCACTCCATATCCTTCACCCACAAAATGCTCTATGTGAATAATGAACGAGAATTAGCCAAGGGAAACGAATATATATTCAACAGAGGTTTGGTATGACTTTGACCTAAATTCTTTTTTCATTGCAACTGTATATCATTTTCAAAAAAGGTTCACTGTGGATGAAGTTTGAGCTTTATTGGGCAAATGAGAGATAATAGATATTGTTCTGAAAAGGACCTAGCGTTTTGGTACACCCGTTAAAAAAAGACGCTCTGTGGGTGAAGTATGAATCAAACTGGGCTAAGGCATAATAAAATATACTTCGGACAGACAGAGGGACGAACGGACACACTGTCACTATAATACAAAAAAGGAAAAATCAGTAAATGTATAAATAACTTGCATGTTTTATAATGTATTCACATCTGTAAAGAAGTTAAGTAAGAAGTTAAAAATGCTATATAAAACTGGAGTGGATGTCTCGCTACATATCTCCCAAGCAAGATTTCTGAATTGTTTTAAATTTCATTTTTTTTTCAAATGAAAAAAAAACCCAGTACAATATATTATCCTTTATCTTGTCAACAAGTTATTATTCATTTCATATAAAGTCTCTGTCTGTCTGTTTGTCTGTCTGTGTCTGTCTCTCTGTCTCTCTCTCTTTCTCTCTCTCTCCATGCTTTTCATGTATATGATCTTACAAATAAATAAATAAATAAATGAATAAATAAATAAATAAATGAATAAATAAGGTTCTTAAATATACTCTTCATTTTATTCTAAAAACAGAATCATTGTTTTAATTTTAGAGTCTAGTTTTACTTAATAGCAAGTTTATAGCATAAGAGCAGAGTAGACTTTGGAAGAAAACAATCAAGATAGGTCATATGAAGATAGACGATTGTATAACAAAGCTTTAACCAGAATTAAATTTTCCGATGAAAATAGAATATTACTGATATTCATTTTTTTTAAAATAAAATCAATCCGGTTTATCATTGAGTTTATGTATCGTGTAAAATGATAAACAAAAGTGTAAATAATGCAAAATGTGCAACCTAATCAAATCCTCAGGAATTGCTTACATAAGCCAAATTAGAATTCTGGTATTAACTATTGACAGACAAAACCTCAGATGTTCTATAACCCTGAGAGCTAGGTTAATATATTAATTACACTTAACGACGCATGTAGCTTTTTCTAAAAACGTTTTGTGACGTAGATTAATTGAAGACCTTATTAAATAATAATTCTTTCAAAGGAATTTAGTCAATTCCTTATATAAAACAAAGTGAGAGATAAAATTTACGATTTTGACATCTTAAATAATTGAAACATTAAAATTACATTTTAGTCGATTAAATCATGTGATAAAAATTAGTTAAAAATATAAAAATAGAGGCATTTTAGAATTTTGTGCGTATGGTAATGTATAATATACAAATCAATTCAATTGAAAAATTGGTTATTTATTATAGATGGAACATATATCTAAAACGTTTGTTGCTGCATAAGTGTTACATACTTAGAGTAACCTTATAAAACATCATTGTCTTTCTTAAATAGGAAACTATACGATAAAAAGTAATTCAATTTGTTTTTGAGGCTGATTATCAATGAAAATTAAATTGTTTCATATTTAATGGAAAGGACAACGTTTACAAGATGTGAATATCTAGGTTATTACGGTAACCTTGATTCTTGGCAGATTTGATTGTAAAACCATGAATCGTTATGCACCACAGAATTTCAAGTTAAATAAAACACATAAAACAAAATTTGCTCTCAATGAAAATGTTTTATAACAGCTTAATAAATTCGCAAAGGCGGTAACGGTAAAATATGTACATCGCGTTTTGATGAACGAGGATAATTTATGATAAACTAAATCAAATGGGTTGAACTTCATTAAACAGTAGGTTATGCTAAGGTTTATGGTGTTCGCACTTAACGTTATTTCTCGCTATATGCTTAACGTTTCAGAATACCCATTGTAATTAATTGCATTCCGTATTTTATGTTATTTTAACTGGACAATGACTAAAGAAAAATAAAGAAAAATCATAAATTAAGCACATCTATACTAGGTATAATGATTGAACAAATACCCTAATCATTTTTGTTTAAAAAATAGATAGATTAATAAATAAATTTATAAAAAAGACAAAAAAGGGCACCCCCTAACCCCCCCCCCCAAAAAAAAAATTAAACCCCCAAAACCTCCACAAAACAAACAAACAAAGAATTGTAAATAAAGATATAAATTCAGTCAGTATTAGATTGACTGTATTTACGTTATTTTTTTGATCAAGGACTTAACTAAACAAAAAAGGTGCAATAACAGATTTTCAATATAAATACGCTAGTCCAAATTGAGATTAAAATATCAGTGTTTTGCAAAGATAATGTTATATTATTTTACATTTACAATATCATATAAAAAAAACCCCAGTTCTAATTAAACACACAGTTTCTAGCTCTGTAATGCAGTGAACATAGAATGGACATTCAATTCCTCATGGCTTCATTTTCCCTCCGAAATGTACTCTTTTATTGATGACAAAGCAAGATTCAAAGGACTTAAAAAAAGAAGAAAAAATTTACAGATGAAACTAGATCATGTTTACATGACATTTACACTTATTAGCCTTATTAGCCGATTTCGTCAGAAGTGTAGTAGTGCGCATTATTTTGCACGTCCACTTTGCATAATAAAGGTAAACTAACATATCTAGAAGTATATAAAGGAGGATGACTGATCCCCTGCTTCAGTTGTCCAGTAGTTGCTGATCTGTAAGGTAAGATCATACTTAATGTACATATGTATTTGATAAGAACAAGAATATAAAGACTAATTCATTAATTTGAAAACAAATCTTTTTGTTACATTGCTGTATTTCTATACTACGCTGAAATTTTTACACTTTTTAAATTAAAAAGTAAATGATTTATTAACGATCGGGTTTTCTAAAAAAGAAATATTATACTTTTTCAACATTGTAACACATTTTTAATGACATATCAAATCTTGTACATTAGGCATTTAACCAGATTTCAAACAGTGAAAATTTATACTGTTTAAGCATATTAAGTTAAAGATAGAGCTATCATTATCAAATGGTATGTCGCCCGAAAATTGAATCTCATTGAAAGAATAACATTTTTAAAGGCAAATTTCTTTTTTTGAAACACATCATTTTAACTAGTCGTTTGTGTTGATGATAATTGAAAAACTAAACACAACAATTTCATAAGACTGTAGCCTATCTTTTTTCTATATCCTGACTTTAATGAGGTCTTCATTTTACCAGAATACTTACGGTGGAATTCTATATCAAAATTGTATTTATAAATCGTTAAAGTATCATTCCTGAAACATAATTTCGTTGTTCAAAGAAAGTAATATGCCCTTAATTATTTTATACGATTTGTTTTGTATATTTTTATGAAAAAGGGAAAAATCTGTTTTGGTTGCAAGTATGACACTGAAGATTTAAAAAATTGGTGTGAATAAATACATGATGTAAATATCTAATAAATCATGTCCAGTAATGTCAAAAAGACGTTTTAGTTTTTTAAATAAAAATCATGTATGAAAAATAAAAAACATCTTTTGTTCATATCTTTTAAAGAGGCGTGTCTTATAGAGAATAAATTTAAGACAATAATTTTTTTTTTTGAAATTTAAGTTCTTTAATATACTTTTTTTCTTTTTTATACAGACTATCTCCTAATCATGAATCTTCATCTTTGTTTGGGTTTATTGTGCGCCGTGCTTGTAGCACACACTTCTGCCTCTGTGGTGTACAAATCAGGCTATGGCGGAAGGAAGAGCGGATATGGTAATGAAGGAAAGGGTTATGGCGGAAATGGTGGAAACGGTTATGGGGAAAATGGTGGAAATGGTGAAAATGGAGAAAACGGGTATGGAAATAATGGCGAAAATGGTGGATATGGTGAAAACGGTTACGGGGAAAACGGTGGAAATGGAGGATACGAGAATAACGGGTATGGAAATGGAGGATACGGGAATAATGGGTATGGAAATAATGGCAAGAATGGTGGAAATGGAAAAAAAGGCTACAAAGGGTATGGAGATAATGGTGAAAATGGTGAAAACGGCGGAAATGGTGAAAACGGTTACGGAAATGGATATGGCAAAAATGGTGGTAATGGTGACAATGGTGGAAACGGGGAGGAATATGGAGTAGATGCTTATAACGGAAAAGAAAACAACGGTGATAATGGAAAAGGATACAGCGAGGGATATGGCGTCGGAAAGTCTTCCTACGATAAGAACTACCCATCGAACGGTGGAGAGTATGACGATGGATACAACAAATATAAGGGTCGAGTTGGAAAAGGGGGTAAACGCGTCGGAAAAGGCAGCGGAGGATATGGTGGAAAGGGAAGAAAGGGAGGCAAATATTACGGCTATAAAAACAAAAAATACGGTAGTGGATATTGAGAATATAACAACTATAAAAACAAAAAATACGATGGTGGATATTGAGAATAAGGTGAACAAGATTATTACAGAAAATCAAGATGTGTTGGTGATTTGTTAAGAACATGAAAAATGGTACGCTGTAACATAATTTGGCTGAAAAAGATTTGGATATTTTTAAACGTTATAAAAACCCAGGGCTATAGATGTCTTTTTGTTTTTCAAATATTGATGTTGAATAAAATTGTGAAATTGAAATATTATGTTTCCAGTTCAAGAAGTTTCTTTTATTGAATATTGAATACACGAAGAATTGCCATTTCTAAAACAAATACTACTTGATTTATACCAGTTTCGCAAAATGTGGTAGCTGAGAAATTTCATTAAATCGTACAAAGACTTTTAACCTAATACCTCTAATCCAATTTTAAACTACATATACAAGTATAAATCTGTACTTTAAAAACATGTGAAGAAAACTTGGAAAAGAGTTAAAAAAAAACTCTGTCAAGAGTGAAATTTGCTCCAATATTTCCCACAGAAAAAAAACCCCACTATGGTGTACATGATAAAATCTGGAATGGATTAGATCCGTTTTTAGCCATGATTTAATGGTGAGAAAAGCGCACAATCAATAATAGAGATCGAGAATTTTGCGGTCTATCCGAAGTAGCTTTGACAGAAAATGAATTCGATTGAAATTTGGTCATAAATCAATGACAACCAAATCAAGTTTTTTTTTCCGTTTTACCTGCAATGACCTAAAACAAATCCAATGCATCTGTAAGATATGAATAAAGCAATATCGGCCAACGCAACTACAGACGAAAAATTAATCTATTTGTGTATTAAAAATATGTTATAGGCAATGAAACTTTAAGTCTTTTTTGCACAGCTATCAGTTGGTTCAACAACTGAATTCATTTTTTTTATTTCGGATATTGAAGATTAATTTGAGGGGTGGTGAAGACCATGCAAAATCAATGACTGGTTGTACTTTATATTTACAATTTGATAAAAGACCACAAAATGCTGAACATACGAAATATTGCCGACATTCGTCAGATCTGAGCCAGAATAATATTTTAAACACCAATAATCTCGGATATAAAAATATTCAATATTTAAAGCTAAATGAAGTCAAAAGTCCATCATATATCTTTTAGGGGAACAAAATCACAGATGATTTATATATTTTTACTATATCAATTGCATCTTACTTGCAACTCAATTGATCAATTTATCTCAATTTATACAATAATGCGAAATGTACTTTTTGAAACCAATAACCGGATCGATTGAACGATTTATTTTGCATTTGCATTGTAAAAATCGAAATATGCAATACTTGTAAATGCTTTAAAATATTTGAATTTTATGGATTATATCAAAATCGTAACTTTGCCAATCAGGTTGTGTACCATATTTTAATTGCCTAATAGACTGCAGGAATAATTTAAATACAAAGAGAGTTCATCACAGAACGCCCGAAAATTTGATATAATAAAAAAAGGAGAATGAACATTAGTTTTTTCCCTCTTGAGCGAAAGACAATAATATATCCATTAAAATGATTTATTTTGCATTAACATTGCAAAAAAATCGAAATTTGCAAAACTTTTAAATGCGGCCAATTGTCGGTCCTTTAGATAATATAATTATATTGGATAATTGTTGACAAGTTCTATAAATCATGTACACTTATTTCTATCAACCTATCTAAGAAACTTTAAAATACATCTGCGGTTGTCAACGTAAACAATTCTAATTTTTAATATCACAAAACCAGAGATTTCTCACAGTAGCTTATGTAGCTTAGGTTGTAGCATAGGGGCTTGTAACTTTGCCAATCAGGTTGTGTACCATATTTTAATTGCCTAATAGACTGCAGGAATAATTTAAATACAAAGAGAGTTCATCACAGAACGCCCGAAAATTTGTTATAATAAAAAAAGGAGAATGTTACTTTTTTCCCTCTTGAGCGAGCTTTGGGTTGATCTATAATTGCATTGTATGACTCCCTTTGGAAAATTGAAATTTCAAAGTGACGATATTTATGTCCTTGCATGTACAATGCCTCAGGCATATTATTTCGGTAAAATGACTGATGACCTATGCATTTTTTTGTGATAATCCTTTATGCATTACTATTTATATATCAATTGAGAAATTATGAAATAAACCAAATAATGTTGTGAGAAGGTCTCTACCTTAAGATTACATTATTTTCGATCAAATTATTTGATTAAAATTATGAAAAAGAAAAATATATTCATAAAGCTTAATTAATCTTTAAAAAGGAGAACCCTCTGTTACAAAGCACTTTGAAAAATTACGCACTTTGAAATACATTTTTAAAGTACGTTAAAATGAAACCAAGTCAACGCACTTTGAAGAAAAGTGCGTTGATACATGTTTGATCGATATTAACTCACTTTGAAAAAAATTGTGCATGGTCCTGTTGAAGTTGTTAAGACCCTGTACTATGATAAAAGGTTTTAACGTGTTTTTAACTTGTGTTTTAACTTAGTTTAGCTCGATGGGACATTAAAAAGAAAACCCATGAGACTTTAGGCTATCCTTAATAGCAATTTCGCAATGAAGAGGCTTGTCGGTTAGATCATTTAGTTTTGTAATTTACACATTATGAACAACAGTTCTAGAGTAAATTGAGATTTGTGTATGAAAGTATCATATGAACTTCATAGTAAACTAGTATGATATTTTTTGAAATTGCAAAAACTGCAAACTCAAATGCCTATTTTTGAGATTCATATTGCTTTAACGCTGTACATGAATGATCTCACACTTTATACAGTATCAAACAAATTTATTTGGATTGAATTTGAGAAGCAGTATTATGCTTAACAAATTGCAGAAATATAAAACTATTTAATATAATGTTTGGAAAGGAAATATGCGGGTGCATCCTTAAAGTAATCAATATGAGTAATTTAATGATGGAAGTTGTACTGTGGCTTTAGTTTTCACCTCCCTGTTCCCAATGATGCAAGATCATATTAAACAGTGTTTACAAAGAAATATAAACACTTAATCTGACTAAAACGGAATGAGTTAAGAACGAAGTCTAAATCTTGGGATTTATACATTTTTTCTTCAAAGTGCGTCTTCAAAAGTGGTAAAAAAATATTGATGTACACTCATAACGCACTTTGAAAAAATTTCAAAGTGTGTCGTCTTGGTCCCAAAGTAAACGCACTTTAAAAATTTTTTTAAAGTGGTTTGATTTTGTCACAAATTTAACGCATTTTGATTTTTTTTTTCAAAGTGCGAAAATTTTTCAAAGTGCGTTGCCACAACAGTCTCTTTTGGCTAGCTATACCAAGAGTTCGACGAACTTATAAGGACATGGTTCATGCCTAGTAAAAAATACTTTTTTGGGGTTAAAGTTGTTCTTTAAGGCATGTTTAAGGCATGTTTAAGATATGCTTTCATAATCTTTAATGTAATTGAGAGAAAAGGACGTATTTTAGGATTGTGTGTGCATGGTAATGAGTAATATACATAACAATTCAATTTACAAATTGATTATTTTAATTGGATAACACACATACACAAAAACATCTGTTGCTCCAAAAATATTACATACTTAGAGTTACCAGCATAAAACATTATTATTTTTCTTACAAATAGGGAACTGTGCG
The DNA here is from genome assembly GCA_016163765.1 of Magallana hongkongensis. Classification (NCBI taxonomy): domain Eukaryota; kingdom Metazoa; phylum Mollusca; class Bivalvia; order Ostreida; family Ostreidae; genus Magallana; species Magallana hongkongensis. Next base: position 31,401,317 of record WFKH01011926.1, read on the forward strand.
ATAACAGGTAATTCAATTTGTTTTTGATGCTGATTAAAAAATATAAATTGTTTCATATTTAATCGAAAAGACAACGTTTACAGGATGTGAGTAGATCCAAGTTATTACGGTAACCTTGATTCTTGACAAAGTTGATTGTAAAACCATAAATCGTTACGCACCACTGATTTTGAAGTTAAATAAAACACATAAATCAATTATTTTTCTCCTCGAAAAATGTTTTATAACAGCTTTATACGTTTGCAAAGGCGGTCAGTTTGATGCTGAAGACGTATTGATGAGCGAGAATAATTTATGATAAATTGAATCAAATTGGTTGAACTTCATTAAACAGTAGGTTATGCTGAAGTTTATGGTGTTCGCACTTAATGTTATTTCTCGCTATATGCCTAACGTTTCAGAATACTCATTATAATTAATTGCATTCTGTATTTTATTGATTTTAACTGGACAATGACTAAAGAAAAATAAAGAAAAATTATAAATTAAGCACATTTATATTAGGTATAAAGATTGAACAAATGCTCTAATCATTTTTTATTAAAATACATAAATAGAATAATTTATAAGAAAGACAAAAAAGGCAACCCCCCAAAAAACCCCCCAAAAAAACAAATCAACAACCCAAGAACACCCCCCTCACAAAACAAACAAAACAAACAAACAAACTAACGTTCTTTTTTGTAATTTTAGAGATAAATTCAGTCAAAATAAGATTGATTGCATTTACGTTAATTTTTTGATCAAAAACTTAACTAAGTAAACAATGTACATTAACAAATTTTCAATAAGAATGAAAAATATTAATACCCTAGTCCAAATTGATATTAACGTTTAAGTATTTTGTGTTTTGCAGAGATGATGTTATATATTTTACATTTACAATATCATATACAAAAAACCCAGTTCTAAATAAACACACAGTTTCTAGTTCTGTATTGGTAGTGAACAGATAACAGACATTCAATTCTTCATGGCTTTCATATTTTCCCGAAATGTACTCTTTTAGTGATGACATAGCACGATTCAACAGAATTTAAAAAGAAGAAGAATATTTCACATCAAACTAAATCATGTTTTTATGACCCTTTATACTTATTAGCCGATTTTGACAGAAGTGTAGTAGTGCGCATTATTTTTGCAAGTCAACTATGCACAATGAAGGTAAACTAACATTTCTAGAAGTATATAAAGAAGGATGACTGATTCCCTGCTTCAGTTGTCTAGTAGTTGTTGATCTATAAGGTAAGATCATATTTAATGTACATATGTATTTAATAAAAAACAAGAATATAACGACTAATTCATTAATTAAAAAAAAAATCTGTTACATTGCATTATTTCTATACTACGCTAAAAGTATTTTCATTTTTACACAAACAATCAAACTTAAAGCAACTTTTACAAATCTTTTTCATTAAAAAGTTAATGATTTATTAACGATCGGGTATTATAAAAAAGAAATATTATACTTTCTCAACATTGTAACACATTTTAATGATATATCAAATGACATCAAATCTTGTACATCAGACTTCAAACGGTGTAAATTTATACAGTTAAGCATATTAAGTTAAAGATAGAGTTATCATTTTAAAATGGTATCTCGCCAAAAATTGAATTTCATTGAAATAATAATATTTTTAAACACAAATTTGAAACACATTCTTTTTACCAGTATTTTGTGTTGATGATAATTGAAAAACTAAACACAACAATTTCATAAGCCTTTAGCCTGTTTTTTTCTATATCCTGACTTTAATGAGGCCTTAATTTTACCAGAATACTTACGGTGGAATGCTACATTAAAATTGTATTTTATGAATCGTAAAAGTATCATTCCTGAAACATAATTTCGTTGTTAGAAGAAGGTAATATGCTCTTAATTATTTTATAAGATTTGTTTTGTATTTTTTTTTTATGAAAAAGTGAATAATCTGTTTTGGTTGCAAGTAATACGCTGTAGATTCAAAAATTTGGTGTGAATAAATACATGATATAAATATCTAATAAATCATGTCCAGTAATATAAAAAAAAACGTTTTTCTTTTTTGAATAAAAAATCATGTATGAAAATAAAAAAACCCCATATTTTGTTCATATTTTTCAAAGCTATGGATAAAATCTTTTAAAGAGGCGTGTCTTATAGAGAAAAGCTATCAGCCAATCATTTTTTTTTTAAATTTAAGTTCTTTAATTTACTCTTTTTTATACAGACTATATCCTAATCATGAATCTTCATCTTTGCTTGGGTTTATTGTGCGCCGTGTTTGTATCACAAACTTCTGCCTCTGTGGTGTACAAATCAGGCTATGGCGGAAGGAAGAGCGGATATGGTAATGAAGGAAAGGGTTATGGCGGAAATGATGGAAACGGTTATGGGGAAAACGGTGGTTATGGTAAAAATGGAGAAAACGGGTATGAAAGTAATGGCGGAAATGGTGGATATGGTGAAAACGGTTACGGGGAAAATGGTGGAAATGGAGGATACGGGAATAAGGGAAATGGAAAAAATAACAAGAATGGTGGATATGGTGGAAACGGTTACGGGGACAATGGTGGAAATGAAGGAAATGGTTACAACGGGTATGGTGAAAATGGTGAAAACGGCGGAAATGGTGAAAACGGTTACGGAAATGAATATGGCAAAAATGGTGGTAATGGTGACAATGGTGGAAAAGGGGAGGAATATGGAGTAGATGCTTATAACGGAAAAGAAAACAACGGTGATAATGGAAAAGGATACAGCGAGGGATATGGCGTCGGAACGTCTTCCTACGATAAAAACTACCCATCGAACGGTGGAGAGTATGACGATGGATACAACAAATATAAGGGTCGAGGTGGAAAAGGGGGTAAGCGCGTCGGAAAAGGCAGCGGAGGATATGGTGGAAAGGGAAGAAAGGGAGGAAAATATTACGGCTATAAAAACAAAAAATACGGTGGTGGATATTGAGAATATTACAACTATAAAAACAAAAAATACGATGGTGGATATTGAGAATAAGGTGAACAAGATTACTACAGAAAATCAAGATGTGTTGGTGATTTGTTAAGAACATGAAAAATGGTACGCTGTAACATAATTTGGCTGAAAAAGATTTGGATATAATTAAACGTTATAAAAAAAAAACCCTGGGCTATAGATGTCTTTTTGTTTTTCAAATATTGATGTTGAATAAAATTGTGAAAAAATATTCAATATTTAAAGCTAAATGAAGTCAAAAGTCCATCATATATCTTTTAGGTGAACAAAATCACAGATGATATATATATATTTTTACTATATCAATTGCATCTTACTTGCAACTCAATTGATCGATTCATCTTAATTTATACTAAAATGCGAAATGTACTTTTTGAAAACAATAACCGGATCGATTGAACGATTTATTTTGCATTTGCATTGTAAAAATCGAAATATGCAATACTTGTAAATGCTTTAAAATATTTGAATTTTATGGATTATATCAAAATCGGATGTATTTTGTTGAAAACACATTTCAAGTTGAAAGGCTAACCAGAAGACTATAACACTACAATTATAAGCGGCCAATTTTCGGGTCCTTAAAATAATATATTAACTATATTGGATGATTGTGGACAAGTTCTATAAATCATGTACATTTATTTCTATCAACATATCACTACTAAGTCATAAAAGTACTGACATTCCCATTTTTTACTGATAAACTTAGATATTACTGACAATATACTGTCATTACTGATAAACTTAGAAAAGTACTGACGGTTTTACTGACGGTACTGAGAAACTTATAAAAGGACTGACAAACTTAGACAGTACTGAAAAACTTATAGAAGTACTGGCATTTTTTAGTGACGGTACTGAAAAACTTAGAGAAGTACTGACAAGTACTGATAAGTACTGACCCCATTGTTCTTACTCCCGCTAGATCTTAAAAGATGTGAAAATGTATTAAATAATACGATAATTATAATAAAGAATTAAACGATTATTAAACTTATTGATAACTTTTTCCTTGAATAAAAATGTCAATTTTAATTGTAATTTTCATAAGTGAAGGAGAAATTGAGCCTTGTATTTTGAAAAAAAAAAAAGGAAATTGGCGGATTTTATTATATTTGTGTTGTTAGCATGAGTTTTGATAATTATTTAGAAACAAAAACTGAGTAAAAAAATTGACACTCTTGATCTAAACATCAATCAACTTGATCACACATAACAACAGCTATTTATAATTTTATTAGCATTCAGTTTATCTACCCGTATTACCCATGCATGGATTCAGAGGGGGTCAGGGGATCTGAACCCCCCTCTTGCACCCTCCATGGAAAAATCTAATTTTTTAAATTTGAAAATATGTCTCAGACACCCCCCCCCACCCGGGAAAACATAAAGAGCATTCCTACTCTTTTGAAATGATATTGGGGTCCTCGCATTTTACATTATAGTAAATTAATGCGCTGTGTTTCCGTATACTTATGATCGCGGTAAGCTTGAAGCGCTTGGGACAGAGGCCGAACGTGTGTATCAGTAAATCTCAGTTATTTTGTCTTTGTGAAATAATATAAATCTAGAAATGAACCCTATCCATCTACATTGAAGTTTGAGGAGACTAGGTTTTATCTAAACATCTGACTCAACATTGACACCAATCAAGTTAGACTTGTACACCGATAAACCGCTTAATATATATCTTATTACATGTCTTTAAAAAAATGACCGTGTTTTGTTATTTGTAAAATAAAAAATAAGTGGAGGTCGAGTGCGGGAAATCACAATGTTCTGTGCCATGTAAACTGTAAGTTAAAGCGCATAATAGCACAACATAATTAGCACGTGCAGATAATCACACACCAATCGAAATGATCACATATATTTTAACTGTTTTGCCTGGTGCAATGATGCATAGAATAACATAGTTTTAATGAAATGTCTGTTGAAATGTCTGTTGATTCTTTTTAGCAGGAAGTAGACTAGTTAATATCTAAATCATGTAAATCGCAATCGATAATAGCCATTGTCTTTTTCCTGATAAATCATGAGAGAGAGAGAGAGAGAGAGAGAGAGAGAGAGAGAGAGTTGATTTTTCGATAGGGGGGATTTGTCCGGTTCTTTGACACTTTTAACTTTTATCAGTGTGCATTTTCCAGTTTAGTATTGTATAGAATTGTCCTCATACATATAAAGCAATGATACAGTCCCTTAATGATTTAATGCATGTATACAAATGCCGATAACGGGTAACGTAAATAGACACATGCACGATTTTTAAAACAATGTTTCGGGTTTAAGATTAGAAAAAATATCATACATTTATTTAAATTTGATTTGAAAAATGAAGAATATAAGAGGGCAATTAAGTTTTAATTCATATCACAGTTTCAAATGATGTTCCGAATTTGAAACTCTTCCTTTTCATGTTTGAAATTCTTAGAACTGATAAATCAACATTTTCAAACTCTGTTTTCTTTACTTGACAGACTGGGAAAAAAGTATTCAGGGGTGTAAAAACAAGATATTGCATTATTGTTCGGCATTACCGAGCATTCAGATCTTTTTTTAAATGCTGACTATCTCAAAGGGTCCCACTTTCTTAAACGATTTAAAGATGAAAATTAAATTGGGAACTATCTCAAAGGGTCCCACTTTCCTAAAGGACTTAAATATGAAAATGAAATGGGGGTTATCTCAAAGTGCCCCCTGTCATAAAGGACTTTCAAATGATCATAATTACTGAACATAATTTATCTAAAAAGCACTATCTTGATTTAGAATAAGAATGATCTAACCAAAAGGAAAGCACCATTGTAATATGACAATGGTTTTACACAGATATATGCCATGACCTTGATCTAGAAACTTAACTGCACATCCCCATCAACAG
>WFKH01011926.1:31407286-31427830 GCA_016163765.1 Magallana hongkongensis
ACCTTATTCTCAATATCCACCATCGTATTTTTTGTTTTTATAGTTGTTATATTCTCAATATCCACTACCGTATTTTTTGTTTTTATAGCCGTAATATTTGCCTCCCTTTCTTCCCTTTCCACCATATCCTCCGCTGCCTTTTCCGACGCGTTTACCCCCTTTTCCAACTCGACCCTTATATTTGTTGTATCCATCGTCATACTCTCCACCGTTCGATGGGTAGTTCTTATCGTAAGAAGACTTTCCGACGCCATATCCCTCGCTGTATCCTTTTCCATTATCGCCGTTGTTTTCTCCTTTTCCGTTTTAAGCATCTACTCCATATTCCTCCCCGTTTCCACCATTGTCACCATTACCACCATTTTTGCCATATCCATTTCCGTAACCGTTTTCACCATTGCCGCCGTTTTCGCCGTTTCCACCATTTTCACCATTACCTCCATACCTGTTGTAGCCTTTTTTTCCATTTCCACCATTCTCGCCATTATTTCCATACCCATTGTTCCCGTATCCTCCATTTCCATACCCGTTATTCTCGTATCCTCCATTTCCACCGTTTTCCCCGTAACCGTTTTCCCCATATCCACCATTTTCGCCATTATTTCCATACCCGTTTTCTCCATTTTCACCATTTCCACCATTTTCCCCATAACCGTTTCCACCATTTCCGCTATAACCCTTTCCTTCATTACCATATCCGCTCTTCCTTCCGCCATAGCCTGATTTGTACACCACAGAGGCAGAAGTTTGTGCTACAAGCACGGCGCACAATAAACCCAAGCAAAGATGAAGATTCATGATTAGGAGATAGTCTGTATAAAAAAGAAAAAAAGCATATTAAAGAACCTAAATTTCAGAAACAAAATATTATCTTATATTTCTTCTCTATAAGACACGCCTCTTTAAAAGATATGAACAAAAGATGTTTTTTTTATTTTCATACATGAATTTTATTTAAAAAACTAAAATGTCTTTTTGACATTACTGGACATGATTTATTAGATATTTATATCATGTATTTATTCACACCAATTTTTTAAATCTTCAGTGTCATACTTGCAACCAAAATATATTTTTCCCTTTTTCATAAAAAAAATACAAAACAAATCTTATAAAATAATTAAGGGCATATTACTTTCTTCGAACAACGAAATAATGTTTCAGGAATGATACTTTAACGATTCATAAATACAATTTTGATGTAGAATTCCACCGTTAGTATTCTGGTAAAATGAAGACCTCACTAAAGTCAAGATATAGAAAAAACAGGCTACAGTCTTATGAAATAAAAATACTTTCAGCGTAGTATAGAAATAAAGCAATGTAACAAAAAGATTTTTTTTTTTCAAATTAAAGAATTAGACTTTATATTCTTGTTTTTATCAAATACATATGTACATTAAGTATGATCTTACCTTACAGATCAGCAACTACTGGACAACTGAAGCAGGGGATCATTCATCCTACTTTATATACTTCTAGATATGCTAGTTTACCTTTATTATACAAAGTGGACGTGCAAATAATGCGCACTACTACACTTCTGACAAAATCGGCTAATAAGTGTAAATGTCATGTAAACATGATCTAGTTTGATCTGTAAATTTTTTCTTCTTCTTTTTTTTAAGTCTTTTGAATCTTGCTTTGTCATCAATAAAAGAGTACATTTCAGGGGAAAAAATGAAAGCCATGAAGAATTAATTGTCCATTATATGCTCACTGCAATACAGAACTAGAAACTGTGTGTTTAATTAGAACTGGTTTTTTAATATGATATTGAAAATGTAAAATAATATTACATTATCTTTGAAACATACTGATATTTTAATCTCAATTTGGACTAGCGTATCTATATTGAAAATCTGTTATTGCACCTTTTTTGTTTAGTCAAGTCCTTGATCAAAAAATTAATGTAAATGCAGTCAATCTAATACTGACTGAATTTATATCTTTATTTACAATTGTTTGTTTGTTTGTTTTATGGAGGTTTTGGGGGTTTTATTTTTTTGAGGGGGTGGGGGGTGGGGGTGTTGCCCTTTTTTGTCTTTTATATAAATTATCAATCTATCTATTTTTTAAACAAAAATGATTAGGGTATTTGTTCAATCATTATACCTAATATAAATTTGCTTAATTTATAATTGTTCTTTATTTTTCCTTAGTCATTGTCAAGTTAAAATATCATAAAATACAGAATGCAATTAATTACAATGGGTATTCTGAAACGTTAGGCATATAGCGAGAAATAACGTTAAGTGTGAACACCATAAACCTTAGCATAACCTACTGTTTAATGAAGTTCAACCCATTTGATTTAGTTTATCATAAATTATCCTCGCTCATCAAAACGCGGTGTACATATTTTACCGCTACCGCCTTTGCGAATTTATTAAGCTGTTATAAAACGTTTTCATTGAGAGCAAATTTTGTTTTATGTGTTTTATTTAACTTGAAATTCGGTGGTGCATAACGATTCATGGTTTTACAATCAAATCTGCCAAGAATCAAGGTTACCGTAATGACCTAGATATTTACATCTTGTAAACGTTGTCCTTTCGATTAAATATGAAACAATTTAATTTTCTTTGATAATCAGCCTCAAAAACAAATTGCATTACTTTTTATCGTATAGTTTCCTATTTAAGAAAGACAATGATGTTTTATAAGGTTACTCTAAGTATGTAACACTTATTCAGCAACAAAGGTTTTTGATATATGTTCCATCTAATATAAATAACCAATTTTCCAATTGAATTGTTTTGGATATTATACATTACCATACGCACGAAATTCTAAAATGCCTCTATTTTTCTAATTACATTGAAGTATATGAAAGCATGTTTTAAACACGTCTTAAAGATCATATTTAACCCAAAAAAAATTTTTTAATAATACATGCACGTTGTACTTATATGTATTTACACAAGTTCGACTATTTCTTTCCAATATGACGTTAAAGCTATTCAAAATAGACTGTTCTTTTTAAGGGATTAATAAAGCTTTATATATATATATATATATATATATATATATATATATACTTATTTTAATCACATGATTTAATCGACAAAAATGTAATTTTAAGGTTTCAATTATTTAAGATGACAAAATCGTAAATTTTATCTCTCACTTTGTTTTTTTTATAAAACATTGACTAAAGTCCTTTGAAAGAATTATTATTTAATGAGGTCTTCAATTAATCGAAATCCAGTCAATCCGTCCCCAAACAAAACCGTCTCGGTCAATCCGTCCCCTGTATTCTGGCTTATCCGTACCCGAAATTTGGTCAAACCGTCCCATCGTATAATTATATAGGCAATGCAGATCCGCCCCTTAGTTTTGGTTAAACCATCCCCAACTTTGGTCAAACCCTCCCATGGTATAATGTTAATGGATTTACACATTATTTTAATCGATCCGTCCCCCGATAGATTTAATTGGTTTTTAAAAACATTTTTGTGATTTAAATGAATTCATTTTTAAATGGCTATATATATGATTTCCGTTCCCTTACTTTGGCAATCCGTCCCCCGATAGAATTATTTGTTTAGTTTTTGGGGGGGTTTTTTTTAATTTTTTTTTTAAATTAATAAGAAAAAACCCTATCGTTTCTAAATAGCTATATAAATGATTTATGAGCATGTCTGCCGGTATCATGTTATTACTAATTTTTAGAAGGTAAAATTTGACACAAAGCTTGCATGTGTCAGGTCATATAAAATTAATTGTAAGATTATCATCCCCACCTGCCCATCTTGAAATGGCCTGCCCTGATGTATTTTATCTTTTTCTTTTTTTTTGTGGAAAAAAAATTTCGGAAAAAAATCGGGCTCAGGATACCAAGAATTCAAAACATTTAATGGCTGTTTGACATGTGGATTATCGTTTGATTTCAGTCATGTTTGTTATCATAAGGATGCAATGTCTTCATGCATGAACAGTTAAGTTGAAATAAAATGGAATTTTAATAATAGTAATTGGTTTGTGTACTCATATTAGCATTGACAATTTTAAAAAAAAATAGAGCAGTTCTTACTGATAGAACATGGACGGTTAATGAGATAGCATCCATCATTTTCTATAATAGAAAAATACTTGAGTTATGATTTTTTTCTTAGCGGGGGGTATCAATCGTGAGCTTGCTTACAGTACCTCTAGTTTTATACAGCATCTATTATACGACATTGTTAAGATATTTTGTATATGACTACGTAAAGCTGATTTTTTTTTGGCTACTGTTGTTCAGGTGAGCGATGTGGCCCATGGGCCTCTTGTTTGAGTGGTAAACACTATTTATCTCTTACTTTCACCGTGTAAGTGAACCCTCTGCTCTCCGACAATTTTCGCTTCCCCTGGTTCGTTCCGTGTTCATTTATTTGATACGTGATGGGGCGATTGACGGTCACTTCCATCGGTTCCACTTCGGCAATCTAAAAAAATCAACAACCAAAAACTGTCTTAATAATTCATAGGATTTTACAATCAAATGGAACGTGTATTTCTGTATGAGTATTTTTTAAATGCATAACTTTTCTTCATTCTGGGCCACTGGCTCAATGGGTCCAAAGGAGTCCGCTGTTTCATTGAGGGAGTCCGAGATGGTATCGTGGATAAGATCGTAGATAGGGCCTGTATTATCATGAGTTTGATCGTTGTGTTGTGGATCCATTTCTCACATCCATCACACATAATGGCTTGTTGAGTACGCCAAACGTATTTCTTGCACACAGTTCAGGAATTCATTTTGAAAATGAGGTGGAAAATAAGATTGTTTAAGAATATATACCTTTTCACATTAAAAATCAAAATGTAATTGGTTAAATCTTTTTCGACCAAAAAAATTCTCATCATCTTAGGGGTTTTCATTGTCATGTTGTAAATTTTGTATTTACACCCACCCAGTAAATTCAAAATTAACAACATGACAATACCTTGACCAGACTTGTATACGGTAAATATCTTCATATCCAAATTTATGACACATCTCTTGTAGTTATCTATCCAACCACACATCGCGTAGGTATATCTGTTGTTTTAACAAATTATTCTAATTAAGTTATGAAACACATTCAAGGTAATTTTTGAACGGTTTTGGGTACGGATTGAAATAAATGGAATCAAGAAATATGTGAAATATAAACACATTATATATGAGAAAAATAAAATAAAATCAAAACCTTGGGGACGGAGTGACCAAACTTGGGGGCGGATTGACCAAACTTGGGGGCAGATAACAACAAAATATGGAAAAAAAACGAACAAAAATTTGGGGGCGGTTTGACCAAACGTTGGGGGCGGATAAGCCAGATTATAGGGGACGGATTGACCGGGACGGTTTTGTTTGGGGACGGATTGACCGGCACCCCAATTGATCTACGTCACTAAACGTTTTTAGAAAAAAGCTACATGCGTCGTTAAGTGTAATTAACATATTAACCTAGCTCTCAGAGTTATAGAACATCTGATATGAGGTTTTGTCTGTCAATAGTTAATACCAGAATTCTAATTTGGCTTATGTAAGCAATTCCTGAGGATTTGATTAGGTTGAGCATTTTGCATTATTTACACTTTTGTTTATCATTTTTGGAACACAATGCATAAACTCAATGGTAAGCCGATAAACCGGATTGATTTTATTGAAAAAAAATTAAATATCAGTAATATTCTATTTTCATCGGAAAATTTGATTCTGGTTAAAGCTTTGTTATACAGTCGTCTATCTTCATTCGACCTATCTTGATTGTTTTCTTCCAGAGTCTACTCTGCTCTTATGCTATAAACTTGCTATAAAGTAAAACTAAACTCTAAGAATTTAAAACAATGATTCTGTTTTTAGAAAAAATGAAGAGTATAGTTAAGAGCCTTATTTATTCATTTATTCATTTATCTATTTATTTATTTATTTATTTATTTATTTATTTATTTATTCATTTATTTATTTGCAATATCATATACAGAAAAAGCATGGAGACAGAGACAGAGAGAGAGACAGACAGACAGACAGACAGACAGACAGACAGACAGAGACTTTATATTAAATGAATAATAACTTGTTAACAAGATAAAGGATTCTACGGGGTTTTTTTTCATTTGAAAAAAAATAAAATTTAAAACAATTCAGAAATCTTGCTTGGGAAATATGTATCGAGACATCCATTCCAGTTTAATACAGCATTTTTAACTTCTTACTAAACTTCATTACAGATGTGAATACATTATGGATCATGCAATATATTTACATCTACTGATTTTTCCCTTTTTGTCTTATAGTGATCAGTGTGTCCGTTCGTCACTCTGTCTGTTCGAAGTATATTTTAGCATTCCTTAGCCCAGTTTGATTTATACTTCACTTACAGAGTGTCTTTTGTTAACAGGTGTACCAAAATGCAAGGTCCTTGTCAGAACCAAATCTATTCTCTCTCATTTGCCCAAGAAAGCTCAAACTTCACCCACAGTGTACCTTTTTGAAAATGATGAACAGTGACAATAAACAAAGAATTTAGGTCAAAGTCATATCAAACCTCTGTTAAATATATAAATTAAACATTTTCCCTTGGCTAATTATCGTTTATTATTCATATTGAGTGTGCTTGTGGGTGAAGGATGTGGAGTGACATTGAACCAATTTTCTAGTTCAACGGTAAATGTCATAGCAGGTCGCTCTGAAATCCAGTTAAAGGCCACATATTCACTTTAACTGGCTACATCTTACTGATATCTGGTTGTCTGGATGTAAGGGGTTTTCAGTGACTTATCAAAAGTTTCTATTGTAAATTCAGTTTTAGCAGATCTTCGTTAAAAAAAATCATTGTCCAGACAATATTTCTCTCAACACCGCCCAAAATTGTCTATACCTTACTAGTGACTGTCTGTTGGGTGGGATGTGCCTTAAAGTTTCTAGATCAAGGTCATGGCATTTATCTGTGTAAAATCATTGTCTTACTATAATGCTGTTTTCCTTTTGGTTAGATCTTTCTTATTCAACATCCATATAGGGCTTGTTAGATGAATTATGTTCAGTAATTATAATCATGTTAGCGTCCTTTATAACAGGAGGATCCTTTGAGATAATCCCCAATTCATTTTCATCTTTAAGTCATTTATGAAAGTGGGACCCTTTGAGATAGTTCCCAAATTAATTTTCGTCTTTAAGTCATTTAGGAAAGTGAATCCCTTTGAGATAATCCCAATTTCATTTTCATCTTTAAGTCATTGAGGAAAAGGGGATCCTCTGATATAGTCAGCATTTCAAAAGTATCGCCGGTTTCTTAAGAAACCGATTGTGTTCACACAGCAACAGAAAAAAATAAACTTCAAAAATTTTGTCCGTGTATGAAAATACACTTCATTTAAGTTTTTTAAAATATCATTCAGACGCATATTTTGGCAGTAATCACCAACTCAGTGATAGATTACGAAAAAAAATATAATTTATGAAATGAAGTCCTATTGTTTCTTTTAAAGTTGATTATATAAATGTATTATTATTCCGTTTTCGATCGAAACAATTCAATATTGAAAGATCGGACTGATCGTCAGACTTCCAAATAGTTGTAGAATACGACCCTCGTGTAGAAAAGTTGGTTGTTTTTTGTGATCGGCTTCGGCCGATCACAGTTGTGTCCGTATGAGGCATCCCGCAAATTTCACTATTTGCGCACACATTACGCTTCGCACTACTTTGTTAACTATGCAGTGACAGCTTCATGTAATTCTTTCAACAATACTTATAGTTTTATAACTATTAATTATTTTGATGTATTTGACTTGAGATTTAAACATTTCTACAGTTACATAATGATTTAAATCATGTTTTTTTTTCTTTACATGCGTAAGTTTTCGTTCGGAAGTACACTTCGCCAACTAAACGTAAACTTATTTCGTTCCTTGCTATTTCAGAAAGCAACAAAACAGCGTGATTTATCCTATTAAATGCAGATTTTTTGTTTGGCATAACATAAAAACATTTCATGCTGACAACTGATATCACATGCCGATCATTCCTTTAAAAGGAATACTTGTTTTAACTTGCCGCACACTAATCGCTAGTGGATTCATCTCTTTCAACTCTCTTTATATGGATAATTGTAACAAGATCGGTGATAACGTACAGAAAAATGTTTTCTATGGCTATCAATCGAATTATTGAATAAAAAATATGCAAAACCTACAGATAAAAACATTCTACATTTCATAATTTATTTTTAATGGTGCATTATAAAATTTTTGATAATATAGTCAATCGGACAAAAAAAAATATGTTCGTATTTTACTTTGAAGATACATGTAGATCAAATAAATGTCAATGTTTAACACGATGGAGATTTTCCATTTTTTGTTGATCTGTGCGTGATATGCCGTATTCTATCAGAACAAAATCTGAATGCTTGAATTATTTTTCTTTAACATTAAGCGGACGAAGGATTATAAAGAAACCGTTTTAATGATTTTATTCACAGCAAATTAGTTTAGTCTTGAATGCATAAAAAATTCCAATATGGCGCTTAATGTTTGTATGGATAATGGTATTTCGACGACGAATTCACATGGATAGTTTTAAGGCAGATGCTATATTTAATTCTTGAAGTCAGTTGTATTATATTCTTGTTTGTTTTTTCTCAATACAACAGGTAGGATATGTGACAACGCACTTTGAAAAATCAAGGTCTTTTATTTCATTAATTTTTTATTGGAAGATCATAAAATTTGATTACAGCGTTCTTTGCAAAAAAAGTGTTACACATATTTGTAAAATGCATCAAGTATATATAATAAAATTTAATGATTAACATTTTGTCCTTAAATGCATTGATTTTCTGTCAAGTAATTCGTACTTTGAAAAATATGTTCAAAGTGCAATGACTTGACTTAAATTTAACACTTCTTTAATTTTGTTGCCACAAAGCTTTTGTTAGCTTTTTAAATAATAATAGATTTTTTTTCTGATAATGATTTTGTACGTTGCATATAAATCAGAATGTGATGAAATACATTACACATATAAATCCCTTCAGGATTTTCCATCCTGTTATATTTCCTATATTTATCAATTGTATAATATTTAGTTTTGGGATGTCAATTTTAGTCGGATAGCCTAGTCGATTAATCAGGTGCTTTAGTCGAGCGATAGTCGAGTACTCAATGATTTATCTGAAATTGTGTGTCAATTTCAAATAGAATGGTGTTACTGTCATATTCCACGTATATTTATAATATTTATATATTATAAATATTTAACAACTATTTAATAACTAACTATTAATAGTTATTTTTTATAAATGTGTTTTATTTTAAAATTTACTTTGAAAAAATATTGTATCTAAATATATATTTCTCTATTTATCTATATCTATTCTATTATCTAAATTAATAATTGCTCTGACTTTTCGTGTTTGATCTACATGTACTTGATAAACAATTCAAAAGATAATTAACAAATTATAAAATAAAACAATACAGCTTACATACACAGGGAAGCAACTTTAGATTAGGATATCAATCTAAACGATTCAGTCTTGCTTCGCTTACATTTTGTATGCATTGGACTTGATTAAGTCGGTTGGTAGAATATTAGAAATTTAAATTAATTTTTTTAATACGGTCCTTTTATAAAAAAAAATGTTTTTGAGTCACAACGGTTGATAATATTTCATATAAGTCTTTCACTATACCTGTACCTCGTAATTAACCTTTTTAGTTGATTGCATTTTTTGCTCACCGTTACGAAATGCGAGCAGCAAACCAACTGCTTAATGCAAACGGACCTAGACACAACAATACGACTTACTTAACGCTGTTTTGGCCGTACCTGTATAAAGAAAACATTGTGACAAATGCACCAGGTTATTCAATAATTAACACTACGGTTATTTTATGTAAAGAGATATTATATTGTTATGCATATTTATAAACATTCACGTATGTGTATATCTGCCCATCTGCGCGGGAAAAGTGGTCGAGAGAAACAAAATGGGGGAAGAGACATGATACCAAGTTAATTTTGTTCACAAAGCTAATAGTAAAATTACTTTTTCGACATTGAAAAAAAAATCATTCATATTTTTTTTCTAAAAAATAAATTTTAACAATATCAATAAACATAAAGACCACTATTATCATACTTAATCAGACAACAAATAATATAGAACGTCAATTCCTCCTCTTTCGGGGACCTCTCTACTCAAAACGTGTCGTGTCTCTTTTCCTTTCGTCTCCGAATGCGTTAGCCGTCTACCAGCAGGCCGACCACGCTTTCGTGTCGACTTCTTGTCAACACACTGAATAGGCTTCCAACATCATCTGATTAGGAAACTAAATATTTCAATACTAAGGCGTTTACCGTCGGTCCGGAATGTAAAAAATACATAATTTATGCGTTATATTTAAACTTTATAATTTGCAGAAAGTTTCTTATTTATGCAACTCTAGAAAAAAAAACCCACTAAACATTTTTTATTTTAAAAACATTCAACAACTGTGTTTTAAGCTTTAAGTTGTCTAAATAACAGTTGTTTTTGCACATAACTTGTCTTCTTTATGAATCTCGTTATAAGATACCTACCAGTGTTGTATAGCAGTTTGTCCCCCATAGTAGCATTTCCCCCCGGGAAACCTGCTATATAGGGGTGGGGAAAGCTACTATATAGTAGTTTTTCCCCCATAGTAGGGTTTCTCCCTCACGTTTTTGGTTCAAATTTTAAAAAAAATATTTATGGAAACCCAGTAAGGATTTAAAATCAATGTTTTTAACCCTCAGTTTGCATATACCTGCATTCATCTATACAGGTTAAGTTTCGTTTTGCCGATTAATTATTTTTTATAGACAATGCTGAAAATTGAACTTATGTATCATGGCATACATGGACCTTATTTAGGTAATTATCAGATAAATTTCTTGATAAATTTCTTGATTTGACAAGACATACACTCATATGCTTCTCAGCGACGGTCCCGATGACTTGATTAATTGTTTCTCATTAGGTGACCCGGGTTCAATCTTTGAAATAACTAAAGTCTCTTTCTCTTAAAATGTATTTTAAAATTGACGAATTGCAACTTTTTACGTTTTAATTTTGTAAAAAGAAATAAGTAAACAAAACAATTGCGTACGCTTAAATGTTTCTCAGAGATGGTTTAATAGAATTTAAAGAAACTTTATACTCTATTTAAAACATTATTTGAACTTTATCTATAAAGGAAAGAATTGATTTAAACCACTGTTGGACATTCTGTGATTTCCACAAAACTTAAAACTTAAAATTCCACGTATACAGGACCTCTTATAGAAGATGTTTCTTAGGGAATTTTCTGGTATGTATGCTTGTTTTTATATACATAGTAATACATGTACATATAGTTTCAAGTGATGGTATGTATCTGAGAATTTTATTTGTTGAAAAAATTAGAACAAAATACCTTTCTCAGTATATGAAATGTAATGAGTTGTCTACTTTGAAATACATTTCACAATCTGAAATTGCATTTGATTTAGAACCCCATCAAGTGAAGTAAAAAAAATTCAGTTTCTCATCAAATCAATGCACACAGTCTCCCGTTAGATAATTATTTAGAAGTAAGAATACTAGTATATGATTGCATTTAAGATCGTCAATTCTAAAGGTATTAACTTAAATCAATAGCCTTTGGGGACAAAGGGGGTAATAAATTTTAACTCCTTAATACCTCTGCAAAATTTAGTCAAGATTTATCAGTCATTTTCTTTGAAAGGAGCTTATTACATAGAAAATAATACATGGCAAAATCTGTATCACACCCTATATCAACCCGAGACTCCAATATCAGCCGGAGGAACGAAGGTCATGGGGCTGATATTGGTTGAAAGTTAATTCGAGTGTGATCCAGATTTTGCTAAGTATTGTTGTTTTTATCATATTTTTGATAAACAACTAGTTTATATTTTCATATGAAAAACTTTATCCAGCTTTATCCTTGTTATCCCATCTCAAAACCGGCGCATTTTTGACACTCAAACGTATTGTGACGTCCTCTAAAAAAATATGTCGATGTTAAAACGTCATAGTTCCACACCGTAAATATGCATCGAAATAAAGCAAAAATGTACGCGGTATTTCTAAATCTAAATAAAAGGAGCAAAAGTGTTCCAAAAAATCGTAACAAAGAGTGAAATAAAGGGTGATGATACAGGAATGTGATAAACGCGTACCTACGTTCATATCAGGGATGATAAATCCCTGTATATTATACTTTGTAATAATAAATGCATTTACTACCCTAAATTATGAGTAATCAATATCATCTCAGACATTGCAAACTATTGCCACGAATGGTCCGCCGTAAACAGGACCGGAATGTAAAACAGGGGAGGAAATCTACTATATACAGTAGTAGGTTTTCCGTGGGGGTAATCTGGCTATAAAAAGGGGGAAAACACACTATAGAGCCGGCTTTTCGTGGGGGAAGATCTACTATATAGTCATTTTCCGGGGGGAAAATCTGCTATATAGCCATCTTTCCGGGGAGAAAGATGGCTAGGGGGAAAAGGGACTATATGACACCGGTTGAAGACTACTTAGGAGCACATGGCTCAGTGGTCATTGGCGTTAGGCCAGTAACCAAAAGGTCGCTGGTTCAAACCCCGCTGTGGTCATTTGATGTTATGTGTTGTGCACTTAGACACGGCACTTTATCTACAGTGTCTCAGTCCACTCAGCTGAAATTGGGTACCGGCTTTCGCTGGGGGTTAACCTGCGATGGACTAGTTTCCGGGGGGGGGGGGTTCAATGACTCTCATCAGCTTAGCACCACGGAAACTGGGGATAAGCACCGGCCTATGCGCCTTCACGGCACGGAGAAGGATTTAACTTAACTTAACGAAGACTACTTATCCGCCTTTTACATTTCGATTTCGATCGGAATACAACCTACTCATACTCAGCAATTTTGCTTCATACCTTTATTTACATCTTGTATGACCCACGGTTTTAAAATTAAAAATAAGAAAGTACCAATTGTTAAAAATAAAATCTAATCCCTCTCGATTTAATTCTTTATCATCAAAAACAAAAATTGAGAAGAATTTGCTTTATAAATTATTACATATTGTAAAAATTTAAACGTAACGTCATGCGGATCGATACGTTTTTAGCGCAAGCGATTGTGACTTCATTACAATAATATATTCTAGTGTAAACTTACTGATTAAGCCATTGAAATAGCGCGTAACAAACAGGTATAGAAACTAGCGCAGTTGTATGTAAATAATCACATAAAAAGTTGGTTTCTTATATCCTTGACTACTTTTTATCCTTGTTTTCCTGGTTTTCAAACTATGTGGTATCCTGACTCATCATCAAAATAGAGTCAACTAAAAGTGATGTTTTGAACCGAAACAATATTTTAAAATATTGAGAAAGCTTTTATATACAGACCTGTGTATTGGCTGTCTAAAATGGTGGTTAGTGTCTATTAACGATGGGGCAAAATTACTTACAAATACACATTTCAATCATGCCGAGCACCAACATATTTTGTATGTTTATAAACTATGTATAATAATGAAACCGATGGCAAAAACCGTTTTGGCCACAAAGTCGTCGTATAAAGTCTGATAAAATAAGTCCATGGATTCGTTACCCATTGCTGTGGGGTTTTGGTGATGCGTTGGGGTGGGTGATGAGAAGTAGTATCTACCAGGCTTTACTCACCATATACACTCAACAAAACTTTGAAGTGTTCACCCTGATAAATAGAATAATTTGCAAATTACGAAATAAAATAATGTGAAATTTTCAACATTTTGTAATTGATATGTCTTTTCATCAATAGCACAGATAAAACAAGACGACACCGATTGAAATCAATCACCCGTGACGAAACGTCAAAACATTAAATTTGTATTTTTCTGCGCATGCTTAACATGATTGACATTTTTTGTGACTGATATAAGTCTTTGGTGATAATTTAAAAAGCAAAACACTTAATAAAGCCAAAAATGATCACTGAGAAAACAGCCAGAGCCGTTTGAATATTGGTGTCTGCATTGTTTCTAGGACACGTTGTACTCACTATAAATTTGCTGTTTATTATGTCCTCGACATTGTTTTTAAATATTAAGCAATCCGAAGAAAACATTATTTTGATACAATTTTTCTATTTCATAAGTGTAACATCATTCCTATCAGCAACTTTAAACAACCCAAAAGCTCTGAGCAAAATTCAACCAAACCGGAAGTGTTTGTGATCTTTAGCAAATGTCAAGGTCTCGGGTCGCAACCTAAGGTCAAGGTCAATGCATCGTTCTTAACTATTAGAAATTTAAGTGGGAATCAGTCACCCCGTAGACAAGACAAATCAAAATGCTAATTTCATATAGCAAATACATTATACTGGGGAAACACTAAGAAGTTTTGTTGAGTGTATATTTACACGCTTCATGGACAATGAAATATTGGTGGTGGTATTCAAACGTAGTGTAGGGACAGATTTGGTTTTATGATGAATTTTTATCCTTTAATTGGGTCTTTCCGTTTCTTCTTTTGAGAAATCAATTTCCATGACAATGATGAACTTTCAGTTAGCAAACAATCTCCAATCTGCCCTGAATTCAACCATTTCGAACGCAAAAGATTTATTAGTAAGTCTGAATTTAAGTCTTATTGTATACACGACATGTAGATTGTTCCTTGTGACCCGAAAACGAGGCCATTTTGCTAGATTTTCACTTTATGTACCCGGATATCTCAATTAAACTTTAGAGCAACAGGTATAGATTGTGGTCGGGATATCACATTCATTTCCCATTGAGATATTAAACGGAATGATGGAACACTAGAATATCAATTTGTCAATGTTTCAATGAGCTGTTTGAGGTTAGTGTTGAAAGTAGAATGGAAAGGAATGTATATTTTTTGAACATGCACTTGATAATGTTAATATTTTCATGAGATATAAGAGATGTCCTGGGTTAGATTGATACTACTAAGGAATTTACAAATAAATATACCCTTATGTTATATATTACAATTGTTATATACCAAAACCTTATTCAGTCACCAGTGTAACTCTCTACTTTTAATAAGCATACGCAAATAAAGAAAGGTAAAGAATAAAATAAATGTTATTTTTAAAAGTATGTTGAAAGGTTCTGTAAGAGATGATATTTTTTACATGAAAAACAGCAACAGTTGATACAAATATTAAAAACTGGAAATTGTTGGCAATTTCAACACTGCAGAGCTAGAACAATTTGTTTTTAGAGCATAGATGAAAGTTGCATGTTCCTAGGATATATAACATGGTAAGCATACTTTTTTGATCCAAAACAATTTCCAAAATAACATTGAATATATCTAATTGGCATTTAGACATAGAGGAAGAAAACAAAGAGGGTGTTGCCTGTCAAGTAAATGGAATGCTCTAGGAGTAAAAATGTATAGTCTTTTTAAATACATCTTAATCTTTAAAAAAAAAACAGTTGTCAAACTCTTTGACAGACTAAATAACATTGTTTTTAAACTTAAGGCTAAGAAATAAGGTATAGCTACTGATTTAAAGGAGACACAACCTGAACGGTTTCTCATAACATAAAGACTCTGAGGACATCCCTCACCTTAGCAAGATAATTTAGAAGGTATTTAAAATAACTCAAGATAACCATACTTTAAAATTAGCTTGTAAGTTAAATGACAACTCTGGACAAAAATATAAGAGGAAAAGCAGCGCAGCGCCTGTTTCAAAAGGGAGTGATAGAAGCGTTCAGTTATTCCAAAAGAAATGTTTTACCTCAACAGTTTATCAACTACAGAATAGTCATGATGGAGTCACGGACTATGCATTTGGAAGACTGACAAACACTGAGCGAAACTATCCTAAACACAAATTGGAAATTTTTCCCTGAAGTGGGCATTGCCAGAGAAATATCATGAATAACTGTATGAAAACCCTAATGAAGTAGTACCGACGATAACTCCTCTCGCTGATACGTACAGAATTTAGCTTGTAATGCAAGATTGGTTATTTCGATGGAGAGTGTTACATCTGATATTGTCAGTTCCATCTGCAGATCCAAAAACAGAAACCGTTTCCTTACCTGAAAAAAACATCGTCCTTCCAATATCTACCTAAACAAGCAATGCAGCCAGTACATACGAACACAGAACGAAATAACTATTAGTCTTATTCTATTATTCCAAAAAGGATAAAATTGTTAAAGTAAAAGATTACATGTAATAATTATAATCTAATATTAACTTAAATAAAGAACGGCATAACGCTAAACAAATGAAAGGGTTTTTGAGTGGTTACACTGTGATTTTTTATTTCAAAGCGCTGCCTTAAAAATGAATGAATGATAACATTTCAGGGAATCTGTTATATTTACAGAAAGGTGTATTGCATAGGACCTCTGCTTCAAATAAACAGAATGTAAAACCACTTGTTTTACTAGTTCATTACAGAGACATTTTTCAAGCTGTTTTACACCAACTTGGGGATTTTGGCAGGGAGAGCACTAAACATCTGACTTGGGTAAGGTTCTACTGACCCGGTCTAGAACAAGATACGAACGGTATTCCTTAAATAGTGAGACTTTTGCTATTAACCCCAAAAAATGTGTACTTTTCTGTTTTATGATATTTCCATTCTCCTAAAAATAATCACCCTTAACTTTAACACAATTATTAAATCTTTATATCCTGCTTTGCGTCTCTGTACTCCAAAAAGGCATGCTCCTCAGACACTGATAAACCGCTGAACCTAGTGCGGAACGGGAGTGAAAACGGTGTCCAGTTTTTTTTTCAATTTTGGAAATAGAAAAAGTCACATGGTGATAATCTGGTGAATACGGAGGATGGTCTAGTTGCTGTATTTCATTTTCAAGCAAAAATTCTTGTGTGTACTTTGCAGTCTGCGCAGGAGCATTATCATGTAAAAGTTTGACCCCTCTAATTCCTGACTTTGGTCTCCTAATCTTATCATAATATTTTATAAACAGAAACACCTCTTGTAACACTTATGCCTTTTTTATGGGAATCTGAACAGGTACACCATTATAATAAAATTACAGAACCTTCCTTGTTGTTTTCAGGCGTTTAGCAATTGTCGGCCGTTTATTCAGCTTAGTGAGCCATATTTTATTTCCCAGTTTTCTTTCGGGTTCATCAAAATGTAACCAAGTTTCATCCCACGTATCAATTTCATATAGACGTCTTATATTACAGTTTCCATAAATTGTGAGTAGTTTTGAGAAGTTTGCAATCGCTTTCGAATTTCTTCATCATTCAAAATAATGGAGATCCACCTCACAGAAACCTTTCTGACACCTAGATTTTCTTTAAAATCTTAAAAACGCAACCCGATGAAATGTCAATTATTTTTGTAATTTGGTTTACAGTCACTCTTCCATCTCTGTCAATGATGGATTTCACAGCTGCAATTGATTTCTTATTGATAACTGATCTTGACCTTCCAGATTGTTTGATATTTTCAACTGAGTCTTTACCTAATTTAAAATGGTTTCTCCATCGGTAAACAGTCTTAATGGATTCAACAGTTTCCATACAACGACAAGAGTTCTTGAAATATTTTTTCCCGTAATATTTATTAGATAACGACATTTGATATACGACCTTATGCTCGAAATTCCCTTTTGGAGCATTCTTTCAGTCTTCATACTCAGTGTCCTAAAGATGGGTCCGGAAAAAGTTGTTTCTTTGAATATTGCTTTGTTAAAATTGTGTGATAACGTGTCAATTCAATAGTATAAATGACAATAAACATTTCATGAAATGGTCTGTTCAATCAGGCGTACATTTTTATCGGAGTACATGTAGTGTCACTATTTAATGAATAGCCCTCGTATTCTAGGTAAAAGAATTAGTAACTGTAACGGATATGCGAATTTAAACTCTTCGGAAAATTTTTAATCCGAACTTGTTAATATCAAATTTTATCACGCTTTAGGTCAAGTATACATTATTTTTTTGTCATTTGGAAAGAGTTAAGTTGGTAATGAAAAGGGTATTTCGGGTGCATATTCACAAGACCCAGCGAAATTTATCCTACATGTAGAAGTACCCCGATATCAAAATATTACACTACAAAAAGTCTGTATATTAACACTACCAAATTCAGTTTCTGTTCTATTTCTTCGCCAAAAAAGATAGTCACATAGAATATACCGCACACGCAAAATATTGATTTTCCGTTAAACG
Source organism: Magallana hongkongensis (assembly GCA_016163765.1). Lineage (NCBI taxonomy): Eukaryota > Metazoa > Mollusca > Bivalvia > Ostreida > Ostreidae > Magallana > Magallana hongkongensis. Next base: position 31,425,478 of record WFKH01011926.1, read on the forward strand.
CATTCTTGTTTTTCCTTTGGCACCGTTAACTAAACTGAAACAAAGGAAATAAGATAATACAGAAGGAGTAATCATAAAATATTGCACTAAATTCATTTTGATGTGCAATAGAAAATACAGTCCTCTCAACAAACAATTAAACTATGAAAGCAGCAAATTTATTCATTCATCTCTCATATTAATATTTATACACTTGACAAGCAAATTCCCCTTTGTTTTTCTTAGAATAAAATACCAATGAAAATGCACTAAAATTTTATTTTTATTCTAACATGAAATTTGCAGCATAGATAAAGTTCTAAAATAACTTAATGCTTTATTGAAACTAACAAATGGCACATAATCAGAAAACAAATTACTTACATAGTAATTGCAAATCAAAAATCTACAAATATATTTTTGACATTATCATAATATTTAAAAAAACGGTTTTGCATTCAATTCTTTCCGTAAATAATAAAAGCACGAAGCATGGATCTTATTAATATCACTGTTTGTCTTGAGATAATTAATCAGTATATCTTCATCCCAAAACAATGTATTTAATGTTGGATAGTTAAACCCAAATAGCTGGTGAATTAAACTTTGTCGAATGTGACTTTGTGAAAAAAACTTCAAAATCAATAACAAAACAAGCAATAATCCAATAAATCACTTATAAAAACACTTCATGTTTACATTTCTACAGTATTTAAACAACTGCCTATAAATTATAAAAGCATATCCGACGCAGCAAATCACCGAGCAGTTTTTGTTGCAAGTGATTATAAAGATAAAGCAAACAAACTAATTAGATAAATATTTAGGCATATATCTTCGTAACTTGTATTTGCGATAAGGTAAAATTGTGAAACAGATAATCCATACATTTAAAAAACAAAAATATTTTTCAAACAAAACCACACACTGTGGGCTACCATGTCAAAATCAAACGCATAAATTGTGACCTTGACAATATTTCAAATCTAAAAGAGTAATACTATGTTAAGATGGCAATTGTAAAGCTTATTTAGTCAGCTCCGATATGACTGTATAGATATTCCGGTTGTATATATGTTTATCAACCTTTTTACCAGGCTATTCAATACCCTTTTAAGATATACTAGTTTTTTTTCTCAATGGATAATATAACTTTATATTGTTATTACATGTAAGTACTCGTACTACACTCAGTACATGTTTTTACTTGTAAGTAAACGGACATCAACTACAGTGGAGCAGCAGCTTCAATATATCTTATCAGCTGTCTAGCCGTTGGCCTCTTGACTGCCTCTTCCACCCAGCAGTTCTTAATGATCCTCTGTATATCTTTAGGGGGTCCTGCTGTTTCATCTAACTTGGGACGTGTACCCGACAGTACATGTTCCTAATGAAATATTAGACTCGAAAAATAAAGGAAATATCAAATAATATATCTAGTTTAATACAATAAAGATTAGAAAATGTAGATGTTAAAGTTTTAAAATCAATGAGACATGCAATCAAATACAGAACGTACCTCATACAAAATGTGTCTGCACATGTTTGTGTGCAAAGTTTGATGGAAAAAAATAAAGTCTACCCGAATATGGTTGTCGAAAATTTACCGACAAAAATTGACGAATATTGCACGCGTACTTCCTTTAAGAATATTTGATTTATTGATATTTTTTTCATTTCAACGTTCCTAATAAGAAACTTGTATGTACTATTAGTGCTTTGATTTTTTAGCATGCATGTATTTACCTTAATAGAGCTGTAATCGTACATGACGTCAGAGTAAACACTTTCACTAAAAACTCTCCTGCCATACCACATTTCCCATGCCATGATAGCGAGGCTGAAAATATCAGCTGATAAACCGTATGTGCGGCCATCTAGTACTTCTGGGGCCGTATACATGGGACGTGCAATGATGATGTCTTTTAAAAGGTTTTCGAGCTCTGACATTCCAATGTCTGCAAGTTTTGCTATGCCGTCTTTGACCTTTGAATTACAAAAAAAAAAGTTTTTATTTTTTCCATACACTAAGTACATCCATGTTATTGCATGTATTTCCGTAACAAAAGGTACCATCTTCTTTCTTCATTCAAATGATTTCTTAGATAAACTGTACAGTTACAATGAGAAAATTGAAAAAAAAAAAAGAATATCATTTCTTCATGATTAAATTAGGGAAAACATATCTTAAAATATTCTTAATGTTTTATTTTAAACTGGTTATGACAAGTCCTTCTAACGTCCAGTTTTAATAACACTTTAATTTATGATCCGGTGAGTTAAAATCCTAGCTATTAACCAACTATAAAAGTAAAATATATATGACCCTTCTGACTCTTAAGACCTTTCAACAGTAACACTAAATGTAGGAAAT
>WFKH01011926.1:31442496-31459037 GCA_016163765.1 Magallana hongkongensis
GTAGCCATTTCCGCCATTTCCACCCTCATAGCCAGTTCCACCATTTCCACTTTCGTAGCCATTTCCGCCATTTCCACCCTCATAGTCAGTTCCACCGTTTCCACCTTCGTAGCCATTTCCGCCATTCCCGCCCTCATAACCGGTTCCACCGTTTCCACCTTCGTAACCGGTTTCTCCATTTCCACCCTCATAACCGGTTCCTCCATTTCCAACTTCGTAACCAGTTTCGCCGTTTCCACCATTTCCCTCGTAGCCCGTCCCATTATCAACACCATTTCCATCTTTTTTCTCATAGCCCATACCATTATCTACATAACCATTGTCGCCATTTCCATCGTACATCTGAGAAGAAGCTTGTGAAGCAATGGCCACAATCAATAGCCCAACGGCAAAATGGCGGTACATGGCCGGAAACCTGTCAATATAAATTACGAAATTTGACGCAAAACGATATATATTAAATTCTTTTAAATGTACATGCAATACCTTAAACTACCGAATGTTTATAAAGACTTCAACATAGGACAAAATATTCTTTTTAATTATCCAAAACAAATTCTTTGATGTTGAATAAGCTCATACAAAATTGTTTCAATTACATATTTTTTGGTGATTTTGTTTTTCATTTTGTCTTTGACAATGGTTCTGGGATTTAAAAAAAATAGATCAAGATCTAAACACTTTATTTCAGTGGTTATTATCTTGATAACTAAAACCTATGCCACTTTGGGGAGTTATGTTTTTCACGACGTGAATGAACATTGAAAACCACAGATAGCATTTTCTCTATAGTAATTGCATAAAATTATTTGAAAATTCAATATACATGTTATTCGTTATAAAACAATAACATTAGAAAACTTAAAAATATGTACAAAGTACACATGTGTTTGGCAAAAGAAGTCGTTACATTAAAAAGAATGAAAAAGTTTTGAAGAAATTTTACCGTTCTTTGTTCAGTGGAGAAAAGTAAAGTAAAGATTTTTTAATGACAGTGTTGCTTTTATAGCTTTTTAAATTATTAACAAACGTACACAGAAGGTTAAGTAATGTTAACTTATTCGTTTGTCTGGTCAGATGAAATCATCAAAGAAATACCACATTAACATCAATCAACATTTACATTATTTAAATAAAATAATCACGGGTTTTTTGGTCATTTCTTTGAAAAGTCCATAAAACATCAGAATTTTATTTCTTTCCGGGTCATTTCTTTATTAAATTATCATTCTATAGTTTTATATGAAAGTAATAATGACTGGGTTCAATCAAATACACACATTCCAAAAATGAGGAATTTTCTATCCTTACTATCAGAAAAACACAATAAAAAGTTTAAACCCAGCATTTTGGCAGAATTTAAACTTAGTACAAGATTAAACAATCAAGAAAGTGGATTTTGTTAAACTATTGTTTAACTAGTGTCTTAACATTGCTGAATTGTTAGAGTTTATTTGAAAATATTTTCGGCTATTTCAGCATGTTGCTTTAAAAAAAACCCAACCAGACAAATGTAAAGCTCATTTTCCATAAAATATAGAAAGTAATTGGTAATCGGCGACAGACCAAATGATTGAATTAAACATTTTCTTGCCCTAATTTAATTGCTTACAACACAGAACGGTTAACCAATTAATATCCACCCCCCCCCCCCCCAAAAAAAAAAAACCCCGATAATACATTGTCACATTTTACTGAGCCTGTATTTTTATATGATGCATATGCTATTGGTGTGTTGTCAATGATTTAGTTAAAAATGGTTAGTTTAAAAAATTCACCAACTCTTAATGAGCCTTGGTGTGAATTTAAGGGCTCCGAGTTTTCAGTTTTGGTTGCATTTTTGATTTTATCATATGATGTGAACGCATCTTATGGTGTAAATAATTAACAGTAACCGTAACAGGTCTTCTCGTTTTTCAAAGAATCATATTTCGTGTTGTTGATTCATTTTTCGAACGAGGGATGAGGTCCACACCACTTTTGGAGCGAGTAAACAAACAGGCCCAATTACGTTAAATATTTGTGTATGATTAGGGAGTTAGTGGAAGAAAAATTGTATTTCTATCAAAACATAAGTTTATACCTGGACGACTGCTTACGCTGTCACATTTTAGTACTCCTACTACAGTATCTCAAAGGTACGAATTTTACATGAAAGTAATTTCTTCATTTAAATCGAACAAGAAAAGAACGCACTCCTGAATGTCCATGATTCGGGGCGGGGTACAATTTTGGTGTATTATGACATACGAGTAGTTACTTTTGTAAAATTTTTGGTACTGTAAAATGCATTCTTAGCATTTCATATTCATTTCAAATTTATTTGATGCATCTCAAATCAATAATAATAATAATAATAATAATAATAATAATATAATTATTATTATATTTATTTCAAAGCATACGTTGCTGTGTTTATAAAGTTATTGACAACAAATAGGTCCGGTTGAACTAGAATTATTAAATTCATTTTCAAATACATAAGTAACCTTTACAACACGTTCTGTCATATTCCGTATCATTTTTCAATTCACAGCAAATAACCTTTTGAAAACGCCTTTTAAAGCAAATGTCAAAGAGTTTCTTAACTGGAAGAAAGGTGTAAATTATTGAAAACATGTTAAAATTTAGACAAGGTTAAACATCATTTGAATAGGTGAACCATACTCCATAACCGCTTACGACAAGTTTGCATAAAGATCAGGTTACTTCTTCTTCTTTTTTTTTTTATAACTAAATCTTAATTTTCCCAGATTATTTTTCCATCATTAGATTCTACTCTTTATTTACAAAATAAAATAATGTATTATGTACATGTCAAATATACAAATTCTGATAATAGTCTCTGACCTTGAGTCAAATAATATTATACTGTTGCAAAAAATTAGAAGAAAATAAATGCGTAAAATGACATGTTTGGTATGTACGCATGTCATTTCATGTCAAAATATCACACCGCAATTAATTCATTAGGAATATCATTATGTCAAAAGGCTTAACACACAATAAGTCCAGAACTTTATTGATTGTAATATAAAAGCTTATGCACTTCTCTTCAGTTTACTTATGATATAATTAAAAAAAAATAAAACACGAATAACAAGACACAATTGTGTACGACCTTTTGCATGTTGCATATAAATCAACAATCAACAAACAGTGCATATATTTAGAGAATATGACATCGTATTTTCACCACTTTATTAAGAGTGCCTATTTTTTTTTCGATTCTTTGTATTCAAAGAAACTCGAACTGATTCAGAAGAGCAAAACTAAATTTTGATTAACGGAAACAAAAATGGTCTTTTAAATGCATATTATCGCTAAAAATTTTTACTAATATGAAGTAAAACATATATTAGTTGAGGAACATAAACTAAATAAGATATTTTTATTTGATTTATGATAATGCGACCTTTGCCTCTGTGATTTACTTCGACTATTTATTTGATAAATAAAGAATAGGTTAACATTATTAAGTAATAATTGATTTTCCCCAAAACTGGTATAAAAGGCGAACCTTTGATTGAATATTTCAGTGACCCTTCGTTCTCTGGAATATACAAGGTAAATTGAATTTTAGCAATAGATCAGAAAATAATACCAATTGTGTTTTACGTAATTGCCTCATTGTATTAGTATTTTAAATGTCTTATCTGGTTTTGTTGTCTTGCTATTGAAGAAATGCACAAAAGGCTTATCAAATAGTCCTCTTAAATATATGATTTTATGATTGATTGAAAGAAATAATTGATTTTTACAAAGTGTTTGTATCTAAAATTATTTGAAGATTAACGTTAGTATGGCAGTCTATATTCAAGCTTAGGATTTTGGTATCGAAAAAAAATGTTTTGCTCAGAATCTTAACTTTAAAAAAATGTATATTTTAAAAAATAATTATCATTAGTTACGCTGCCAAAATTTATTATTAAGCAGATCTTTAGTGAATATTATTGAAATGATTGAAAAAAAACCCCTGTTTACCGTTAACCTGTATGATAAATATTTTCTTATTCTTTTATTTATTATTAATTTTTCTAAGTGTTTCTCATTTTTTTTTTATACATGTATCTTTGGTTTTCCATTATCAGTTACTTATCAAAACATACAAATTTAAATTACTCACAAACATTTTTAAAGATTTTTTTGTCTTATTGACATCGTAGATATTTTTTCATGAAGAATATGAAAATATTTAAGGCATCAAAATAAGAATCTCGTTGTTTTTATTACGAAATACGTAAATAAACCTACTTTAAAAAAAAATAAGCAGACAATTTTTAAACACTGAAAATCCTGTTTTAAACAACTTTACTCTTTATCAAGCCCATAGATAGCATTAGCAAACAACTTTAATTTAAACTCTCAAACCCTATATGCAATTTACTTGTTAAGAAAAAATAAATCAATTTTAGAGCGTTTAATTTACAGGTTATTCAGAATGCATGGTTTCGTGATATTATTGCTGGCATTCCTAGCTGTACAGAATGGGACAGCCCAAAACTTTGACACGAACACTTTTGAACCTTTCCAAGATAACGGGGGTTCCACTGGAACTGGTGGAAAATTTGACTTTGGCGGAACAGACACAGGTGTAAATGGACCTGATAATGGTGGTAATTTTAACGGCGGAAACGGTAACACCGGGACTGGCGGAAATGGTGGCGACTTTGGTGACTACGACTTTGGTGGAACGGGAGGTGGTTCCGCAGGGAGCTTAGGTACTGGCGGAAGCAATGGTGGTTTTGATAATGGCGGAAGCAATGGTGGTTTTGATAATGGCGGAAACAATGGTGGCTTTGATAATGGCGGAAGTAATGGCGGTTTCGATAATGGCGGTTTTGATAATGGCGGAAACAATGGTGGCTTTGATAATGGCGGAAGTAATGGCGGTTTTGATAATGGCGGAAACAATGGTGGCTTTGATAATGGCGGAAGTAATGGCGGTTTCGATAATGGCGGAAGCAATGGTGGGTTTGATAATGGTGGAAGCAATGGTGGATTTGATAATGGCGGTTTCGATAATAGCGGAAGCAATGGCGGTTTCGATAATGGCGGAAGCAATGGCGGTTTTGATAATGGTGGAAGCAATGGCGGTTTTGATAATGGCGGAAGCAATAGCGGTTTTAATGGTGGAAACAATGGCAATGAACAACCGTACAATGACATGCAAGGGGGCAATGGTGGAGACGTTAATGGTAGCCCAGGTGGTAATATGTACGAAAACGGAAAAGGAAATGGAGGCGAAAAGTCGTATCTTGACGGTAAAATGGGCAAAGGACCATCAAATGGTATGGGTGGAAAAGATTACAAGGGACCAGCCAAACGTGGTTCCGGCTCTAATTATAGAAACCAAAGACGAGGAATGAAATACCACGGAATGAAGCCGTATATGTACAAATACAGAAAAGGTCATATGATGGGTAGAGAAATGTATGCTCCAAAAATGTACATCGTGAGAAATATGGGATACGGAAGAGGACGATATATGCATTACGGAGGTGGACACTATGGCGGGGGATGGGGGAGAAGATACGGCGGATATAGGAGAGGTCTTCTATACAGAAACCGTTCACCATACGTTAGAATGATAAAACCTAGATATTACAATAATCATTACATGCACTCAAAATGGGGACCTAAGATGCATTGGTATGTCTGAACATAGTTAGATAACAAATCTTGTACCGAAATTGAATATATCTTCTATATGTCTATCACAAAATTAACTTTACTTAAAATGCTTGTTTTTATTTATCATGTTCTGTGTTAGCGGAGCTCTTTTATTATATTAATGTGTTAAATCGATAATAAATTAGTTATTACATAACAAAGTGTTCATATTTTGTTGTAAAGCGAATGTCATGTCATATAGAGTGAATCTCTCAAAGGAAACCAAAACTCATAACTCATAGGTATGGTGAATAGTCTGTTGTGTTTGATTGATTATAAATACATCTAATCTAAACATAATATATCTAAGACGGTGACTTTTAGATGTACCACGATAGACCTCATCTGACCGTCACAGCACATAAACAGTGCAAAAAACCCCCATCGCGAACAGTCGTAATTCTTAACACAAATCATAAAAATAAACGCTGTTTTGATTACTTCTTAAGTTAAAGAAATGGCTACTGGTTCATGCATATAATTACTACTGTCTGTCTGCCAGTGAATATACCTATCATTTAAACTCCGTCACTGTGGAAAGTTACTATACGTTGTCCCGAAATATTATCACATCACAATTTGCTGAATTATCCGATGTTTATTAATAACCTAGGGTTCAAACAATGTTCATTCAAGAATATTTAAAAATTCCAAGATTTCTACATTAAAACGCCACTTCTAGCTAAGCATTGCAAATGCCATGAATGTACCCGGATGATAAAGTTGAATCATTGTGCGAGGCGAGGTGTCCAGAGTACTTCTAAATGGAGAAACTATGTCAACACTTCCATTCATAAATTCCCGTAAAAAAATTGTTGGTGTTTTGTTAATTTCTCTGGAAATTTTTTTATAAAGTTTTATAGTGAACTAAGTAGAAGCTTTTAATGGGCGTTAACTCTAGAAAAGTTTCAATGCAAAGTTTGACTGACTTTTGTTTAATGATATTGTAGTAGGGCGGAGTTAAGACTGCCGCTCGTGACTTTAATAAGAGAGAGAAGAGTGAGAGAGAAAGTTAATGTGGAGTAAATTATAACTATGTAGGAAGTGTTTTAAAGTAAGATTGTTAAAATTTCTTTGGCCGTTGACAACAATGCAAGGTCTACATATAGGGATGACGTAACTACCCAAAGCAAATATCCTATTATCCAAATATTAGGCATTTAGAAATGCAAACGAATGATGATTTATGAATTAAGATATGGTGAATCGGAAAGACAATGCAGGCGGTGGATTTGTGGAAAAAAACCCAATGGTGAACAAATTCGTTCTGATGTAAAGACGTTTCACACCGAGTAACCATGATGAAAGTTTTTATGTAAGTCACACACTTTATCAACGTGTCTATTAGCAAAATTATATACGGCATACTTTGATTAGAATATTAATAACTGTTATTAAAAGCAGTCTGAATAATTCGTACAATCTTGGATGTTTTGACCATACTTTATCCCAATATGTATCTACTTAGACCTTGAGGAGGTTCTTTATCGTGCCAGCGCCTACCTACACACCCTTCAATTCATATTATTCGCAACCCGGTTATACCAACGTGTTTTACCAGATGTTCACCAGCAAAATTACGAGCTATGTTTAATTCCTGGAAGATTTGGTATACTTTGATAAGAATGTGGACAAGTATTTCAAAAATTCGAAGGGGGGGGGGGTGGGAATTCTCAAAACCTAGTTCAGAAAATCGGTAAAATCTTGGATGTTTAGAAATCACGTCATCCCTATTTGTATATAAAATTCGTTGTCACCGGCTAAAGCAAAATACTTCAAAATTACATCAATATAGGTTAAATGGACCTTAATTTATTTACCAGTTTATAACTAATGATGATCTATTAAATCTCTCTCTCTTCTGGTTCTCTTTTCTCTCTCTCTTTCAGGTCACAAGCGGTAATGTCTCAACTCCGCCTACTACGATCTGATTGGACAAAGGTCAGACGAAACTTTTCTAGCGTTAACGCCTATTAAAAGCTTCTACGTAGTTCACTGTAATAAGGAACTAATTTTCTCCTTCTTTGACATGTATGTGTATTTTCCTTAAAATTCGTCAAAACGTTACGGAAACAGTAACTTGGGACAGACTATAGTATAGTTAACGAGGATAAAGAAATCCGATGGGTCTTTGTACAGTATTTGATATACATATATGGATTCCAATATCATATTGGCCTAAAAGTGATATTTAGTAAAAAAAAAAAAAATCCAAGAAATTGCCAAGTTACATAAGTTTGCTGACTGATCGCTCTTAAACCGTATTTTTAAATGGCATAGGATGATTTCCTTGATTATTTAAAAGTGTCAGAGTTTATTGGAAAAAAACCCCAATAATATGCAAAGATAACACTAATTTTCTAAACAACATTGAACTGCTATCATCATTTATAGTTAAACAAATTATATCTTAAAATTTTAGGCAGATCGGATGGTTATTTTGTTGACCATCAAGCATCCTTAAGGGCTGAAAATTATTTTAATAAAAGACATAGGTTTTATTTTTTTTAACAAAATGACATAATATATATCAGACATTTAATAGATATATTATCTTTAATATATCTAGTAACTTAAAGTTTGATATTCAGATATTTCTTGAACGAATTAACGTTATACATGTTACCCCCCCCCCCCCCCCCGAAAATACAGATTACTGCAAATTCGATAATTAAACATTTTTGTTTTTAAAAGTCACGGGTAGTGTGGTTTTGAAATGTATCATAATAGTTTTTCGTGAAAAAAAAAATGCAAATATATACCATTTTTCTTAATAAAAAAGACAATACTAATTATTATTGAACTTCAATACGAAAACAACATTGTATACACTAAAAATAAAATTAAAACGTATAAATAATTTAAGTTGAAACTTCGACATAATTATTTACTGATTGAATGAAAAGAAAACGGCAAAAAATCAACAAACTTACAATTTTGAATTTTTTAACCACAAGTACTTTATGCAATCCTACTTCAGCAATAAAAGTGGGTATATCCCGTTGATATCATAACACAAAATTCTTTTGTACGAGGCGCATATAAACTATAATGAAGGTGACATACAAGGGCTTAATGGTTCAACTTTCAACGACTTGGTAAAAAAATCAAGCAACTTATTTGCATATGAAACGGCTATGATGCTTCACGTTTGCCGTTTCTATCAGAACATTTTAATGTCATGTAGCGAGTTCAGGTTTGAATGTTTTGAAAATCTGCTGACACAGTTTATCTTGCCGTAAAGACATTTTTTTTTATATCATTACATTAATATTAAACAATCCTGAACATAAAAAAGTAAAAAAAAATTAAACTATATAAAATAATAATACAATTGACGTCTTCAGAAAAACAAAAATAAAAAGGTGTCCTTTCTGATTACATTCTAATGTATTTAGATGAATATCTATCTACTCAGTTTGTAAAATCAAAATATTTCCATTTAAAAATCTCCTGATTCTACAGCAGTTTATTAATGTAAAATCTGTTAAGTGTTTTTGTCCGAAAGGTTTTAATGCTGAAATAATTAATCAAAGTGTTCTTCTATTAAAATGTTGTTGATTTCAGGTTCTCTGTTTGGATAGGATACATTAGTAAATACGATTTTTTTAAAAGGAAATTACCACGCAGAAAAGGAAAGAAAAAAAGAAACCACAGTCGGAGAAATTGTTTTTAAAAAATAGTTGTTATACATGTACATTCAAAATGTACTTAATATTGTCTGAATATTGACATTGACTAATAATCTAATAGAAATGAAGAGTGTTATCTTTTGACCAATTGATAAACGATAAACATTTCTACTATAAAAACTATTGTATTGCAAAATAAGTCCCCTAAAAGTCAACTCATGTACGGATAGGTTTCGAGATATTTAAGAGAAAGTTCTTTTATTTCAGGACAAACCCGAATAAAAAAGTTCGTTTAAAATTTATTTCTTCAGTATCTATTTATCAATCTTTATAAAATTCAACCTTGATATGTAGTGTTTTATTGTAAAGCTACACAGCAAATTCAAAATGAATTATTTAAACCATAATGAAAAAAAAATGTCTGGAAATCATGTTGGGACAGAATGACCGGTAAACAGAAGGGAAGACAGCGATAAAAATGACAGTCCTCTAGTTTAACCAATAGGGGACCAATTACTATACGACTGAATGTTTTTTTATTTTGTCAATATTATATCAGAAAAACATGTGAAGAAACGCACATTATGCAAAAACTCTCATGACATTGAATGTTGGTCAATTATCAATATTCAGGAAAAGGATAGCTTTAAGGTTATTCTCTTAAAATCTAGCCTTTACCACTGCGTAGAATTAACTTCATTATTCCAAATGTGACATTTTAAATATGATACACAAATGTTCCAAAAAATTGCTCACAAGTTCATAAAACCTCATTAATGTCTTTCTGCACAGTTCCATGCTAATGTGACATTTTATTTAAATCAGAAAATTTAATAAAAAATAATATTTTGTATGCATAATTTATAATAATTCAATTAGATGTATATTAATGATGTCTTGTTTCTTTCAACCATTGCCCTTAAGCTGTTTGACCATACAGGTATGACTTTGTTTCTATATGTTTTTGAATCTTCTTCAAACAAAGGAAAGACGAAATCTCTTTTATTCGCATCAGAAAGTTTTGGAATGTTCACAACGTTTGAGGTTTTTTTCCGCTAACATGAAACTTTATAAAAATATGTATCATATTTCATATAAATTATTAAGGAAGCTAGCTGGGTATATATCTTAAACTCTTATTTAGATATATATATATATTGTCTTTACGTTCTTAACTTATTTAGTTCAAAAATATTATATAATCGCCTTAAAACTTGAGTATTTTCCTATCTTTATCTCCTATATTTTTATCTCCTCTTCTGCATTTTTGACCAATTTGTCAAGTATTAAGGTGATTGTAAAAGTTGGAATTGAACCGTTTGCTGGAGTGGAAAACTATTTTCTTTATGCTTCACCATATCGTTCACTTTGTATTTTAGATTATTTTCTTGTCAAGTTGGGCATTTTACCTGCATAAAATAACTTTTTTAATAAAATCGGAACTGAAGAAAGCCAGTGGATGCAACCTTAATTGAAGCAATTTACTACCAATTCGTTGACAATGTCCCAAATTTTACCCGATCACAATCCCCCCCCCCCAAAAAAAAAAAAACCCCCCCCAAACAAAAAAAAAAAAAAACCAAAACAAAACAGACAAACAAAAAACAACAAACTACTTGTTTGACCTACATAAAACACTTTATTTTATGTGTAGTCTTTCTAGATCATAAACAAATATCTGTAAATTCCCAGAAAAAAAGCCCTTAATACTAAAGTTAGAAAGAGTTATATATGCGTATGCACATTAGTCTGCAATGCATTTTCTTTTCAGGGGTTTATCAACATGGTTCATATCGTGTATCTTGGATTATTATAAACCTTTCTGGCCGTGCAAACACTAGCCTCCCAGTTATCCAGCTGTTGGCAAAAACGGTGAAAAATGATACAAAGAGGGCGATATTAGTTAAAAAGCACGATGAAGACGAAAGAAACGTAAATGGGGGTGACAGATATGTAGACAAATCTTATTACAAACATACTGAGGATAAATATGGTTACAGAAAGGGAAGAAATAAAGATGATCGCCTTGGAAAAGGAAAAGGCAGAAAAGTTGGACAAAATCGAGGTAATTCATATAGAAATTATAATAAAGGCGGTCCGTTCAAGAACAATTCCAAACCACAATATCCTGCGAGTCCTTCGTACACAGGAACGGGGAGAAGACATAAACGATATTTAAGTAAATTGTTATGGAAGCTAAAGCAGAAATTTATAGCTAAAAAGAAAAAGGGACGTAAAAGTGAAAAGGACAATGTCAAAAAGTCTTACCCTCCAGCTCCCAAATACCATCACCCCGAAAAACTTCACCAGCATGAATGTGATCATTAATAACACCAGCCTAAACACACAGGAAATTATAATGATTGATTTTGTAGATATGTATTCACACAGATGGGCATATCTTCTGATCAGAAGAATAGTTAGATTATCTACTAAATAAAAAAATCAAAGTACTGAAAGTATTGACGATAGTTTATTTTTATTCAGCAGTGAATAATGTCTGGTTCAAGCAATGGGCATTCACCTACTGTACAGACAGTGTGACTTGTGGCTTGGAATCAAACGTATCCAAAGTAATATCGAACAACTTCAAATAAAGAATTCGGTTTACTCTACAAACTGTTATAGAAATTTTGTAATTTTTTATAGACAGAAATTTTGTGTCCAGATGAATCCTTAAATTTTCAACAAAGACCTAAATGACAATAAGGCATCTTTTTTCTGTTTTTAATTTTTTGTGTTTTAAGAATTTTTTAAAGTTTTAAATAAAACTATCCTTTAGTCACGCATGCTATTGAAACAATGAACTAGGAAATGTTCCAATGAACGTGCAATTTTAACAGCAAGTCAGACATAAAGACAGGGTAATTGGAGATACAAAAAAATGAAGCACCTACCTGGTACATTGTAACAAGGGTCTTTCGTCTTTGATCACAGGGCTTGTCACGAACTTTTTGTCTTCTTCCTATGTGACCACTACTATAAAATACATGTATCTGATCACCAATATACTATAAAATACATGCATGCATTTTATAGTATAGGGATGGTCACATAGTAGGAAAACAAAAAGTTCACAACGAGCCCCTGTGCTTTGATTTTAAAACGCTAGAAGGAACGCTGGCTTCATTTCTTGTAGTTTATTTTACTTTTAAACTTACACGCATGTTCTATTAAAAATACATTCAATTTTTTAAACAAAAATAGTTCAATGATCGATATTATGATATCGATGTATAAAGGACAAAGGAACTCTCTCTCCTCTCTCTCTCTCTCTCTCTCTCTCTCTCTCTCTCTCTCTCTCTCTCTCTCTCTCTCTCTCTCAAAATATACGACAATTTGACCAGGAAATGTGCACTGTCACAATGAACGCGGCATCTTTTCAAAATAAAACTGGACCTATTCCCCATTTCAACTTTTTTTAGTGAGAAGAAGTTTACAATCTCATTAAGGCATATAATAAAATTGTCCCATAGAAAGGATTTACCGTTTGCATGTAACGCTTTCAACACAATACATAAAGGTTTTACCACCATATATAATGATTTTAACACACCATAATATCAAATTAATGTTGCATATAATGAGCTTATCACTTTATTTCAAGAAGATGCACTGCATAAAAGGATTTTGCAACTGCACGTGAAGAGTGTACCACACAACATAACGATTGAACAACAATACAATATGAATTTATTTCTGTATAAAATAAGTTTTTAAAGATTTTACCCCTGGATATAATGATGTAATCACGGTATATAACAATGTAAGCAGTGTATATAATGATGTTACCAATGCATATAGTGATATAACCATTGCATATAAAAGATATACCAATTAGTATTATATGAAATTTACCTTAAGGAAGCTATGGCGTTCCATATATAATGACTTTCGAACATTGCGGATTGCACCAACAAGTGTATGTAGACAAACGTGCTTAAAAAACAAAGAAAAAAATATAAACCACTTGCTATTCGGATATAAAAATATTTCTGCGAAAGTCTTAAAAATGCACTGTATTTAGTACAATGTGAATTCGAGATATAAAGAGATGCATACAAAAAGGTTTTAGTATATGAAATGGCAATAAAAAACCTAAACTTCTAGTACTATATTTACAAACTTATACATAAACTGCATACGTATAAAAAAAAATGTAATCCAAATATTGTACATCCTTTCATGACATTTTTTGCTATTTACCAAGGAATTTGATCATTACATATGTTTCAATACAGCAAAAAATGTAACATGAAATATAATAACATTAAAATGTAAATTTTAAAAAACTAAAGTTCTTTAAAATCAACGATAATCGTGTGTATTTTTTGTTCGTATAGCAAAGAGTTGCTTAGTTTTCTTTTTTCTCATATGAATAGCAATCTTTACTTCTAGAGGCTTCATGACGATAACTTTGAGCTATAGACGGATTCAGGTCTTGTGTGTCTAAAAATAGAATTAACGTCATCACACTTTACCATGCATAGTGAATCAGTAATCAAAATATTTCCCTATGGTGGAAAATTAATTTATTGCACGTTTAAAGATCAAATTCTTTTGTATCCAAGCAAATAACAGTGGTTTTGAACATAAGGATTCAATAGAGTCTACGCCAGTACCAGTTCTACCGGTTCCATATAAAGATTGAATATTTTCAAGGTATTCATAAACATGTTTCCTTGAAAACAATGCTTCTAGGTACTTATATCGACTTTATCCATTATTTGCAAGTACTATATTTTGTCAGCGATCAATTACCTTGATTTGTGATTAGGTCTAAACACTGGTTATTAAAGATATCAAGCACAAAAATACTTCTTAAAATAGTCTTGAAGTTCTGATCGTTTTTAAATGTGTTTGTAACAATACCATTTAACTTTATCCGAATTCTGTAAAAGAATTAGAAAACTATAAAATATGGTTTTTTGGGAATTTTCATCCGTTTTCTACTTTTCATCGAAAGTCACCACAGATATGTCCTAACAAAATAAAGCCAAAGTATTGCTGAAATTTGTATTTTACTTTTGAGTATACACTGATGTTTATTCTTGATAGGTAGAAAAAGGGAGGTAAACTGTAAACTGATAAAACGAAGCCGTGTGAAAATTGATACCACATGGAGATGGTATTCCGAGCTGATGTACTTACATAAAGATTGATGGATTGTTATGGCGATTTTAAGACTAAATTTATCTCCTTGAGAGGAAGATCTCTTCATAAAGATATAGCAAAACATTCAAAGTTTAAAGCTAAAACATTTGGATTTTTCTTTACTAAATGACAGTTAATGGTATGAAATATCAGATCTTAAACTATAAAGTACATCTGATGGATAATTTATTGACAATCCACCCTCTTATGAAATAATCGTAGTTCTAACGCTTTTTGTTTAAATGGTTAATCTTTCTAAAAATATGCATAGTACCGACAAATATATAACAATGGTTGACATATTACCGAATTAAAGGAAGCTCCTGTAAAAAGTCATAAAACAGGACTCTTGTTCAATTTGCACCTGACGTAGTGTATGATTAAATGCCATCAAGAGGTCATTGCAAAAATAAACAATGTTTCTGCAATATAGAGCTTAAAAATAAATGTTCTTTTCTCCGAAATAATGCATTTATATCTCTAAAAATAAAAACGGTGTCGTTAAACAGGTTGGGTACAATTCCCTAAACAAGAGAATATCTCGCTGATAGAAAAAATTAAATCCGCTTCAAAAAAGCAACTTAATGGAATCTTACTTTACAAGACTGACCATTATGGCCTAAAAGATCAGTCATCAACTGCTACATATGAAATTAAGATGAATTTCAGAAATCGTGAGTATCTTTGCATTGACCGCAAAGTATTCCAATTAAAAGTATGTTATTTTCTTCTTAAAAACCAAAAATGCCAAGAGGTTGTATTCATTTTGATGAAATTTTGGACCATGCAAAGGAAATTAAAATCACATGTATAAAATATTGTTTGTTTTTGCTTTTATATTTTGATCTCAGCATGAACAAGAAAACTACGGAAGCTTGTACCAGCAGTAATTTTAGCTCCTATAGTAAATTAATATATTTCAGGAAATAAAATAGAATTAAGTTTTTAAAGAAAAACGTCAATGCATAATATAATAATGATAAGAGGAAATTGTACTCTATTTTAATATAAATTATCAAATATTGAACACGAATAATTCTATGTACGACTTAACATGTGTACAGAAGAATCGCATTTATTACTTCTAGAGGCTTCCGTAAGAAATCTGCTGAATAGATTTAGTTTGTTACTGAGTTGCACTAAAACGTAGCTGTAAGTATCAAAGTTTGAAACAAACATGTATTAAGTGGGGCATTATTATTGATAAAATGTGAAAACAGTCTTACGGATATTCTTTTTCAAAGAAAACAAGATATAAATGGTAAAATGTGTCAAAATCTCGCATTGATTGGAAGGTTTTATTATTGTAAACAGGGAAAATCACGCTTTAGCGAGATATTCTATCTATTGGTAAATTGTACCCAACCTGTTATGTATTTAGATCTACATTGCATCATTAGCTAATTTTGACAATTTTACAACACTACATTGAAATTTGATTTAAAGACGCCGATCTTTTTTGGTATAATAACCTTTTTGGAGTAGCATTTTTTTATTTGAAGTTTCAATCAAAAGTCCCCGACCTTTAAAGATGTTACTTTCTGACATAACTCTCAATGCATTCTATGTAATGTACTTACGAAAAAAACCCTCAAAATTTATGAAAAAGTCATTTGTTTGACATAAAACCCCCCACGTATAAACAAGTTATGGCATACATATAAAACATAGAATATACTAAATTTGTTGCAGTTGCAACACTTATCAGATAGTGTTGATTCTCAGTCCATTACTGCAATATGGGAATGGTGTGGAAATGGTGTGGAAATGAAATGGTAAGCGAAACATACATAGTTTTGGTAGTCTTTGTTATATATAAAAAAAGCAAATGAGCACAGTTAGTTGATGATAATGGATGTCAAAAGTTAAAATATAGGGCTACCAATTTTTATTGTAATTTAAACATAAAATGCAAATGTATAATAAAACTTTTAAAAGGTTTTTACTTTTAATAAAAAAAAATACAAACGGGATTTTTAAAAAATGATATGTCACAGAATGCACCGTTCTTCTCATTTGCAATGTATTTGTAGTGTGTGTGTGTGTGTGTGTGTGTGTGTGTGTGTGTGTGTGTGTGTGTGT
>WFKH01011926.1:31471428-31484508 GCA_016163765.1 Magallana hongkongensis
ATTCAAATTTGTATTTAGATTGTTGACATGTTTTGAACAATTGTTTTAATCTTTTGTTTCTTTTTTTCTCTTTCTAGGCGTGGTTGTCTGTGTGTATGGGATATGTTTTAGGTTCTTTTTACAAATAAACTTAGTTATTGTCTATTGTAGTCTATGTTCTGTTTTGCTACAGCAACGATTTTTTTTAATTAAATACTAAGACAATTTTGAGGTTCGTCAATGAAATGTACGGTGATATATTTGGTCTAAGTTATAAATTATTAAAAAAGACAAAGACCATTTATCCATAATTGATTTCCGTATGAAGGAGCTAAACTTGTGTAATTTGTTTGACGTATAACCATTACCACCATCTTTCGATACATAATAAAAAAAAGACAAGGATTGCAAGAAATAAAACAACGCAACCATGTTTTTGCTTTAAACCCTTAAACCCTTAGAAATAGAACATAATGAAAAATAATCAAACTAGATCAAATTATATTTTTAAAAGCTTTGGATTTATATTTACTAAAGTGTAGTTTGTGGGTAAAAAGAATATCTTGATTTTTAATGCAGATCATGACACTTGTAAAACCAACTCTTGATTAATGAATGTATTATTAATAAACAGTATGGATAATCCATTTCTCTGCGATAATTTTCCTCAAAATATAACCTTATTTATAATTAATTAGTTAACAGGAATTTTCTTATCTAAAGAAAATTCGACAGTTCAATCTTCATAGCCACAATTATTGATAGGACGTGTTAATTACAAACGAAATATTCATATATACAGGTAACAGACGAGGCGATTCTCTGCATGAGTAAACATAGACTAAAGGTGAAAAACAGTAGGCTTATATATGTTATCCTGATTAACATCAAATTAACTTGTGCTGTATGTCGCAATTAAATAGGGCATTTCATTGCCAATCCATTACGCTGCACAATTTATAAAGCTAACAGGATGCATTTTACAAATGTCTCAACAATACTTCGGAAAAATTGAATAAAACTTACAAATAATCAAATCATAAACGGAAGGTTAAATAGGAGTTTGCGAAATATTGGACATCCATCTTAATATTTCTCAAATCTTGTTTTAATGATATGTAATACTTGTATTATAAGATAAAGTATTTATTTTAAAAATGATTTTATTCATTCATTATTCATTATCTCTCAAGTTATGAATCTAAAAATATTATGAAGAAACGTTAAATGTTGATATTCTAAAATTCCAAGGTTTAAAAGCAGCAACAAGAGGTCGGACACTGTTATAAAAAGAATATGAAATATACAAATGTACCTGTCTTAAATTCGCCAGGATGATATGTAACACTTGATTGTTTTATTCGCTGAATGCACGGAATACGCAAACAAGCAACTGGAGATAATTAAAACGACTACTCATAGCTTTGATATTTATCCCCTCGCGCAACTTGTTCCGAGGGGGGATATAGCATCGCTGGTGTGTGTGTGTGTGTGTGTGTGTGTGTGTGTGTGTGTGTGTGTGTGTGTACATTGTATGTATGTATGGTGTGTCCATTTTCAGCTTTTGAGCAAAATTAAAAGAAAACCCTCTCATGAATGTTCATCAAACTTTGTACATTTCTTTGGCATGGTAAAAGGACAAACCCTATTGATTTTCAAGTCAACTGATTAAATATCTTTAAAATTATCGTAAAAAAACGAAATTAAAACGGGAATTTTATGTACGACTTGACAATAGACATTTCCGATAATTTTTATGTACGACTTGAAGTAAATCAATACCGTATGCAGTTAAAATCAACAACTGGATATTTTGGGGATTTAAATCTAGAAAGGGTAAAAAAATAAACGTTTTCTAGTAATTGAGGGTTAGAAGATTGTCTATAATGAAAAGTTGAAGCAGGCAAGAGATTAAAGTCATCCGATTTACATTGAAACAAGCAGTCGAATTTCGGACAATTTTTCCCTTATTACTTAGAATGGAACTAGTTCAAAATTAAGAAGAGACTTTGAGAGATATCGCACATTTATCACCGGAAAATTGCTTTATATCAATAGTTGCATATCTACTACTTTGGGTTGACATACGACAACAACTAGAATTGTCCATCAGAGCAGACTACAGATCGCAAGATCTTCAGCAGTGTTCTGCTACGTTTCATAATGTATACGAATCGTTTATGTATGCTTATATAATAATGAATGTCATTAAATCATTCTAAATTATTTAACTTTAAAGGATATGTGTTGGATTTCTGCTAGGAATAGAAAAACTGTACAACCACGTAAATTTACCCCCCCCCCCCCCCACACACACATATTATACACCACAAAGCTTGGGGATAGGGATAAAATAGATATTATGAATTCAAAGTGGTTTTGAGAAAATGAATATTTGTGCCATTTTTATTCTAATCTAATACATTTACATGTATTTTCCTACATAATGCATTCCCTCCTACAATAATTCATGTCGCGAGGGGATGCTCCGCTTAGCGGTGCCCTTGTTAGTACTTATTTCATATTTATTAATTTTTGTCAACCAAATTTTTCCATATATATAATATATACATGTAAGCATTTCCAATAGAAACACCTTATTTATTTTGCCCAACTCTGAGCTTTGTTGCTACAAGTAATTTTACCCTGTACAAGTACCTGAATCAAAAATATTCCGATGAGTCCAAGTTCATTTGCAATGAAAGAGAACAAAAGATTGCGTTGAAGGTCGTTTATTCAATGAACCAAATCTGTATTGTTTAAATTGAAAACAATAAAGTAAACAAGAAAAAATCATTGAATAAATGGCAAATTAATTTGCAAGGGTAGGGTTAAAAACCGCCAACTCACAATAATTCAAATACTCAAATGAAAGTTAGAACACAATTTGACTATGATATCATGTGCGTGAATATGTAAAGCCTACTAAAGAGGTGTGGGTGGGTGGGTAAAACAAAGTTCGTGGAAAAAAGTACGCCCAGCAGCAAAATCAGAGAAAAAAAGAATGAGAGATATAAACATCTGCCAGGTTCTGATAAGACATTAATTACTACAGATGATTGGATGCTGGACATGTTGATTGATCTATTATGTTAAACTAATTTATACTTATACATCGAGGTGTTTTTGATTGTGAATATAAAGTCTATAGTTTACAAGTAAGTGTAAGTAACAGATGGAATGAAAAATAAAATAGATGTACGTAGTTTGGGCACAAAGTTATTTATAATTACCGAGATATTGAGCAAAAAGTGTTGGATGCAGAAATAAAATACTTTTATAGAGTGTCCCAGGTTACGGTTTCCGTCACTTTTTGACAAATTTTAACGAAAATACACATACTGTCAATGAAGTATAATTGAAATCGATGTAAGGGAAACAATCCAAGATTTCTTCATTGACACTTTATGTAATATTTTTACATTTGAAATGTTTACATCTTTTCTCCATTCTGAAATACTCGGGACACCTCACACAATTTTTCAACGTTATCATCCGGGTACTTTTCATGTTTGCAATGCAAAATCCTCGTATACTTTCTGTTTTGGGTTGTGTATTGAAACCTGAGGCGGTAGAGGGGGCGTTTCAAAACAGAAAATGTGGACTTTTTTCGTTTTAGTAGATATACGTAGTTTGGCCACAAATGTATTTATAATTACCGAGATATTGAGCAAAAAGTGTTGGATGCAGAAACTTGGGACAGAGTATAGTTACATGTACCAGTATACATTTTGAGATGAATATATAAAACAAATTGTTACCCCACTCTTAGCTTTAGAATTAATTCATTATGAGATTTATTATTTCTTCTTCAATTTTTTTTCATTTTCTATAGAAATAAATTTCTGTCGATTCAGTCACCTTTGACAAATGAAATGCAATAGAACTTTAGGGAAATTCTTTTTGGCTAATCATTTTTTTAAAATTAAATATATATATTTTTTATACATTGATTTTATTTACACAACAATAACGAATAACCTTTCTGTACCTGGGTAGGTTAAGAAAGCATAGGGCAATTTATCGTCTTATTTTGACTTAATATACAAAATCGTAACATTAAATAACTGTTTTAAATCAGACCAAAAAATTTGTATTTTCCGTTTAAATATATGTCAATGCAATAAAATCGGGTAGTATATTACTACCACCTCGGTGCATTATCAAATGATAACTATGAATAGCCTGGTACCTATATTCCTTAAAATGAAATACAACTACACTTCCTCGCGGTTTCCACAAAACAAAAAACATACAGATTAATACAAAACATCTCAGCTTAATAAAAACAACTGCTAAAATCATAGTTTCCTCGATTAAATAGGTATTCGTTCTCATAAAACCGATCCAACTTTTAAAAAGTTTGCACGGAAAACAGTATGTTGCACGGAAGCAACACAGAATAGGCTTCTAGCAGTACTTTTCAAGTTAAGCATTGATGAAACTATTGATACGTGTTAAATGTAAAGTTCAAAATTTACGTCGTAGTGTTGTCTTAGTCGGATTTTTATATCGTATTCAACGACAGAGGAAAGCCTGGTCGAGAAATAAAAGCATATTTACATACCTTTTAGCGAATCTTTGATATAGTTAACATCTGTAACAGTATTCTCTTGTTCACTTCTCAGCAAATCACACCAAAATATTTTATTAGAGTTCTTAGATTTCTTGTATTTTGAATCTGTTTACAATACTTTCTGATTTAATTTACACGACATTCCACTTTCAGTCATGACGTCATCAATGTGTAAATCTATGTAATACAATCTAATTTTTGAAAAAAAATGTCTCTAGTATTTTTTAAATTTATGTTTGGTCTACGTTTCGTTGTTTTTATATTTGAATAGGTACATAATAACTAAGATTTGTTATTTCGAGGAATTACATATTACTTGAATTCCATATGCTTCCGTAACACCCCTGCGTATATTTCACTTTTATCTTTTTTCGAAAACCCAAGTTGTTACATATACCTTCCTGCTAGCTATGAAAATTATTATATTATGAAATTTATCATTTCTTCAACTTTATTATTATTTTTTTTTTTTAAATTTTTAGCAAATCAGTCACCTTACATTTAACCAAGAAATGCAATATGACTTTATTGGAAATTCTATTTAGCTAAATATTTTCAAAATTTATTTTTTTTTACTTTGCTTATTTAAACACAACAATAACGAAAAACCTTTTGTATATTTTACTTAAGACTTTAAATCTAATCGATCATATGCTACAAAAATAATATGCAACTGTTTATTTTTGCCCAAAACAGGAGTAAAGGAGTAATACATTACTAGCGAATGCAATTTAAAAACTATGTGTAATAGCTGATTTTTATAACCTTCCATACCATTTACACACGGTACCATTTTAAACATTTTTCTAGTGCTAACCAATCAGAGACCGGATCGGCAGGAGGTCGACCAATCAGATTTAGCAATTCATCAAATGTCGGTAAGAAGAGTAGCTTTTCCTGTTTTGAGTTGATTGATAGTTAAAAAGTTTGCAACTGTCAAAATGAAATTCCTACCTTGCCTTCTTTTTTGACATTTTTTTTTACACATATGAAATATTCTTTATGGCAAATGAAACAAAAATAGTAAAAAGTACATTAGAAAATTGAAATATTTGTGTTTTCCTTTATCCTGGTGCGGAGCAGGAATAGCAGTTGATTTAGATTAATTTTTTTGATTCACAATTTGTGTCCTGGATAAAAGTTTTAATAAGTATTGAGAATGGCGATTTCTTGCACATATCATGAATACTTGAAAATTAAAATCATAGATTGATTAATAACACGGATTTTGTTCAATACTTGTTTCCCTTTAAAAAGGAAGTATGGATGGAATGTGATTATCATTGATGAATAATTATTGCGAATTAGGTATTTTTGCGTTCTTTGAAGAGGATTTATAATAATATAGAATAATAACAACAAGGTCCGTTTATGTTAATCAATAACAAGGATTTAGTTCTAAGCCTCCAGAATCGCTATTTTCTTTATATAAGGAAGTCTGCTATGCAAACACACGTTGTACCTATTAATTATATGCTCACTATATAAGAAACTCAAAACATGCAGTTTTATTTAAACATAAACTCCTGTACACATAAGATGAAAACTTCTCCTTCAGACATGAATGCAGGGCTCCGATGGATGTACTTTCTCGTTCTTGTTGTAAGTAATACTTTGCATGATTGTTCTTGTTAATGTTATAAAATCATAATCATACTATTTGTTCTTAAACAGATACAGAAAAATTGAAATTCTAAAGTTAAGGTAAAGTAGCCTCTAAAAAATCATTTTGGTTTTGTAATTTTCAATGAAATTTGGTTTAAGTAAGATTTGGTTCATAACGTCTATAATGCGACAATTTAAAGTACACCGTTATCGCTTATTAATGACTTATTAAAGGAGAGTTATCCCTCTTTGTAGTTTTAAATGTATTTTCTTGTTATAGGTCATTGTTTGTGGTATAACTCCACGTAAGTTCTAATCTTTTTCTCCTTTTCTGTTTTTTATTTCTTACACGCAGCTATATATCTTAGAATTAATTTAAAACATTCTCATACATGTTTATCAGATGTGCAAACAAAGTAAATAATGGTTTTAAAGATGATTTGAGATATCAATATTTTACTCTTTCATGTAAAGCTCGTTGTCGACTTCCCATAGACCAAGGCTCCTGTAACTCTACCCTTACAAGGTGGGGTTTCAACAAAGACACATATAGCTGTGAAACCTTCATTTATGGAGGATGTGGGGGCACTCGCAATAACTTTCTTTCTCGAAGTGATTGTCTCATCCAGTGCAATGGAGGTAAGCCTTCTGTTTGCTATTTTCGCTTTTGAACAATTTGTAATTTGATCGCATTTGTTTGACTTATTTGTGAATGTTGTGTATGTAGAAAAGTAAATACTACTTTAATGATCAGACCTATGTCAATGAAATAATTCCTTTCTTAAGCTATAAAAATCAACAAGATTAAAGAAAAAACTACAATACATACATGTAGGAATAATGGAAAAAATCTAAGTTTACCTTAAAAATAAACCATCCAAATGAGAAAACCAATTTGCAAGTGACAGCTAATTTATAATAGCAATATAAAAGATCATTACAACGATCTAAACTTCATTGTACAGGGTGTCCAGATGGGATAGCTGGATCCATTTGCGGACCACCATTCCTAGGATTAGATTGTAAGCATGAATATAATTAACTGTACACAAATATTTCATCTTAAAGATTCTTTTTGTATGAAATGCTGAACTAGATATTTAATCATTTGAATTTTAGTACCGCCAAACACTTATTTATCTTTCTATCTTTTTTTTTTCAGATTTGAACACAATTACAGAAGAAAGACTATCTTCAAAGTAATAAGGACAATATGCTTAAATTTATTTGTTTATTTGTGAAATATATGTTACTCATTTTGATTGTATATATCTTATTTTATTGTACGTTTCTTTGATTATATACAGAAAACAATATATGTTTTTGTTTTTTAATGGTGTGTTTATTTGGAAATAATTTATTTTGTTTGTGTAGATACACGTCATTTGATTTTTTTTTTAAATTAGATTTTAATTAAAACAAAATTAAACTTATTCCTGGCTCATTTGGACATTTTTTTCTATATCTAACTAATATCATATAAATGTCGACTATTTCGATCCATTCTAGGGGCAGACGGGCCGATGAGAGCATTATCTTATGGTATTGCAAACATCAGATTTATTAAAGTAAAAAAGAAAAGATGTTCCTTGAAATCTGCTTACAAGCTATGTAACACTTTCAAACAGAACAGGAATGTATACAACGCTTTAAACCTTTCTAACCAAATTAGTATTGTAAAGCGAAATTAAAATAACCCAATAAAAACTAAAAATTGTATATAGTTAAAATTTTGCACTAGCCAATGGAATGAATAGATTATGAGGTACCGAATATAAATGACCTGGCGGTGTGTTGATATATATTAAGCGGCTAATCGTTTTCAGTCAGTTTACAAGTTACTAAACTTGTTTGTGAGCATAAGACTCCTTTCTTACATGTAAACTTAAAGATTAAGGATACATAAGACAGATATTAATGATCATAAGAAACTCGATTATCTGTAATACAGAAGGGAATCCAGCCGAAAATCGTACAAAGAGGACTGCTGGCAAACGTAAATTCTGCAGATATTTCAGACGAAGTGATAGGAAACAGAAAACAGCAAATCTAAAGAAAAGATAATCAAATTAAATATTTTCATATTTTTCATCTGTGATAAAGTCATATTTGTGTGTGCAGTATAATTTAATAAAACAACTCGATTGTTTTATATACAAAACGCATAATGGAACGAAAGATTTATTGAACATCGGTTCACCTCAATATGCATCGCTTTTTGTAATCAATAAGAAAATGTAGCTCACTATTTTGTAAAAATATAGTTAACTTATGAATCAATAAAGTAAATCATTAATTTACGAGTTCTGGGTTAGTCATATCCCTTAAATGAACGTTTAATTGTGAACAGGTATAAATTTGAACATCAATAAGAAAACACTTTTTAACTTAAATATATAATTAGTAAAGATTAAAAAGAAGCATAGTTAGGCTCAATTTTCTGTCATTTGTTCATAAGTTGTTCCATACAAAAGGTAGTTGTATTTCTATTTTTTCTGATAGACACATAGAAAGCGCTGTGAACAAGATATTACCGAAAAAATTATTAAAATGGACAAGAAATGTTTGAATAAAGATTTTTATGTAAAACAAAATATTAAAAGATGGACAAACTCTTATCAAATGTTGATTCGTGATCATCAATATGTATGAACAATAGTTAAAGAAGGACATTATATTAGTATTATTAAAATACTCATACGAATAAACAGCCTATTATATACTGTATGTCGATGTCTAAATGAAACAATTTTTGCTCAAACTTAGATAGGGCACACGTTTAACCGGTTTACACAAGCTAGCCATTTATTCTAATCCTTAACAGATTTAGCCGACTTTAATATAACGTGTTTTGACTGTTCATGACATCCGATCAAATTGTTCCCTTTTTTTTAGCGGAGAGATAAGAATTACGAATCGGACACTTGGCTAGCGAAGATAAAATTTGGGCAAGGGTGGCACAAAACTAACACATTTTTGTCTCTTTTTTTGTTAATACTGTAGTTTGCAGAATAGCGAGCATGAAATTCTGTCTATACAAGCCACCAATTGATAATGTGATATATCTTTTAATAAACTCTCACGATTTTTAAAGCATATAAATTGTCAAATGCTTTCCTTTGATTATCTTCAGATTTGATAAACTTAAAAGTCATCGCACACATCTGCATTAAAATATTTTCTATGAAATATTTTTTTTATAATACATGCACACTCAATAATTATCGGATGCGTTTTGCAATTTTGCACAATAATGTTGGGTTTGTAAAATCAAACATTGTTCCGCTAAAATATTTTTAACATGAAAAGCGTAGTTTTATCAATAAGAGGATAACGTTAACGAATATATATTCTTGAATATATCACAGCCAATAATATTGAATAAATGATCAAAGGAGAATGACATCGAAACATATCATAGCCAATCACAAAACACATTTCGGGAAAAGGTCTAAAAGATTTCCCCCTTTATTAATAACAACAACAATAAAGCAATGTGTATCAACTTGTTTGTAAAGTTAAGTACATGTAGTACATGGATTTATTAAATCATAATAAAGTTACATTTTTTAAATAATCAATTACACTACCCCACTTTCTACTGGTTGAAATAATAATTTCATAAAATATATGTTTTAAAACCAAGAGGTTTAGATTTTAAATTTTGTAAAAATTTGAGAGGACTGAAGAAACCTTGATGGAATAATAAAATTTTATAAAAATCAGTTCTTATTTTTTTAAAAATATGAGTACTAGTGTTGAAATGTCGTTTATAAAATATATGTGTCCCGGTCAATATATGACATTTAACATTGTTAGTTTCCTTCCCTCATTCTTGGTTAGGCCTCGTTAAGACAATATAAATCGTTCAATGGTCGGAAAATAAATCAAATCTATGAATTTTATATCATGATAACGGAAAAACCATAAGAATTTAATAAGTTTTTAATCGCATGAAATGGATCTCCTTCATAACATTTAAGAAAAACGTTAAATGCCCCAATATATTTGATATAGAGTTATATAATGAGAATATAGTACTGAATAAAAAAAATACTTTATTAATTAAATTCTGATTTTTAGGGGATGAGAAAGTAACACACTAACGCGTTTTGTATTATGTCTATTAAAAATATCTTCAATTCAAACAATTTGACTTAATGATGTAATGTAAAGATCTACACAAGTCATAGAATAAGGGTTTTTTTTCATTTAGCATAAAATTGTGTTATATATTCGCTAAAATATTGGTTATAAAGGTTTTAATTGCGCAAAATAGAACCTTTGAAATGATAAGAACATTCAGTCATCTCAAGTGTTTATTTTTAATTGTTATAGATGTGATATGTGAAGTTTCCTTTTCATTGAGTCACATAAATTTATTCTCATTATATTTTTCGAGTATACATTACATATTGCTTCAGATGTTCGAGATTCATAATTGGTTTAAAACATGGAATAAAATGAACATCTCAAAGCTAGTTTTAATATGCTTCTCTTTCATATAAGCTTATTTTCATTACTTGTAAGTAAACATTATGCGTGACAAACGATATTATAATAATTAATCATGTTGTTTTTTGCACATATTAAGAGAAATGTACAAAGAACTAATGTATACAGGTGCATAATATGATTATAATTCCTTATTGATTAGATTTTGGTGTTTTTTCACAAATATTAAAAATGAGGATATTAAAGCTCACATATAGCGAAATACAGGTGACTAAAACTCTCAGTGTCCAATCAGGAGTCTTGAAAATAATTTAATAAATCGAAGCTAATGATCTCGATCCTGGATGTAATCTTAATTGATGAATAATCATGGTTAATCCCTTTAAGAAGAACAATCGTATTCGTATAAACTGAACAAAATAGCAAAAATGATTTATTTGTTAATGAATGACACGGATTTAGCTCTGGGTATCTAGATATGCTTTCTTCATTTCATAAGGAACTCCCTATTACAAAATTTTTAATTGTGGTTTTATAAGGCGAATATATATGTTCACTTTATAAGTTTCACACAGAGTTTTTCTCTGTTTGTGAATATGATTAAGTTGGGGAATAGCTCGGTAGGATGCCACTCGGCTTTCTACTGGTTGCTAATGGAAAAGAGAAACAATTCCGTAAAATTAAAACAAGTTCTTTATTCTGTAAACGTCGGATGGAGAGTGAATTAAAACATAAACAAATTTCAAAACACCCTGTAGTAAAACACAGCAATGCGAGAAGGCAAGATTGTTTTTACGCTTATAATCTAAGGATCGATAATTCCACAAAAGTATAAAAATGTATAACGCTTATAAAATGCAAGAAAACAAAATGCTAATTGTTGTCATTAAATAATAAAAGAGCAAATAACTTACAAATATTACTTAGCCGACGAATTTCTACCGATTCTTAAATTCACCTTCTCACAATGAAGAGTTCACTACAGGTTTACAATAATTACGCGGCAAATTCAAATGTTATAAAATAGCATTTAACAGCATAGAAGTTCAATAATAAAAATCACACATTTAAACGAAATGAAGCAAAATTATGTTAGTACCATGGCATAATAAACAATGACGTAAAATATTTTTTATAGAAAAAGAAAACTAAAATTCTGGGTTATAAATGATAAATTCATAGTTCCGCATTAATAGAAATATTTATAAATAGTTTATCAATTTTCTTAAGTATTTAAACAAAACAAAACTAAGATTTATCAAAATTAGCAACAGATAAAAGAAAATAAATTATGTAATAAAAACTTAAATTACTGAAAATATATAAAATTTTCTTCAAGCTTACCTAATAGAAAAGAGAAACAATTCCGTAAAATAAAACAAGTACTTTATTCTGTAAACGTCGGATGGAGAGTGAATTAAGTAAATTCACCCACCATCCGGTTTAATTGGGAATTGCTCTCATTGACCAATCAGGATGCTTGATTTAAATGCTCGCGGGCTAATTTCACAGAATTTCTTCTACGAGCTGACACTGATTACTAAAGGCCGAAAAGGTGATAAAGTCAATTAGTTGAATTTCGATGTAGGTATGTTAACAAAGAGAAGATTAAGTAAAGAGGAAACGAGTAAATAAGTTTTCTGACGTAATGAAAATAGAATTTATCTTCAAAGGTTTTGCCCGAACAAGGAATTTGTCAGTTTATTTAAAAAATTAAATTATTGTCCGACAATCTGTCGAAACTAAATAATTTCTAGAAAAGTGTCAAATTGTTTAGATGCCATGGTCATTCAATTAAAAAGTAAAACGTTACCAATAATTTTTTTTTCTATTAAGAAATAAAATATCACTTTTAAGAGTGCAAAAAATATAACAATTGAAATAAGGAAAATTTAAATGATTTTGAAATAGAAATTGTAACTATGAAATGCTAAAAATTGACACATGCAGAATTAACATTCAGAAGTTATAACCTTGTTATAGATAGTTTTAAATTCTCTGAATTCTAAAACTTTAATGTAACATAAGTCTCAAATATGAGAAAGTTGTATTCACATAAGAAAAACATTTCATCTTTAAGCATAATGAAATCGTTAAACTTTCAATTTTCTTTCTTTTTGAGCATTGTAAGTATTTATTTGCTTAGTTTTGTAAAAGTTCGCAAAAATTTAGTTTATTGTTAAACGCATGACATTCTTTAAAATGGCTGAGAAAAATGCATGTAAACCTTTTTTATTCGGTTTTAATCGCCAGACAATCTCAGCAAATTTCGTGTGGATTGACACGTATATTGTTTAAAAAAAATGCTTGTTTTACCACAAAACTCTTAGTAATGTGTGTCATTATTTTATTTCCTTTGTTTCATGAGTTTGTTTCTGGCATCACTATCTATCTATCTATCTATCTATCTATCTATCTATCTATCTATCTATCTATCTATCTATCTATCTATCTATCTATCTATC
>WFKH01011926.1:31552166-31564708 GCA_016163765.1 Magallana hongkongensis
TGTCCAAACATGATGACATATTGTAACGCCGTGTAAAAAGAACTGTCAATGATGACGTCACTTGAGTATGGACCTACCTTAAATAATTTAAAGATTTGCCAAAATATTAAAGGACTATGTGCGGTATAATGCATTTTTTGCCCCAAAAATTAAAGTTTTATAAAGAGTTTTAAAATAAGGTGGAAGATAAATAAAGTCATATTGAAAATAAGGGTGTAAAAGGTTATCACCACAGTGACGTCATAATGTAGAAATGACGTCATGAAGAATTGTCTTATTTTGATAAATTGATGATTTGTAGCAAAATATGGGTATTTTCCGATGGTATTTCGACTGGGAAACATCGAGCGCAGACTTGCTCAAGTGCCATTTTTTAGTATAATATGTATAATTATCTGAAGAAAAACCTATGTTAAAATCGTAATTGAGCTCTATACTTCCGAACGCAAAATATAAAGCAAAAATGAGAATATTTTCATTTGTTTGCAAATATGCGGGAATTAGGTCATTTAGGTGACATCATAGATAAGCAGCGAATGAGAAATGATGACTAAAATCAAGATTAAAGTGATAGACATTCTCTGTACAATGATTTATGAAGATTTGATTTTTATACGATACTATTTAAAAACTGGTTAAAATTGGGGGTAGATATTTGACCATACCGCCGATAGTCCTTTCAAACAATCGGTGTCGATGGACGAATAATTGCAAGAATAAAATAGATACGAAGGTTTGACATTATAAATAATAGCAAGAAATACATATAACATATTTTGTTTGCTTTATAATGAGGACCGAAACACCGGAGGGATAATTGATAACTTCTGCATATTTACATAATAAGGTTTATCCTTAAAAAAAAGTTGCCAGTTCGTTTACCGTTAATGAGATCACGCGCGGACAAAATAAAAATACATCTGATGAAGAGATCCAATATCCGCGATATATCAACGAAAAAAACCTTCTTCAATTATTAAGGATTGATTAATTGCCTAAAATAAGATAATAAAAAAAATGTTTAAGTTCGTCAAAAAAGCAGCGATAGGCCTACGTGCCTTTGACGGTCTCATTGGTATCATAGCCCTTTGGTGGACCTGTAAAAGAGTGTCGGG
This sequence comes from Magallana hongkongensis, assembly GCA_016163765.1. NCBI lineage: Eukaryota > Metazoa > Mollusca > Bivalvia > Ostreida > Ostreidae > Magallana > Magallana hongkongensis. The sequence goes on from WFKH01011926.1 coordinate 31,553,282, forward strand.
TTTACATTTTCAGTCTTATTTTAGAGTCTTAACCGGACTCCTCTAATTACTAGAATTACCTCCGCTTTTATTTTTTGACATTTAAAACCAACAATTCATGAAATTTAAAAGTTCATATAATATGCACAGTTTCATTTATAATACACACAAGCAAACAATGCACAGAAATTTCAAGTAGACTTTCTAAAACAGAATACATTTTTAATTTCAAATGGCCAAGTGACAATTTACCTTAAAGTTTTCAAGTTAAAAAATTAAAATTGTTAACAGACAGCGCATGGTCCTAGGATGATAATTGTTACCCAGTGACCTAAAAATGTTCACCATATAGCTTATTTGTAAACCTCTAACCCCCAAATAAAAAATCATAACCCCTTACGTATAGGGAATGAATTTCAAAAATGAAGAATGGAACATAATGTACAATATAACAACGCATTTAGAATATCTCCAAAGCCTCTTAAAGTATAGAAGCAAAGATTATTAAGTGTGATACTTTTAACAATGTGACCATATAAGCCATATCCAAGGCCTGGAACCCCTGACCAAGAGGTCATGCATTTTGCATTTGCTCTCATGATTACCATCATGCATCCAGCTTATCTCTCCCTGCTATGCAAGAAGAGAAGGATAACTGTTAATATTTTAAAATACATTTTCACTCTATGGCTATATTGGCAATGCCTTGGGCCTCAACTACTGACTCAGGGCCATAGATGAACAAATTTAGGGAGATGAATTTATTGAATATTTTTTTTTCCTTTTTCTAAAATATATATAAGAGTAGAAAGATTTGATATATTTTCATTACTATGCAATAATTATAATTTGTGGTTGTTCAATTTTTATGGTATTCTTGGGTAGCTCTCCCTTTGAATTTAAATGATTCCAAAGTAAATAACTTCCCTAGGACGACCAAAACCTTTGACTAAGGGGTTATAAAACTCACAATTTTGGAAAAGGACTTTATAGATATTCAAATATATTTTGGGTATAGAGAAAAAACTTTTCTAAGTATAATATATGTTTGCTTATAAGGTCATATTCTCCCGCCCTTGGACATGAAACCCTGACCCCAGGCGCCATATGTATTACAATTAGGTAGAGGGTTCATGGACATCAAAACCATGTATTAAGAGGTCTTTTCAATATGTTTGGGAGTAGATAAGAAGATTTTTAAAGATGTAAAGAAGAGGTGTTATAAAATAAGTTATGGTCATAAGAATAAGGTATTACTAGTTTACAGAATATTATTGATATTGTGTGTATATTTAAGCATTGAATGCTTAGTTTTGGATTTCGTCGGTCCTGTTACACACCAATCGGTGCAGACAAATTGAATATTGCGCTATTGCGCGGTATGATAATTTGTCTGCTCCGCATGGTGTGTTCCAAAAGAAAGCATTCAATGCTTATATTTAATTCATATTGATGTATTTTTTAATGAGATGTATGTGTATCGTCGATGTAAAGCAATTATATACGCTCTCAGTCAGGGATATGTAACATACATGGAACAGCCATATTAACATGTTATTTAGTTTGCTTCCGCGACTTAAAATATAGTACCAGAAACTTTGTAGAGAAAAATCTTCTCTTTAGTAGTTGATTTAATTTAATGATTATTTTTCAAAAGTACATATCAAATTGTTTATGTAAGATTCAACGTTTAATATTAAAAATAATCAAAAATAAATATACTCAAAACACGTGAAGACGTTTATATTTGTGCACACAGTGCATGAATTATCAAAGTGTATTCATAGAAAATTGAACCTCGCAGATTTCCGAAGCAAACATAAGGGGAAATATACACTGAATTTTAATATAAAAATGGATGCTTGTATGTTTATGTTGTGTAACTTAAGAGAATCAAAAACGCTTTGGAGATTAAATATAACTTAAATATGAAAACAATTTTAAATTTTATTTATATGAAAAATCAGAACGTCTTTTAAGTATATAGATAACATGAAAAGGTAAAATAATTTCAATAAGTTGTTTAAAAAGTGCGTCTCTTTGTTGAATGTATCTTTGACATCCAAGAAAAAAATTCACATTTCATTCAGATTCATGCAAACCCACAGTATAAACATCGATTGTATGCTTGAGTAATCTAAATATATTCAACCTTTTCTTGCCTTTTCATATATGCCACCAATATGATTAAATCAACCATCCTCTGACTATGCATGCATGTAGATGAAAGCCTACTTCTTTAAATTGTTTACATTTTTACAGTAGAAGGTATATGATTTTAATTATAAGAAAATAAATAACGTCAGTTGCCTGTGTTTCTAATTTACAGGTAAATAATGGGATTGAAAACTCAAAATAATAGAAATGAATTGTATTTTTTCAAAAGAACTTAGACTAAGCACATGCTGAAAGTTGACAGGTGCTTCAAAAAATTGTTTATCTGGCAAGTTAATGAAAAAATTTTGATAAGTCGTATTAAAACAAAATAAAATTAGTTGAAGACTTGTTGGATAAAAATATGACAACCAGTCATTTATTATTTTGTCAGGAAAATATTCTGTATTCTTCAAATTACGCACAGGTACCTGACGTTATATATTTTTGTCTTAATATAAATAAATACACCATTTACAAAACAAAATAGCATAGATTTACTATATTTTAATTATTAGAAAAAATATACATCGTCACGTGCCTGACGAAAAAAGCTCTGTTGAATTGCCTGAAAAGTAACAATAACGGTCAGTATTTGTTGGATATATTTATCAGAGATAATGACAAGTTTAAACGTTAAGTTCTGTCACACGAAGGAATGAAAATCAATTCTATGTCAAAAATTATTCTATAGCCCAACTCGCCCGTTCCATTCAGAAGCAAACGGTCATCTTCTTAGTTTTATTTACATAGCATTGTAATAATTAATGGATAATAAATTTTCAATTTCAAAATTAAATGATTAATCGGACATATCCACCTAAGATAAATTAGCCACGTCCGCATACGTATCGGACAGTATGGAAATGTTAAAACTGAAACTTTCAAGGATGTGCATGATTGTACATTTAAACCGTGTAGAGAAAGTATCAGCTCAGATCAAAATTCTGAAGTCGGGGTCAATTCTCAACATGATCAATTTTCAACGTGTCAACGTCATCGGAGTTTAGAAAAATCTTTCTCATACCGTTGAAAAATTTAACGATTTTGGTCTCAATTTTCAACGTTGGAAAATGATCCCCCGGTTCAATATTCAACGTTGAAAAATGACCCCGGGGTCAATTTTTAATTTTCTCAGCTAAACATAAATTCACGAACTTAATTTTAAGCAAAGTACATTTCCAAAATATGTCGGCATCAAACGGTCACTGGTGATATTCTGCCAAACGTAGGAATTAGCTACAGATGTTCTACCGGAAATGACCTCACAATTATTCGCTAATCCTTATGTTCGTTATGATTGCAAACCGTCGCATTGCGCGTCCGTTGTTTACTTGACTGACTGCCTATTATGATGTCACCTTGTTTTGGAGTCGCAAAGATTAATTTACGTCATCGTTAACGATTCAACGAATCACTGGCAATTTATTGATGTAAAGGGAATATTCTCAAATTATTTTTCCCAACCAGTCCAACTAAAAAAAAATGACTGCTTATTATGACGTCACCTTGTTTTGGAGTCGTGAAGATTAATTTACGTCACCGTTAACAAATCAACGGACAAATTTTATGGAAAAAAATATAATTACTAGATCGTCACCCTCACAAGCAACGAGTTGGTCTTCTGTCCGGTTTTTAATACGACTAGCTAAGGTTTTGGATAGTAATTGATAATAAAATATTTATCATCAAAGAGTTTTTAATAAAAGTATGTTTGTGCCCCTCGACTCCTTGTGTAAGGCTCATCCCTTTTTTCATGATATATAATATAAAATTGCGTGATTCTGAAGACTTTTGTGGTCCATAACTTTATTTTTCTTTTCGAGATATATACATGGTATGTACATTGAAGAATAGAAAAATTTAGGGGTTTGTCCTTTGTATCCTTAAAGGGGCCATTTTGCCAAAAATAAAAGTTGTACATTGTTTAAAACTTTATTCTAAACAATATTGTTCAATATTGCTTTTTTATTTTCGAGGTGTACTTTGTCGAAAATTGTGCATTCCTGCCTCTTGTGATTCTTAATAACGTAGCAATTCACTTGTTTCAATGTTTAGTTCCAGATTATTAAGATACACGTTTTAACTTCAGTAATTGATGATCATTGAAGAGTTTTAGATAAAAGCCTGTTGACCAATGTACGCAATTCATTTTAGGGATCAGCCCCTTTTCCTTGATATCAAGCAGAAAGTCGTATTATTTCTAAAGACGTTTTGTCCTACAACTATTTAGAATTTTTTCGTGTTTTGAGAAATGTAGAATAGAAATATTTTGGGCTTAGCACTTTGTTTCCCTTGCAGGGCCATTTTGCAAAACCTGAATGGTCGTTTATCGTTAAGAACATTATTCTGAACATTTTTGTACAATAATACTTATCAAAATAGTTCCCGTTTACGAAAAAATAAAGACACATTATGGCCCTTAAGTGCGTAAAGAATGACTTTTTTTAAAATACGGTATATATAACTTTATATATCAATCTTTTGCGGTTTGTTAAGAGATAATTTATTCACAGGTACATTTTCGTATTTTGTTCTCATATTGCTTGGTTACCTCTATTTGGTTTAAAATGCCGTTACATAATCAAACGAAACCTATTCAATATATTGATTTTCTACGTTAAGGTCGTAAAAGAATTTGATAAAGATTGAAAAGATGAAATGTCCCAAATTATACTTTTTTGTTTACCTTGTGCTATAGTAACCAACTAGAATTTTCACTGACGCCGTGTGTAAACAGATACAGACCGTTAAAGCAGAGCTATTTATCGATTGCAAGCACCTCACTAAATAATAAATGAAGCAATGACGCAAATATAATTGAATAATTCGAAAACACGCAAGTTCGTTATTAAAAAAATAAAATGCATACTCTTTGTCAATGAAAGTGTTTCGTCTAGACTTGTGTATTAAAAGGGATACCGACGAGAACTGTTAATACTCGGACTGAGTTTACAAATATTCATTTTCAGAAGAATGCTTAGGACATGTATCTTAGTACCTTGTGAAAAAAGAAACAATTTATAGTATTACAAGTAAAAAGTGATAAATAGAAGACACATTTATTAAAATGTTTGACTTCTAGTTTTATCTCTGTGTTACATCTTCGATTTCAAATCATATATTAAGTTTGTATGCGACGTACTACTAATGATTCAGTTCTTTTCTCTTTTTTTCGAGATTTGAATAAAGTTAAAAAATATAAAATATATTATTATTATTATTTTCATCAATAATAGCGAGCGCAGCTCGCCAGTGCGCAGCGCCGGCGAGCGAAGTGAGCTCTAAGAATTAGTGCGCGCGGGGAAATAGAACGAGCTAAACCTACAGATTCATCAAGAAAATTGTTTTGTCTACGTCCCATATTGCTCTCTAATGTTTTCTCCCGTGGTGCTATGCCAAATATGACTAAAATTATACTCGTAATTTACAGTGAGGTTTGAAGAACGTTTTGAATAGCGCACAAGCTTTTATGAGACCCAAGAGATATTTTGCATGCTTCCATTCCTTCGTATTGAGTCGAGATACGTAAACAAATGAATGTTGTTTTTGAACGTATGACGTCACAGTGATCTCGCGCTGAATTTCCCACGATAAATTTAGAGGTGGATCAAACATTTGCAATGCGTGTACTATAACTATTTCAGTATAAACTTCGATACCTGCCTTAGATGATTTGTGGGTTTTAAGTGTGTGGGTTTTTCAAAATTTTGATAGAGAGATTATATAATTATATATACAAGCACGAATTAAGCTAATTTTGCATGCATGAACAGTAAGAATAAGTAGGGAGGAAATTTAAAAAAAAAAGGTCATTTGAACTAAATAATAAAGAATAAAGAGACAAAATAGGCTGTTAAAAAATCTATTCAGATTTTGCAATTTGTCAAACCATTAAATTGGAAAATGGGAAATAACACACCTACAAGCAGGGACCAGAGGCACGGATGCAACGTATGCCAAAATAAACAATTAATTTCAGTAAAAATAATTATGAACCAGGAAAAAACAACAAGATAACAACAAGGTACAAAAGAAAAATAATACTGTGTTAACACTTTACACTTTTGATCATATTAAACACAAATTATATTTTACAGATTTATCAATTTTCTCCTAAAGTAAAGACCGCTTTTAGGAGAAGCAAGTCTATGTATTTTGTAAGAAAGAAATATATACATCTCTCTTTCTCCCTCTCATTCTCTCTTTCTTTCTTTCTCTCTCTCTAAAAAAAATTCTTTGATGTTTTTTGATGATATCACTAAGCTGACAATGATGCAAGGTATGCCTTATTCTTGCTGCGCTCGCCACAACTGTAAAACATATTAATGATGATGATGATGATAATAGTGATAATAATAATAATAACTAGATACGATCTCGTTACGAGTAACGAGTAGGTCTTCCGTTCAATTTCTTAAACGATACGATTAAAATATTAATGAAGTTTTAGAATTCCCAATCAACCCCTTTCCATTCAGATAATATATACGATTGTCAATATCCTGTACAATGCTTAACAAAGTGTTTTGCTTTCTCACATACAGCACATTAACGATTTAAGATTTTAGTGCCTTAAAATCCCTAATTATGTCATCAATGGGTGTGGCAATGAGTTTTACAAACTGATATTGTTACGATCAACAACTTTGCATCTATAATGCATTACAAAATCTTGATCGTTTTTAAGTTATCTATAATAGAGTTTACGAGTGTCTTAACCCCTAATTAAAGGGGTCAGCCCCTTTTACTTGATTTTATACGAAAGGTCTTATGAATACTTACATTTTTTGTTCTTACACCTATCTAAAATTGTTGTTCATTTTTGAGATACAAATGATTGAATATTTTAGGGGCCAGCCCTTTAGATCCTTAATGGGGACAGACATTGGTTTTTTGACTAGTGGAATCAATTAGAATCATCAATGCAAGCATTTTCTCTTCTACAATGCCTAACAAAATATGTTTAGTTCTCTAGATATATTGTGTCAAAGTTTAAGTACTTTGGCCCCTAAAAATCCCTAATTATGTAATAAATGGGCGTGGCAATGATATTTTTCTGTTAGATATTGTTACGATCAACAACTTTGCTTCTATAATGCATTACAAAATCTTTATCGTGTTTAAGTTATTTGTAATACAGTTTACGAGTCTATTGGCCCCTAATTTAAGAGGGCAGCCCCTTTTTCTTGATTTTATACAAAAGGTCTTATGAATACTTACATTTTTTGTTCTTACACCCATCTAAAATTGTTGTTCATTTTTGAGATACAAATGATTGAATATTTTAGGGGCCAGCCCTTTAGATCCTAAATGGGGGCAGACATTGGTTTTTTGACTAGTGGAATCGATTACAATCACCAATGCAAGCATTTTCTCTTCTACAATGCCTAACAAAATATGTTTCCTTTTCTAGATATATTGCGTCAAAGTTTAAGTACTTTGGCCCCTAAAAATCCCTAATTATGTAATAAATGGGCGTGGCAATGATTATTTCTGTTAGATATTGTTACGATCAACAACTATGCTTCTATAATGCATTAAAAAATCTTTATCGTTTTTAAGCTATTTGTAATAGACTTTACGAGCCTCTTGGCCCCTTATTTAAGGGGCCAGCCCCTTTTTCTTGATTTTGTTGGAAAGAACTTTTGATTCTCTACTACATTTGTTATATATGTCTTAACAAAATATCAACTAATAAAAAGATACAGATCAAAATGTATGAAAATTTTGAATGAAAATTCGTACCCAATTTTCGTGCATAGGCGAGCTCCAAAAAATTGGCGCCACTGGCGTAAAACAAATACATGCTGCACAACTTCAAACTATAGTCTACCTATCCTAAAAATTTCATAGCGATATCTCTGATTGTTTCTGAGTTTATAGCTGCACAAAATGAAACGTCAAAAATTACAAAATGGTCGATAAATCGGTACCGGAAGTGACGACAAAAAAAATGAAAAAAATGTATGAAGTTTAGATTACGTCCAATGATTTGTGAAAAAATGAGCGAGATCGGTCGAATAGTTTTGGAGAAATCGCGTGCACAAAATTTGGAGAAAAAAAAAAATAATAACTAGACGCTCGTTGCGAGCAACAAGAGGTCTTCCGTTTGAATACATCTTAAAAAAGACTATAGAGATAGTTGTTCTTTTCTACCATTTCTTAACACTCTTTAACATAGAGCAAAACCAATACCGGATATCTAAAACGCTATGTAAAAGTCAAACTAATATTGTAAAATCCGTATTGTGATGCATTTCGATCCTCGGTCGCTTCGCGGCATCAAAGACATTCTGCCGCAACAACAGTGAATCAGGTTCCAACGATGCAACTGCATTACAAATAGATAAAATAGCTAACCGCGGGTCGAAAAACAAATATTTTTTCATATTTATACATGTACTAACATTTAAAATTATTCTCATGTTTAGAATGACTTTTTTCAATAGTATGGAGAGAGAGAGAGAGAGAGAGAGAGAGAGAGAGAGAGAGAGAGAGCTCTTAGCTAGGCTAAGCAATTTTTTTTTTGCTTATTGGAAAACAACTTTATATTTAGTATCGACATCTTTCTGGGTTGACCCTTGAATCCAATATAGGTTAGAGAACTACGCACAAGCAAGGCTACAACTTCAGAAAAGTTTCAACGAATTGTGTTGATCCGTGTTTACTCTGATGGTGTTTTGTATTTTTTTTCTTTGTAATAGTTCGTTATCACCACATGTCATCGTAGAGGTGGAGTTCAGACATTCACTGCTCATGACTTGACTGAGAGAGAGAGAGAGAGAGAGAGAGAGAGAGAGAGAGAGAGAGAGAGAGGGGAATGTACAATTCAAACATGTACATAATCTGTAAAAAACATTTGTCAATAAATGCATGTATACATGCATGCTTGTATCCACGTATGTGGAGAAACATTAAACAACCTTCAGTTTAGAGTCATGTATTATAATTGAAACATAAGCATATTGTTAGGAGAACAGTTATTTCCTACCCGCAGTCGCTAATTGTTGTGTGCACACAGTCATTGAGATGGCGGCATTTCTTTGATGCCGGCAAAGCGACCCGGCGAGCTCTAATGCGGTCGTATTACAGGGGTGCTTCAGCGGCATGACTTTGATGCCGGCGATGCTACGAGCGTCTGAATTTAGATTGCTGCTGTCACAAAGCAGGAAATTAACGGTATTTCTAACCGGGCTCTATATTTGTACTGAAAAAAAACCCCGATATTATTTTGATTTCTGATAAAATTTAAACGGAAAACATTTTAAACCATCATTTTCAAGATAAAATCGTAAAACAAACCACAGTTAGGAAAGAAAAAACGTTTGACACTCGGAGACTGAACCCGGGTCGCATGGGCACAAGTCCACCACTCTAACGACTGAGCTACGCGGACTCTCGCTTCAAGACTTTGGAGCCTAAAATCTCGAGAATGCGTGGATTGATTTTAAAACGGATTTCGTATTCTGAAGTTTTGAACGCGTCTCTATCGACTTCAAACATTAAAAAATTTCAAAACAAAAAAGTTGAAAAATGACTTATATTTGTTTCCTTCCGGAGACGATCAAAAGTGACGGCGGACGTTCGGATATGCAAAGGGAACTGCGGCAGATGACTCTCTATCTTCCCTAAAAATTTGAAAGTTCTATCTTAAATATTTTTGGACAAAAATCGTGAAAAAGCAAAAACATAAAATTTTTAATATCTCGGGACCGGAAGTGACGATCAAAAAAATCTCACGTAATTTTCTTACAAATTTTGTTGTAAATAAGATCTGAAAGTTTCATTAAAATCGGCTGAAGGGTTTTTGAGAAAACGTGACAGAAAAAAAAATTAATAATAATAATAATAGGGAAAAAGAAACAGCAATAACAATAAGGTCTTCCGTTGAAAACGGAAGACCTTAATAAGAAACAGTACGAAAACAATAAGGTCTTCCGTTGGAAACGGAAGACCTTTATAATAATAATAATAATAATAATAATTATTATTATTATTATTATTATTATTGTTTCGGAAATTCGTTTTAGTATAAAATATACTTACTTGAATAAAATATGATGATCTCCACTGCCTGTGCTTACATTTCTATAGCTTCACATTTGAAATTAATGTTTTAATAGTGAACGAGCTTTACTCTTATTTTCCAAATGTTGTATGCACTTTGGCATTTTGTTGTGAACCAATCGATATTACTCATACGTATCTAATCCATTATTGTACTTGAACCCTTAACCTACGTTATTTTAATATATAAGGGTAGGGCAATGCTCGATGTAAAATGACTTTACATTAAGACAGAAAATAAAACCCTCTACCAAACATCTAATGTTCATGTCCCTCAGGTTAGGGTTTGACTATAGGACAGGAGCAAGTATTGTGTAAATGTATTTGTTTAAAAATCATCATCTTTATAATTTGACTGATACTGAATAGGAACTGCCGGCATGTAACGACCGTAAATGACAGCGCCGCTTAATGACATATATATAGTTAAACGGTGCAATAGTTTTACAACCGTTATTGATACAACGCTGCTCAATGATATAAATATCATTAAGCGTTGCAACTGCAATGCCTAATGCTATAAATTATTGCATTAAGACTTGACATCGCCAACGGCTAAAGATATATCACCTCTTAATTCTATAATTGTATTATTAGGCGTCACAAATGCACAGCATCCATACTAAAACAAGCAGTTTTGTACATCCTCAACCGCTTATGATACAAACTATTTATCATTACATGAAAGCGTTGCAATCACACCCTTTATTCATACGCAATTGTAAAATTTAACGCAGTTTTTTTTTTATGAAATAACAATTTTCATTTCCCTCTGTGTTCATATGATTTCAGTTTCCTATTTTTGCTCAGCATAAGTAATTTGTTATTTTTACTAAAACATGTATCTGTACTGTTTTGTTAACGTTCTGCATTAATGATGAATATTGATAAAAACAGACAGATAGATAAATAGATTGATAGATAGATAGATAGATAGATAGATAGATAGATAGATAGATAGATAGATAGATAGATAGATAGATAGATAGATAGATAGATAGAAAGTTTTAGATAGACAGCTAGATGAAAATACTCATAATGATATACAACCTGTTCCTCGGGCCTCAGAAAGCTACTGACTATATTACTTATTTTTATTTAAAGCGATGTGAATATTTCAGTGCTTTTTGTGGAGTTATTATTTTTTTGTAACCCCCCCCCCCCCCCAGTTTCTATCTCTGAAGGATTAATATAATGCAAGATCTGTTGGCACTTGGGAGCAAA
>WFKH01011926.1:31564808-31578666 GCA_016163765.1 Magallana hongkongensis
TCTTGATTCAGACGATGTTCATTCAATAGTATGAAAAAATCCCAAGATTTCCCTTTTGAAACGCCCCCTCTAGCTTGTCAGGTTTCAATACACGGCTAAAAAAAGAAAGTCTACGGGGATTTTGCATTGCATCAGCCATAATTAAGCCCGGATGATAACGTTGAAAAATTGTGCGAGGTATTCCGAGTAACTTCCGAATGGAGAAAAGATGTCAACATTCCCCATTATGAATCTTCGTAGGAAATCTGTTTTCGTTCCTGTGAATTTTTCCGAGTGAAAAATGATAATGTGTGAATGAAGTTATCTTGGAAATTTTCCCTTTCATCGATTTCAATTGCACTTCTTTCACAGGTATGTGTATTTTTATTAAAAATCGTCCAAATGTGCAGCATAAATATCTTGGGACAGACTATAGGGTTTCCGTAGGAAAAATCCCGTTATTAAAATGGCGGGCCGGCGGCTGACTAAATTGTACTAGTTTTGCTGTTCAATTGTACATATATGTAAGGTGTGCATACTACATAGATTTTGATTTTTGATAAGTTATGAAAAAAAACTAGCTCTCATTCTAGAGCATTATATTTCATACGGGGTATTTGCAAAAATATCAGCTGTTTACTTTATCATTTTGGACATTAAATTGCTGATAAGGTAGCTTACTGTTCGGATAACTCCACCTGTAGTTTTCAATATAAGAAAGTTTTGTTTTGCATATCAATTGTACATATACCAGAGATTTGCATATGACTTGAATTTTCGGTTTTTCACAATTATATAATAAAAAAATATACCAGCTGTTGAACTCAATCAGTTTTTGCTAATAAAGGGGTAACATGATCTAGATAACTCCTCATACAGTTCTCAAGTTAGTATTTTGTTTTGTTTTCAGATCACTTATAGCTATAAGAAACATGTGAAAATCGGCGTTCAATCAGAACAAAAAATATTTCAATACATTCAATAAAATCTGAAACTAGTAGTATATGAAACATTGCCTGGACAAAATTTTATGAAACAAAATATAATTACTAGAAGCAACGAGTGGGTCTTCTGTCCGATTTTTAATACGACTAGCTAAGGTTTTGGATAGTAATTGATAATAAAATATTTATCATCAAAGAGTTTTAGATAAAAGTATGTTGGTGCCCCTCGACTCCTTGTGTGAGGGCTTATCCCTTTTTTCATGATATAGAATGAAAAGTATCGTGATTCTGAAGACTTTTTTGGTTCAGAACTTTCTTTTTCTTTTTCATTTCGAGATACATTGTATATACAATGTAAAATAGAAACATTTAGGGGTTTGTCCTTTGTATCCTTAAAGGGGCCATTTTGCCAAAAATAAAAGTCGTACATTGATAAACACTTTATTCTAAACAATATTGTTTAATATTACTTTTCAATTTTCGAGTGTACTTTGTCGAAAATTGTGCATTCTATTTATCCCTAATTACGTAGCAATTCACTTGTTTGAATGCTTAGTTCCAGATTATTAAGATACACGTTTTTACTTCAGTAATTGATGATCATTGAAGAGTTTTAGATAAAAGCCTGTTGGCCAATGTACGCAATTTATTTTAGGGATCAGCCCCTATTCCTTGATATCACACAGGAAGTCGTGTGATTTCTAAAGACGTTTTGTCCTACAACTATTTAGAATTTTTTCGTGTTTTGAGAAATGTCGAATAGAAATATTTTGGGCTTAGCACTTTGCAGGGCCATTTTGCAAAATCTGAAAGGTCGTTTATCGTTAAGAACATTATTCTGAACATTTTTGTGCATTAATGCTTATCAAAACAGTTCCCGTTTACGAGAAATATAGAAACTATATGGCCCTTTAGTATTAAAAGATTGCCCTTTTTAATACAGTATATATTACTTTAAATCTATCAAGTTTGCGATTTGTAAAGAGATAATTTATTCACAGGTACATTTTCGTATTTTGTTTTCATATTGCTTGGTTACATCTATTTGGTTTAAATTGCCGTTACAGAATCAAACAAAACTTATTCAATCTATTGATTATCTACGTTAAGGTCGTAAAAGAATTTGGTGAAAGATTGAAAAGATGAAATGTCCCAAATTATACCTTTTTGTTAACCTTGTGCTATCCTTACCATCTTGAATTGTCACTGACGCCGTGTGTAAACAGATACAGACGGTTAAAGCAGAGCTATTTATCGATTGCAAGCATTTCACTAAATAATAAATGAAGCAATGACGCAAATATTATGCAAATATTATGCAATAACTAAAAAACCGCAAGTTCATCATTGAAAAAAATAAAATGCATTTTCTTTACGAGCCTGCTGTTGTCGATGAAAGTGATTCGTCTTGTTTATTAAAAGGGATACCGACGAGAACTTTTAATAATCGGACGAACTTTACAAATATTTATTTTTAGAAAAATGCTTTGTACATGCATCTTAGTACCTTGTTAAAAAAGAAACAATTTATAGTTTTACAAGTAGAAGGTGAGAAACAGAAGACAACAACATTTCGTTAAATGGTCCTTTTAAGGAGATGAAGAGTCGGCCTCTAAAACTCTTTTCTGAGTATCTCAAAAAAAAATCATAAATTTTTAAACAAAATGTCTTTAGTACATGTATCATAGATCGTCTAATTCGATATCAAGAAAAAAGGGCTGGTCCCTCAATTAGGGGCAAAGAGGGGCCCTAATGTTTTCAACCAAAACTCTTACACCTGAAGCAAAAAAGTGTCTGGTCCTTAGCATGAAGAACCCGTTTTTCTATTTCCAATAATGTGAAGCTGGTATATAGCAAAATTCTATTGATAAATAGTTATTTGTATTAAAATTCATCCTTTGATATAATGCAAACAAAAGCCACATTGTCATTAAAACTGGTATTACAGTACAGGCAACGCGGATCCCGTTTTTTCCGCGCCCCGTCACGGTATTAACACATCGAGGTAATCGGCCAGGTAAGACAGGTCTACCCCGTTCCTATCACGGTAAACTCATCATCTGCCTATCCCCGCCACGGTAAAATTGTCGATTGAAAAGTATCGTACACAAGCGGGAGTTATTTCCGCGAATGACAAAATATTTAAAGTGACGATATTTAACTAGATTTTGACAGAAGTTATAATCAATATACTTGTAGTTTTTTTTACCTATTTTGTTTTTAACACATAGCTATTTATAATTGAAGTATTGACTTAGAAGATATTGGAGATCAAATCTCAAATCACACGAACACTGTTTTAAAAAGTTGACATTAACACTTTCAAGACTAGCCGAGCTTCCAGGAAAATGACCTTTTGTCAATTCTAAAACAAGGGTGAACATCTACAGTTATCGGTCTATCTTGCCTAAAATTTTCAAGTATCTGGTTCTAATAATGTTTGAGAACATTCGTGGACAAAATTATGTTCAAAAAGAAAAGAAAAGGGGTGATTAATCAAAAACAAAATTCAAAAACAATTTTCTCAAACACATTAACAAAATACATCTTTCCTGAAAAAAATCATCAAAATCGATTGAAAAATGGCTGAAAAATTTAGGGTGGATACCAAGAATAAAAATAATGAAGAATAAGAAACAATAGAAAAACCATAAGGTCTCCCGCTGAAGACAGAAGACGTAATGAAGAAAGAGAAAACAAAAGAAAAACAAGAAGGTCACTCGCTGACGACGGAAGACCTTAATAATTATGAAAAAAATTTTTATCATTGTTTTAGAAAATTTAGATTTGTATGAAATATACTTACTTGATTAAATTCTTATGATTTCCACTCTCCGGGCTTATAATTTTATAGCTTCACATTAGAAATCAAATGTGTTGTTACTAAACGGGATTTACCCACATTTTTCCAATGTTGTATGTCTTTGGCATATTTCTTGTGAACCAATCGATATTACACATAGGTATTCAATCCATTTTTGTACTTGAACTCTTTACCTTCGTTATTTGAATATAAATGGAGGTTTAAAAAATCACATCTAAAATGAATAACGTTTTTCTATTCATAGTCGTGTCCTGGTTCGGCAGACAGTAAACATCTCTGGAGCGAGGTAGTATCTTTTTTGAAAACGCTCATTTAAGATTAATCTATTTATCTGTTGTATATAAGGGCGTGTGTGGAATATCGTTGTTGTACACAGTTGTTAAAACTGTTAAAACTTGAACTTTATGTTCAAAATGAATTTACTTAGAAATATATTACAAATTCACAACATTGTTTACGTGCGAAATTAATTCAAAAGAGTTGACATGATAGATACATTGTAATATTCAGAATATGGACCTGTATTTTTGACTAATTGATATGGATATTAAAACTTAGTCTTTTTTACGCGATACAAGTAGGAAATATCTTAATCAGGTTATTGAAAAAAGCACCACCTATCAATGTAATATTCAAATTTTTGTTCATTTCATTTCTATTAAAAATCGTGCGTCATTTGAAAAACCAATTTTTTTTTTGATGCGACAGTTTTGAATGTCATTATATAATTGAACAAAACTGTATTTTATTGCGTTGTCAAAGTTTAGGTCGTAAAATAATTTGATGAAAGATTGAAAAAATGAGATAGTCTAAATTATACCTTTTTGTTAAACTTTTGCTATGGTTGCAAACATGAATTGTCACTAACGTAGTGTGTAAACAGAAAGAAACGGTTATAGCAGAGCCATTTATCGATTGAAAGCTTTTTACTGAATAATAAATGAAGCAATGACGCAAATACTATGCAAAAATTAAAAAAAAAACCTCGCAAGTTCTGTAAATTCATTATTGAAAAAATAAAATGCATAATAATATTCTTTACAAACCTGTTGATGTCAATGAAAGTATTTCGTCGTGTTTATTAAAAGGGATACCGACGGGAACTGTTAATATTCGGACGATGTTTAAAATATTCCTTTTTAGAAGGATAATTATCTCAGTACCTTGTAAAAAAGAAAAAGCAATTTTTAGTTTTACAAATATAAGCTGATAAACAGATAACACATGTACTTAAATCTGTTGTTTGAACTCTGTGTTATCTCTGATCTCTAACCATATATTTAGTTAGTACATGACGCACAAATAATTATTCTCCTCTTTTTTGATTTTGCTATTCAATTTTAATTTTATATATTAAAAATTATTCAACGTCTTCCGTTTCCAACGAAAAAACCTCATTGTTTTCTTTTTCTTTGTTAAGGTCTTTCGTTTCCAACGGAAGATCTTGGGTTTTTTTAGGTTTCTTTTTCCCTATTTTTATTATAAAGGTATTCCGTTTCCAACGAAAGACCGTATTGTTTTTGTTCATATTCTTTTTCTTTATTAGGGTCTTCCGTCTCAGCGGAAGACCCTTCTATTATTCTATTGTTTCTTTTTCACTTTTATTATTAGGGTCTTCCGTCTTCAGCGGAAGACCCTTCTATTATTAGGGTCTTCCGTCTCAGCGGAAGACCCTTCTATTATTCTATTGTTTCTTTTTCAGGTTTATTATTAGGGCCTTCTGATTCCGACGGAAGACCGTCTTGTTTTTCTACTGTTTCTTTCTATTATTATTATTAGGGTCTTCCGTCTCAGCGGAAGTCCCTTCTATTATTCTATTGTTTCTTTTTCACTTTTTTTTCTTTTTTTTTCTTTACAATTTTTGTGCAGAAGATTTCTCGGAGATGTGTCGTCCGATTTACGTCAAATTTTCAGCATCGATCTCTTATTATCTGAAATTTGTACCCTATTTTGGATTTTGTAAAAATCACTTCCGGTTTGGACTTATCCGCCATTTTGAAATTTTTTCTGAATTCTTGTCCACGCATCTTCTAAAAAACGAGAAAAGATAGAAAGCTGAAATTTTCAGGAATGATAGAAGACATGAACGTCTAGTCTCACGAGAAAATCATTGTCCGGAAATTCCGAGTACGGAAGCTAGCTGGGATCCAAATATATGTCACGTTTTTGACAAATTCTCCTTGTCCACGCATCTTCTAAAAAACGAGCAAAGATAGAAAGCTGAAATTTTAAGGAATGATAGTAGACTAAATGGTCTAGCCTCACGAGGAACATTAATGTCCGGAAATTCCAGATACGGAAGCTTGCTAGGGTCAAAATTTAGGACAAATTTTCGATGGATTTTCTTTGTCCCCGCATTTACTCAGAACGAGTAATGATAAAAGCTCAAACTTTCAGGAATGATAGAAGACATGCCAGTGTAGCCTACCCAGGAAAAATCATTGTCCGGAAATTCCGAGTTCGGAAGCTTTTCATATTTTTCATTTTTATATTTTTTTCCAAACCGCAAACTTTGAGGCTTCATATCTTGCTCATTTTTGAACGGTTTTCGCCTAAATTTTCAGGACTAATAGACTACAAAACACTAATTATAATATGTCATAAACTGTAAAATCTCCTTTCCGTTAACGAGTTATTCCCCTTAGAATTTTTTTAGGGTCTTTGGCTAGAAGACAAAGTCTCCGAGCTTATAATAGCAGGGAATGAGAATCCAACGAATTTAAATAACAGGGAAATTGAAGTTTTGCACACATGTTTTTGTTTTTTGATTACGTTTTTTATTTAGAAAAAGGTAGGGGGTCAAATTATAGGGTTCCAAAAGGTGCAAAAAATTACACATGTTTTCTTTTTTATATTTTAAACAAAAGATATTTTGTTAAGACATGTAGAAAAAAAGTTGTGCAGAATATTATGGGCTTTCGTTTCACACCATTGAAAAGGGGCTGCCCCCTTCAATTAAGGGCCTGGATTGCTTGAAAGTATTTGCGAAATAACTCAAACCGGTTAGGAATTTGATATGGCTGTCGCTGGAATAGTTGTTCATTGGGATCTTACCAATGTCACTATAATGTTACTTTGTTAAGGTATTGTGTAATATGTATGTTAAAAGCTTTACTTGTTAACATGTACCTGTTTTCATTTGGCAAGTTAACGAAAAGCCATTGTGTACAACTGACATTAATTCACCACAGAACATGTATTATTGTATTCAGGATGCTTTAATTCATTCGAAAAAGTTTCATAACAGTATGCATCATATTCTTAAAGCTTTTACGTGAGGATCATATGTCACTTTTGTTAAGTTCTGCAAGCATTAACCTGGTTTCTGATCTCTGTTTGTACCATTACATAACCGATCCCTAGCTCGCGGCCGAGAAATCGGTCGCCATGGTCGCGGCTGGTCTACCTAGCGGTCAGCGGTTATCTATTACACAAGATTCGCGTCTTACATTTATGTGTTCACAAAGAATTGTTTAAAGTAAATGTTTATATTTCCTATCTTAAGCATCGTCAGACAAAAGATTTATGGTGGATAAATAAATCTAAATAGTTTTAACAAAAAATATCCACAAGACTCAAACACAAAAATGATTAAATCTTTAAATGATTAATCTCCTTTAGCTTCATAATTAAAAACGGTAGATATTTCAGTATAACTGTCATTGAAAAGAGGGCTCTTTGTTTTGAAATAGTTATATTGTTTAAATAAAATAAGTTATTAAACTGCAAACATTTTAAGCCGAACATGGCCACAGAGCTCTGAGTACACAAGAATATAATCCATCCCCCGCATATGGCCGTGAAGATCCCGGGCGAATGGGCATGCATGCGATCCGCGAAAGTCTAATAACACTTGTTTCATGTGCTTTTACTTTATCGCACATGTTCATTGATCCTTTGTATGTTCACAATTCAATCTTGATAATAACTACAGTTATTATTTTGTTAACAAATGTTGATTTGATAGCACATACCTTTATCTTACACAACAGATGTAATTTTAATTTATTTAGCATTGAATAAAATCATTGTCAGATTGTATATTCAAAATTTTAAATACAATACAGAATTTAATAGAAAAAAATCGGTTAACAAAAATAGTGAAAATATTCTTAATTAAAGCGTTCAAAGAAAATGCAGTTCAAAATTAAAATCCAGTGTTACAATACCTGTGGTAGGTGCTTGCACGATAGCGCAATAATTAAATGAAAACCCTTGCTGTGTGAAATTGAAGAGTCCACTGACTTTTTATAGGAATATTTACGTGAACTTTTGAACAACTCAGGCTGTAGAAGCGTAACGGTCATACGTAATAGGCAATACAGAGTCCGCGTAGCTCAATCGTTAGAGTAATGGACATTGAGTACCATAGATACATATTAATACTGATATAGTTTTAAAAAAACAAGTTACAATGCTTATACAGTGTTCTAATATATGCATTTAATTTTGTAATCATTTATAATGTAATATTTAGAATTTCATATAAAAAAAATTAATATAAAATTCCCCCCTCCGATTCGTAAAGTTATCTTACCTGCGTTTCTTTGATCTTTGATCTTAGACCTTTAATTACAACCTTGTACCCTTTTTAAACACTGTACAAAACATTAGACAAATTCATTTATTTTAACAGAGTTATGAATGTTTTGATGTTTTGGCATTTGAGTTTCGATTGGCGTGCTTGACTTGTACTGTAGAAAAAAAATCTACCTCCCGAGCCTTTAACGCAATCCAAATGAAAATTTGTGTAAATGTATTTCTGACACCATTCTTAATGTTTGCTAAATATGGAGCGGATCTGACTTGGTGAAAGAAAGTCCTGAGATCATACGGCACGTATCACCTGTACCGGGAATTAAAATTTACGCAGTACACGGGATGTAAGCAGCCGTGAAATGTATATTTCTTGTTTTCCGTTTAGTCTGTATCGCCGATAGCAAATGAATTACTTCTGAATATTAGAACTGTGAAAATTTCTGTCATCAATTTATTACTGACTAAATTTACATGTTACTGATATCGTCATTTCTACATTTATCAAAAATGTATCAATCGTG
The DNA here is from genome assembly GCA_016163765.1 of Magallana hongkongensis. Lineage (NCBI taxonomy): Eukaryota > Metazoa > Mollusca > Bivalvia > Ostreida > Ostreidae > Magallana > Magallana hongkongensis. The sequence continues at coordinate 31,573,616 of WFKH01011926.1, forward strand.
TTGAAATAAAACGGTGAAACAAAGAGAAATCAACACGGCAAATAATTTTCAACGCTGAAATACATTTGTTAAACGTAGGCGCTTTCCAGCTAATTTTGTAAATAACAAACGATATCCATTTATATATGTCTACCCTCTATATTATAAAATCAACAAGGCCTGCAACTGTCCGCCATTTTGTTAAAATGACCTTAGATCGATTTTAGAACATGCTATTTAAGTTGCGCTTGCAATTCTGCGTCTGATGACATCTTTCCCGAATTGATTGGATAAAAACGCACAACTGACATAAATTCACCGCAGAAAGTGTATTATTGTAAACGGGATGCTTTAATTCATCAGAAAAATTTTCATAATAGTATACCATGCTTTTCTTAAAGTATTTACGTGGGGACTATGAGTCACTTTTGTGAAGTTCTGCAAGCATTAACCCGGGTTTCTGAGCTCTGTGTGTGTGCCATTACGTAAGCGATCTCTCGCTTGCGGCCGAGAAAATTGGTCGCCATGGTCGTGGCCGCACTACCTAGCGGTCAGCGGCTAGTTAAATGAAAACCCTCGCTATGTGAAATTGAAGAGTCCAGTGACTTTTTATAGGAATATTCACGTGAAATTTCGAAAAAAAATGTTAAGATTTAAGATTCAGGCTATAAAAGCGTAACGGTCATACGTAACAGGCAATGCAGAGTCCACGTAGCTCATTCGTTAGAGTTTCATAGATACATATTAATACTGAAATAGTTTTTTAAAAAGTTACAACGCCTAAACAGTGTTCAAATATATGCATTTAATTTAGTAATAATTTATAATGTAATATTTAGAATTTATTATTGAAAGTTTAACATTAAAGTCACTTCAAATCGTAAAGTTATCTTACCTGCGTTTTTTTTTTTTTATCTTTGATCTAAGATCTTGAATTACAACCTAGTACCCTTTTTAAACACTGTACAAAACACCAGACCAATTCGGTTTTTTTTAACAGAGTTATGATTTTTTTAGCATTTGAGTTTCAATTGGCGTGCTTGACATGTACTGTAGAAAAAAATTCTAACTCCCGAGCCTTTCACACAATCCTAATGAAAATTCACGTAAATATACCTTGAACCCCATTCTTATTGTCTGCCAAATATGCAGCGAATTGAACAATTTAAAAGAAATTCCTGAGATCAAACTTGCCTGTACCGGGAATTAAAATTTACACAGTACTGGGGATGTAAGCAGCCGTGAAATATTTCTGGTGCAATGTATATTTCTTGTTTTGCGTTTAGTCTGTAACAATGATAGCGTGTGAACTACTTCTAAATGTTAAAACTGTAAAAATTACTGTCATCGATCTTTTACCGAATAAATTTACATGTTACTGATTTCTATATTTCAACATTTATCACGATTTTATCAATCCTGTTGAAATAAAACAGTTAATCATATTAGTAAACGACACGAAAAAAATTCTCAACGCTAAAATACATGCGTAAAATGCATCAGTCATTGTTTTAGGACTTCCCTTATTGTCGTTAACCGAATTCCGAGATCCACACCTCAAAATTCTACTTTCGATTTGACCCAAGTATGGCATTTTCAAACTGACATTTCTTACACGGTTTAAGTGCCTGGATCACCTAATTTAGATCTGGCCTTTCGATCTATGTCCTGTACTCGACACGTCTTTACGACGAAGTTACAAATGTGCTTGAAAATCAAGCTCGGGCCTTTTCAACCTCCTCCGGAAACAACACGCATCAAAATTAGGAATATTCACGTGAACTGCTGTAAAAGCGTAACGGTCATACGTAACAGGCAATGCAGAGTCCGCGTAGCTCATTCATTAAAGTAATGGACATTGAGTTTTATAGATACATATTAATACTGAAATAGTTTTTAACAAAAATGTTACAACGCTTATACAGTGATGTAATATATATGAAATTAATTTAGTAATAATTTATAATGTAATATATAAAAACTTTATATTGAAAGTTTAATAAAAAAAGTCACCCCCCCCCCCCCCCCCCCCCGATTCCCAAAATCGTAGTTATCTTACCTGCGTTTTTTTTTATCTTTGATCTTAGATCTTGAATTACAACCTAGTTCCCTTTTTAAACACTGTACAAAACACCAGACCAATTCGTTTATTTTTATTAGGGTTATGAATTGTTGGCATTTGAGTTTCAATTGGCGTGCTTGACGTGTACTGTAAAAAAAAATTCTAACTCCCGAGCCTTTCACACAATCCTAATGAAAATTCGTGTAAATGTACTACGGACCCCATTCTTATTGTCTGCCAAATATGCAGCGGATTGAACAATTTAGAAGAAACGGCGCGTATTGCCTGTACGGGGAATTGAAATTTACACAGTACACGTGATGTAAGCAGCCGTGAAATATTTCCGTTTAGTCTGTATCGTCGATAGCATCTGAATTACTTCTGAATGCAAGAACTGTGAACATTTCTGTCATCGATTTTTTTACTGACTAAATTTACATGTTACTGATTCCGGAATTTCTACATTTATCAGAATTTATCAATCGTGTTGAAATAGAACTTATCAACACGGAAACAATTTTCAACGCTGAAATACATCTGTTAAACATAGGCGCCTCCCAACTAATTTTGTTAATGACGAACGATATCTATTTATTTATGTCTATTCTCTATCTTATAAAATCAAGAAGTAATAGCTTTCCAAAAAGCTTGCCTGACTAAACAAAATCGTTCAATGGAAGCATGCATATATCAATTAGTTTAGAAATTAATTTAAATTATTTCATTAAATGAAAACTATTTTAGGAATGTACATGTCATCTTCGCTAGCCAAGGGTTTTTGGTCCACTCTGCTCCCATATATGGGGAACGAGGTGGACCGAAAACCCTTTGCTAGCGAAGATGCTCTACGGTGTGCTTTGATTCCAATTTAGACTCGTCCACTAATCGGCGCGCAAAACTATGAATGAGACATATTATGGCGCGAAGTCCCGTTTTACCATTCACGAAACGGCTGATGGTTTGAATGAACTTATTATCCATTGGCATAGATCCATGGGGAGGGTGTCAAATAATTTTTTGACATTTGTTTTGTATCAACTACATATATTATACTTTTGATCTAATGTTTTTGAGGAAATCTATTGAATTAACATAAAAACTTGACTGGTAGTTGTTTAATGTACATTTAGTAAGGCACGCGAGTTATGTACCCTTTTCAAGATGAATGAAATCGCCCAATTGATCGAAAATCGGGCCACACCCCGCTTCGGCGATTTAGTTTCTCCAGAACATAATCCAGTTTTATAAATATATATTTGTTTTAATCAAAACTGAAAGTTCTTTGGTAATGATGATAATCCAACACCAGTTATTACATGCACTTATATTGTACTGCAATATACAATATGTAACAACTTGTTGCGATGACCCCCTCCACCTTTCTACCGTACAAATAATGCTTATCTATTTTTAAATCAGGATTACACACGTGCTCTTCTTTCTTTTGAATTTGCTAACAAGAATTTTCTTCACTATAGGGTTGTTGGTTTGGAAAACAAGTTGGAATTACTTAAGGACACACGAGACGTTCCTCAATTTTATATAGTTTTCCTTCATATATTATTCCTAATTTATTAACATTTAAACCTGTTAATTCCCAAAATTTCAGGGTACATTACCAGGCTATTTTTTGGAGCTAGAATATTTAGAATTTTCCTTAAAATAGCATGCAAAATGCATTTGAATGCTTATAAATAAAGTCATACTATATATTTTCAATTGAACACTTTATATCTAAATAAAAAAGTATCATATCACATGAAAATATAATTATGGAATTGCTTCACATTGTGGAGATAGGAAAAATAGAAAAAATGGAAGATAGGTCGCGTCTGACCTTAAAGACAAAAACAGTACTTTTTAGGGTTTTCCGTCTTCAGTCGTCCATTATTCTATTGTTGCTTTTTCACTTTTATCATTAGGGTCTTCCTTCTTTAGCAGAAGACCCTTCTATTAATCTATTGTTTCATTTTTCACTTTTATTGGGTGGTCTTTTCTTACAATTCTTATGTAGAAGATTTCTCGGAGATGGGTCGTCATATCTAGATTGCTCTTGCAATTTCGCGTCGAATAGTACCACTGTGTTCTTTAGTGGATGGAATTATTTTTTTTTTTAAATACAATATCTTTATTTTTATCTTATCGATTAAAAAATGGACGGAAGACCCACTCGTTGCTCGCAACGAAATCGCATCTAGTTATTCTTAATATTCTTTTTCTGCCTTCTTTAAAGCTTTATTTTTCGAAAACTATTCACTCGATTTGCACCAAATTTTCAGGACTTTTAGAGCATCGGAGGGAATAAATGTTTTTATTTACATTTATTTACATTTTTTGATGACGTCACTACCGGTTTAAGATATTGACGATTTATTGAAACGTTAAGGGTCATTTTGTCCACGCAACTCCTCTGAAACTAATCATGATAGAAAGTTGAAATTTTCAGGGATTGTAGATGAAAGTCTGTAGATGTACCGCATTGTTTTAAAATATGGTAATACGCAAGGCGTTGAAGCTCGCCTGAGGTCGAAAACTGGCACCAATTTTTTCACAAAAAATTTGCATATTTTCTGAAATATTTTTAAATCTGTAAATATTTTGTTAAAACATGAAATGCAAAAGTTGTTTCAATTTTCACGGGATTTCATTTAATATCAAGAAAAAGGGGCTGGCCCCTCAAACATCTTTCTCGAATTGATTGGATGAAATTTAAATTTTTCAAAAATTTTAAACTCATTTAAATCGTGTTTAAATGACCTCAGACAATGCCAAGAATTTTCGCCAAGTTCTACAGAGTTTACTGGAGCTAGAATTTTTATTCGGAGGCGTAGTCTAAAACGCGGTCTGGAGTAGAATCGCAGTCAGGGTTTCAGACTTTTGAAAAATTCTGACAAACGGTTACAACACTTTGTTAGGTATTATTTTAAAAAGAAATATAAAAATTTCAAGTTCAAATATCGAGGGTCAAGTTCATATAAGAAATCAATCCTTGTACAAAAGAAGATAAAAA
>WFKH01011926.1:31578766-31595082 GCA_016163765.1 Magallana hongkongensis
AAGTGTACATATAACTGAATCTGATATATATGTTGCATATACTTATAATACACCAGTTCTAAGAGGTCAAAGGTCAAAGGTCAAGGTCAAACCTAAAAATAGGAAGAAAGGGGGTTGAGAGAGCTAATTGTACATATAAATGAATCTGATATATATATATGTTGCAGATACTTATAACACATCAGTTCTAAAAGGTCAAAGGACAATGTCAAAGGGCACACATAAAAAAGGGGGGCTGGGGGTTATTTCGTATGTGTTTGTGAAATCAATGAAATTCAAAGGGGAATTACCGCTAGAAGGGGACGTTGGTCCCTTTTGTAATCATAGATGGAAGAAAGTTTTAAGTGTACTGAAGATATTGGTAAAAGTTCCAAGTCTTTATCTCTTATGGTTTCAGAGGAGTAGCTATAAGCATTTCGTACAAAAGGGGCAATAACTCACAAACTATTTCAAGGTGGGAGCTGAAGGGATACATTTTGAAATGTCTTAAAAAGTCCTACTACATCCTTGATAAAATTTCTCTATACCACCCTAAACAAAAGAGATACGAAAATTTACGAATACACAGATTTTCAAATGACCTTGACCTTTGACCTTTATGTCATTTTGATCGGGCGAAATAGACGCTCCCATCCCAAGTGGTCCGAAGACTCTATAACGAACAGTAAAAAAGTTGGAAGTGATTTTATCACGGGGCGAAAAACCATCTTTAAGCAAGTCCTTAAAGGTGGCTTAAAGGTGGCGTAAAGGCGGCTTAAAGGATATCGATCTTTAAGGCACCTTTTAGTCACCTTTATGCTAGTGCTTATAGGTCCTTAATGTCCAAACCTCTTTAAGCAACCTTTAAGCCATCTTTAAGCTACCTTTAAGCATTTTTAAGTGGCATTTACTCTCTCTTTAAGTTGTCTTTACACCATCTTTAAGTTCCCTTTAAGTCAACTTTGATCAAGCGGAACAGTTTCATATTAAATACATAAATGAAATGCAAAAACTTCTTTGAAGGGGAGGGAGGGGGTAATTCGAGTGATGATAAAGTTTTCAATTAAGGAGGGGGGGGGGGCTGTTCCAGACGGTTTTAATTGTCAACACACACACCATGCAGAAACAGGTATCTACATCCAAGTTTTGCTTGTGTAAACACCACACGCATGTAGTCGCTCTATTGAACACAGATCGTTATTATAATTATCAACACCGCTCCAATGAACACAGATCGCCGTTATAAGATTTCATGTTTTTGTTTCAATATCATTGTACCAGTGAGCGCAGTTCTTGTCTCTAAATCCGCGCATGAAATTACATTAAAGTATGTTTGTTTCCTATTATAAACTGATTGGTGAAAGCTAGCTCTCTCTTTCTCTCTCTCTCTCTCTCTCTCTCTCTCTCATTCATTAGTAATATTATTTAATATTTGACTAAATAATACTTAGTCGAAAACCATCAATTGTTTGACTGTTTGCACATGAGGTTAAATTCATAATTTTCATTAAACCGGATTCAAAGTTCAATAATACAAATCTACATCAATTCGTTTTTATTTAGAATTTGTTTTCGTAAAAGAACACGCGTTCACACTAAGTACGATAACGGGTTTTTTTCTTTTCTTTTTTTTTAAAGATTATCCTGCTGTTAAACAATATAAAAAAAATAAATGAAAAAAACCCATGATTTAGTTTAATAATCAGTTTAAGATATGTATTTTTTAAAATCAATTTTAACTATTTGTAAGTCTAATTCTAGATCTGCTAGATACATGTTAAAGATAAAAACTCTCAAATGCCTTTTTTATATCGGGCGGGATATTGCTGCTTTGGTTGTCTAGACATGGTTTTCTTCGTTTGTGTATATCTAATTAAAGTCTATTGTTTGTTCAACTTGAAAAAAAAACCCTGGAATTAACACAGAATATACAAGATATACACAACAGGTGCGTCTTGTGCCCAGGTGCAGACCAGGTTTCCTAGAGTTGTTGAAATCTTAGTATGTCTGTGTATACGATAAGTACATCGAATGGAAATTTTATTTACATTTGTAATTCATTTTCAAAATATCATTTCATCACCCTGGGTTTTAAAAATATTACGTCTACATATCAAAGATACATGCATGTAAGAGTAAAATCTTGAGGCTAATTAATTACAGTACTGGTTATAATGAATTTGAGTTCATTATTTAAATATATTTATAAGGAGTGATATAATATGTCACATACCAGGACGGTAGATCATATGTACAAATACATGTATGTATACATCATTTGCAATTGCCACATCATCGGCAGTACAAAATGTAAATACGTCACTGGTAATTGGTGATATTGTTTGTTATAGAATTGATAGTTTAAAAATAATGTAAACAATTAAATATTCAAACATATATCATTTAATTTGTTATTCTAGATCTGTTCTAAATGCATAATAATCATGCAGTATTATTTAAATTATTACATGCCGAAACGGCGCCGTGATAATGAAAACCAGTAAATTGCGTAGAACTATTACCCTAATAATTTCAATGCATTTAAACAAATAGTTTCATATTAATTAAAATCTATTGTTTGTTAAACCTAAAAAAAACATGGAACTAACACAGAATATACAGGATATACACAACAGGTGTGCTTTTGTCCAGACGCTCGGATATGCTTTTTAAAAATAAATTCTTCGCATATAGGTTGAATATATTTGTCTATTGATCACAATTGATTAAATTGTTATAAAGTTACTACAATTTGTGGTAAATTAGGCACAATATTAAATAAAGACTTACGATTTTTTTTTTAAAATGGCTTAAAGGTGGCTTAAAGAAGTTTGGACATTAAGGACCTATAAGTTGTCCTTAAAGGTGGCTTAAAGGTGGCTTAAAGATAGTCTTTAAGCTGCCTTTAAGCACCTTTAAGCCATCTTTACGCTTTCTTTAAGCCCCCTTTAAGCCACCTTTAAGCAGCATATATAGCTTAAAGATCGTCTTTAAGCTACCTTTAAGCACCTTTAAGCTACCTTTAAGGAGAACTTAAAGATGGCCATTCATCCTCTGTATGGAAGCAAATTTCAAAAATTGAATTTTTCAACTTTTTTATTTTTTAATATTTTCCTTTGAAAATTTTACAGTTGATAGTGACTCTTTTACTGATTCAGAAAATGTAATTTGTTTTGAAATTTACCAACGCATTCTTGAGATATTAAGTGTCAAAGTCCTGAAGCGAGAGTCCGAGTAGCTCAGTCGTTAAATCGTGGACATGCGCCCAGGCGACCCGGGTTCAAGCCCCGAGTGCCGAATTTTTTTTCTAATTTTTTGCGTAGACTAACAATTTCGACCTAAAAGTCGTCTTATCTACTCAAAATACGGACGGAAGACCCACTCGTTGCTCGCAACGAGATCGCATCTAGTTATTTTTCTTTTCCCCGCAAATTTTGTGCAGGCCATTTCTCGAAGATTTTTTGTCTGATTGCTATGAAACTTTTAGGGTATGTAGATAATGCTAAGGTCTAAAACGGTTCTTTCAAATTTTTAAAATTCACTTCCGGTTATGAGTTATTGCCCTATAATTGAAAATTGGGGGTCTTTTGTCCAGAGTTGATCTCAGGAACTACACATGATAGTTGCATAAAATTTGGCGAAATTGTAGTTAACGTGTTGTAGTTGTGCTGGCATGAAACATTTGGCCAAATTTGTCTTAGTTTTTAAGCTATTTCTCGCCAAAGTTTACGGTTTTGGGGGGGGGGGGGCTGAAATTTTGTTGCTTTTTGTATTATAACTTTTAAACTAAAAATATTTTATTAAAACATATAGAAGAAAAGTTGTTTATAATAACGAGGGCTTTCAGATGAAATAAAGAAAAAAGGGCTGGCCCCTATAATTAGGGGTCAGCAGTTCATACACGTCTTTTTCTGATAGCTAAAAACGTTATCATTTTATGAAAAAAAAAATTAGATTACTTTTAATATATTAAATATTGTCATTTGGTATGATTAGGTATGGTACTGGAAAGACTGAACATTTTAGTTTTTATAACTAATAACAAATTAATGTTCATGAAAAGATTATTAGAAAAAGACTTAAGAGCCCCCCTGGCCACTAATTTGATGGACCAGTCCCTTTTTCTTGATATCAAATTAAATGTCTTGTAAATATAAACATATTTTGTTCAACAAGTGTTCAAGAATTGTTGACCGTACTAGAGATATTTGAACAGCTGTGTTTTAGGGGTCGACCCTTTAACTCCTTAGCGGGGTCACCAACAACAAATTTTACGGTTTCATTTTGTTAAGAACATTATTCTAAGCTACTTTTGTTCTACAATGTTTTTCAAAATATTTCTCCTTTTCTAGATATAACTTATCGGACTTCTGGCCCCTTGAAACCCATTGTTTCATCTTTCTATCATGATAAGATACGAAGGAGATACTTGGACAAAATGGTCCCCCAAAAATTACAAAATGACAAATAACGCAAACCGGAATTGACGTCATTACTACAATTTTAACACAATAAAGCATCCTCAATAATGAATCACTCCTGAAAATTTCATAAAAATCGATTGAGTAGTTTATTGAGATATTCAGCTTCAAAATGGTCAGAAAAAGAATAAAAGGAACAATAATAAAAAGCAACCGTAGAAAAACAATGATGTGTTAAACAATAACTGTCATTAAATAATGGCCCAAGTGGTTTCCTTTCCCCCCAAAAATAATATACACTGATAAATATAATAATAATTATTAATAAATAGTAATGGTATGAAAGCAAAAACGTTCTTTTTCTAGCTATTGGGCCACGCAATGCCAAGTCCAATATATTTATGATACATAAAAAAAATATGAAAAAAGATATAGAAACAAAAAAAAAGTACAGTACCGATCAAACCCAACCTAACACCATAATAAACTCCAACTAGGGATATTAAGGAGCCAGAAGTCTAAAATTTTAATCTTCAATATCTCAAAATAAAGAAATATTTTGAAAAGCAATATTGAACAAAAGATGCTCAAAATAATGTGGTTAACAATATGCAACCTTTTTTTTTTTGTTAACCGGTCCTTAAAAGGAGTTGTAAGGTCGGCCCTTTAAACGATATCCTCCAGATATTTCGAGAACGGTAAATAATTCCTGAACACTTGTTGAAGAAAATGTGTTTCCTGTGGAAGAAAAAGAGCTTTTTTTTTAAATCAAGAAAAATGGGCTGGCCCTTCAAAGTAGGGCCGAGAGAGCTCTTAAATATTAAAATAATCTTAAAACTTTAAAAGGTAAAATATATTGCAAAATGTTATGAAAGCAATTATGTTCATCGTGACATTATTTACATCTACAATACAATTGCTTTCTAATTTGTTACGTTATCAGAATTTTAAGGGGTCAGAAGTTTGAAATTTTGAATTTCAATATATCAAAAAATTCTGAAAGCAATAATGAATAAAAGATGTTCATGTTAACTAAAAATATGCAACCATCATTTTTTGTTACCAGGTCCCTAAAAGGTGTTGTAGAGTCGTCCCCTCTAACAGATTTTTACCAGATATCTCAAGAAAGGTAGCGAATTTCTACACACTTCTTAATCAAAATGTGTTTTAAATCATTTTATTTTAAACCTTTCATTAGACATCAAAAAAGGGTCCGATCCCTTTATTAACGGACCCGGAGGGTTATAAAGTCTTTCATCCATAGCTTTCTACTAAGGAGTATGTTGTACTATTCATAGAAGAAAAACTGTTTATCTAACAACAATTTTACATGCAATATATCAATAATTGTCTCATGTGTTACGTAAATTAGGGGTTTTAAGGGGCTAATAGTCCAAAATTTTAATTATTTTTATCTCAAGTAGGAGAACTATTTTGAACAGTAACATTGAAGAACATTTTTTTTTTCGGTGAACTGGTTTCTGAGATATCCAATATTAGATGCACATAGTACATCCGACTAACATTTTGTCAACAAGTTTACAATGAAGCACATTGAACTGGCTCAATGAAATGAAGTGGGGATGCCTAAGCCTAAAAAAAAAATTTTCCAAGACCATTTTACATTGAGCAGGAAAGACAAAATGTTCTCTTTCTTTTAACATCTTAATCATGCACCTGTTTATAAGTATTCTATCAACTCAAAATTGAATTATACTAGGTGAGTATCATATTGAGTACAGATTTTCCCACGACGTTGCTTTTTAATAAACAATAAGCTTCTTATCCGTCTTTGTTTTTAGTGAGAAATAGAATGAGTCCTACAAACAATGGCAAATCTGACTATATCAATTTGGAAGAAGCAGGTGAGTTCAACTTTACTTTGATAAAAATATAAAAAGTATTTAGCCTTTTTAATGTATGAGGTGAAGTTACAAATTGAATACAGGATTACTCTCTAAAAGGTTTTTTTTGGGAACGCGCGATGAATGACTTTAAGATCATATCTGTAAAAATCAACTGTTTTGTAGGGGTTCCGGCACGCAAAGTTACAATTTTCTTTATGTTACATGCATTGTCGTTAACAATGCAAGATGATACAAATATGTTACTAAAGGCAACCGATGCCATAGTAACGAAATCTGAGATTTGAAAAGACAAATTTTAGCAAGTTTAAAGTACATGTTATATAACGTAATGGCAGCTTGTAGAAGCTGTGAAAATAAGATTTTGATAAAACTCGTCAATTTTCCAATTAAAGAAAAATGTCAAAATTTAATTTTTTTTCCCTCAATTTAAATATTTTTTGTTTATGTTTTATGCCATGCATGGTGTATGGCATAATGTGTTTTATATTAAAAAATCATTAAAAGAACAAAGAATGAAAAGCAAAGAAAATGCAGTTTCAAAATAAATTAGATTCACTAGCGCTTTCTAGAGTTAAATATCCGACTACTGGTGAACGATTATAAATATGAAATTGTTCACTTTGAAACGTAAATTTTCACGAATAATATACGTATTCTTTCGTTGTACAAAATAAATTGAAGAATTATAGTTTGTATCAAAACTCATGTTTTTTTTTAAATGATTCAATCTTTTTCAGGTATATCCCAGATGCTGAATCCGCATTCAAAGTGGCTGACATTTACGATTCTACTAGTTTTGATATTTTTATACAATCGTATGTAAATATTTTAGGTCACGCTGGTGTCCAAATGCCATTTGTCATCGTCTGTGCTCGTTCGTCATATGTTGTAGGTCGTAAAAACAATATTACATTTATCACTTTTTCAAAACTACGAAGCCATCTTTTACCAAATAAGATATGAAGCTTTGTTAGGATAAGGAATATTAAAAAAACTGTGAAATTCTTTACTTTACCACCTCAGACCCACATGGGCATGGTACAATATGCAAAAAAGCAACATTAAAAAAAAATAGAATCCGTACTCCTATACATGTGAAGAAAAAACAAATAGCACGGTTAGAATACCCTTGATGTCCACTATCAAAATTGTGAAATTCATGCATATGGCGCCATGGTCAGGGATTCAGACCCTAGGTTTGGTTAATATTATTATTTTTTTACATGTAATAAATCTTAGAAAATCGGGTTTTCTACCCCCATGTACATTAAAAAAAAACAAAATGCAAACGTCAAAATATAAAAGTGAGGGAAACGGTCAGAAAAGTCCCGGATTTGGGTTTAGACTACGCAATGAAGCTTAATATATAAACATAAGACTCCCTGACAGGTCCATGGGCTATGGTACTCAGGTGACCGTCAAGGCCTGTAAATAATTTAAATATGTGACAAGTTTAAAATGATATGATGTAAGCTTCTTTGGTAAAATTTAATTAAGCACGTAGTATAAAAGAAGGAAAGCCACCTTAATCTTTATTGGTCTAGAAAGGCTATAGAATTTGCCCTATGTATTGTTTCCAATCACTGTTTTATTCAGAGTGTTTCAATAAATTGATTTATTTTAGTGTTAAGTGCCTCTTCTAATAAAGCTTATCTAACAATTGAACCAAAAAAACTTATTAATGTATCGATTGGTTATTCTTGTCAATATTAACACGGGTTGTTAACACGGGTTCTTTTTGTTTCAAAGGCAGACATTATGTTGGAAACATGTCTTGTAGATGTTGGAATTTTATCAGACGGATTTTCGAATCAGGTGCGGGGTTTTTTTTACTATTAAAACGTATTTTTTTTTTAAAATAACGTCTTCTTTTTAATCAATTCTTTTATGGAAAAAGTCACAATTTACTTCTGTATACAAAATGTATAAAGCATGTTTTAATCAAAGAGTTATTGCTGGTTACCTAGACCTTGAGTCATGATCTTATAAATCCGAAGTAGTCCATTTTTACAAGTGATCAAATTATTTCTATTACTTTTCAATAAAACTTGATAAAAATGGTTTTGAAATCGCCAAGTTAGTCAAACAAATCAGTTAAGCTCGTATTGCGTATTCCCGAAAGAGATATAAGCTTTATCGAGCTTCCTTTTTTATAGTAATGAAACGTTACATGAATGCATACATTGATAACAATAGTAAATATTTCGTCTATCAGTCTTAGAAATTTAATCTCATTACATGCTATCGTTAAGGAAAACAAATCAATATTCTAAACATCGATAAAGCGTATCTCTCTCTCTCTCTCTCTCTCTCTCTCTCTCTCTCTCTCTCATTTAAAAAGATAAATAATTGTGAGACTATGAAATTTATAATGGGGGTACCGTAACAAAAAAAATATTATTTCATAAATGCGTTTATTGAAACGCTATCGGAATTCAATACTTCAACCAATATAGTCTGGAGTTGTCCATTAAAACGCAGTAAATTCAACTCATTGAAACTACTCAGATTTAAATGAGTCTATTTTTACACCGGATTTTTAATTTTTCATACAATGGAAACTATTTTTTGGTTTGTATCTAAACAGTCAACAGTTGGTTGGGAAACGTGTTTTCCGGGTGGAATTCAGCAACAGGTGAGTTTATGTGTCGCAATTTTGTTTAAAGGCGTTTTTTGTTTTCTCTTTTGTTGAAATTTGGCTTTTTTTGCCCCTAACCTTACTAAATATATATGATATGTAAATGTCTTTTCTAAAAATCATAAAAAGTAAATACTTGTATCAAGCTTTCATCTCAAGAATATTTCATCTGGGTTAGTTGCGTTAACAATGTGCCTTAAATTAAACTTTTACTAGCTGTATTTGTGAAAGTCCGCCAATAACTATAAAACTGTATCTGAACTTAATTATATATAAATTTTAACTTGTCATTGCTAAACAGTGTAAAGTTTTTTTAAATAAAAATTTCGTTTTTGTTAAATAAAATATTTAATCAAACAAAATTTGTCCAAAAATACCTTTTGAGAAAAGAAAATATTATTTTGTAAATCTTGATATATAAAACACTTCTAACCATAATTATTATCTTAATTTAACGGCATTCATATTGATTATTTTCTATGATTACAATCTACTGTTGTTAACATGTTTTCTTTTTAAATCGACTTTTAGAATTCGTCAAATGTTCCATTCATCAAACAAACAAACGTATGTGTGATCGTATAATGATTATAAAAGTGTGTCAATACATAAAGTGTCAGTAAATATGAAAATATCATCGTTTTCAATACTGCTCGTAAAGGGAGAAAGAAAAATATTAATAATTTTTAATCAATAATGAAAAATAAAAGAAAAAATGGGAAAAATAAGTTTACTTTTGACTATGTCATCCATATACATTTGTATGTTACATGTTCTTTCTTATATTTTATGCGGTTGGGATGTTTTACAGTAAATACTTAACCTTCATCCGATTACACAGGCATATATGCTCAAACAAATATTTCTCTAAATAATTATTTCAGAAATGTTTGATAAATATATTCTTGTAGCCTCAAGAGCTTCAGAATTTGTTATATAAAAAATAACAGGTATATTGCTTACTTCCATGTAATTTATATACGATTTTATAATCAATTACAAATGAGACACTTATACACTAGAGCCTCCGAATTCTAAAACTGTCTGCATATATAATATCTGTTTTCACACAATATTTTCAAATCTTTAACTCTTGAAAGGTTTAAACTACTGTCAAGGCGACCTGGCGGACAATGAATTCGAAAACTTCTGTGGTCAGTTTCTTCAGGATATATCATTGAGAAAAATTAAAGATGACGACCAAGTTGTTGGACGAATATTCTTGGTCCTTAAATTGCCTTCAAAAAACAGACAAAACAATGTAGATGTACTCTCCGCTGAGATTGAAAAGGTTACAAAAAAATATCAATTGGAAGGTAAATGTTAAAACTTTGTGAGGTTCTACTACTTAACTTAAGTCTTAATTTTAGATTTAGTTTGATTAAGAAAGTCCAATATAACAAAATTTAATCACTTTTATTGTTTTCATTTTTTTTTAAATTCTAAATAATGATCTAAATGAAAAACGACTTTTAATTATCTTGGTTGGTTTTTCTAGGAAACGAAGATATCATACTTATTCAGATATCATTTGATGGAAACAACATCGAAAATCCACCTAATTTGATGAATGACGACACTTTCATGGGAATCAAAAATCGCCTTAAACGAAAGTTTGCTTCGTTTATAAACATAGTTTACACAGGTAGACATCACTTTCAAGACTGTGATATCAATATAAATGCAGCTGAAAAGTTGCGGTCATTATTAAAGAAGGAAAAATAACGCACATTTCGAAAGAAAAATGTTCATTTTTGTTTGTATTAATTGAGCTTGCGCATTGCTTCACTTCATACTACCCTGAGCTTAAATTAAAGAAATGAATTAACAGAACAATGTGCCAGTGCTTTAACTAAAATTTAAGCTTAAAAAATTAAGCTCAAAACTGAATTTGTGTAAAGGTATTTTGGAGTTCTACTCTCTACTATGTGCTAAAATGTGTGGATAACATACTTCCGTCTTGTAGGCAAATATAGAAACTATCAAGTGTAACTACATTCAATTTACTAATAATGATCAGCTTTTTCTGGATAGAAATTCGGGGTTAAAATAATATCATATACTTTAAAAAAGAAATTGCTACAAAAAGAGCAAACACTGGAGATGGACCGAAACAAAATTCATTTGAAAAGTCTTTGATTACTTTAGCATAGATACAAAAATAATATTATGATATAATGAGAAAGAAATTCAAAGGCCAATGCATTAGGGTAATGGTTTAATTGGTTGAAGGAGGTACAGATATCCTAAAAATATTTAAATATAGAATCTAGAAATTAAAATGTAAAATAATTCAAACGGTTGAAAGAAAATATTTATCATGTACCTGCTAAAACTGCTCACAAATAGAAATTTTGAATGAAAAAATGACTGTTAATTAACTGTTGTATAATTGAATATAATTATTAAGATATTTAGAATTCAAGAAAAATATTTATGAGTTTCTAATATTAAGCAATAAAGAGAGGTACAGTTAAGGGTGTGTGTATTTATTACAACCTGAAGCCTGTAAGAACTTGGGACATCCATTAAAATCCATATTAAATTAGGGCTAATTGCCTACTACACTTGTTTTTTTTACTAATATGCCACCCAACCGTGTATTTCTTTGTTTTGGCATATAGAGAAATAGTAAAATTGATATAAATGGAATGCTTTTGAATTACAACATAATTTTACAATGAAAATGCAATTTGTGCATTGACATCAAATTGGTATGTTAAAAATCACACCATTGCATAAAAATTGAAATTTAAGTATATTGAAATGTGCAGGTTCATTTTTATTCCTGTTAACGGCAAACAACATATTTTCTAAAATATAAAATCACAATTGCCTAAAAATAATGCATACACATTCAATAATTGCAAAAACAAATTTATCTTAAAATATGCATACCATATCAAAATTACTAGAACAAAGCTACTTGCAAAGCAACGAGAGAAGATTTTTGGAACGATTAACACATATGGTATTTTTCTTTCTTTATGTTATATTTATGCAATATTTTAATCAACAGGAAGGCGCATTTCTTGACTTAGTTATAATATAGTTTGTTGCTGATCATTAGAAGGATTTTTAATATATCGTTGAGTGTATATAATGACGTAGATAATATGAAATGGTATTAAATAATATAATTAAAAAGACACCACTGATTAAATCAGCGACCACATCCCGAAATTCCTGCTATATTTTAACTAAGCCATATATACAACTGTACCCACTCCCCCGCGCCTCATTTATGTGTTATATTAATCTGTTCTGCAATAAAGAATATATTTAAACACTAACAAAAAAGTAAGAAAGTATTTTGACTTTTAAAAACATCAGTAACCATTGCCATAGAGACTGTGGTAGGAGTTACATAAATATCTAAAAACAAATAACATAGAATATCGATCCAATGTTACAACAAGACTATTTACTGATGTAAAATATTGGGTTTTTTTTTTACTGCCATGCTATTTGATGCTTTTCGATGTGAAGAAAGAGGTCGAGGTAGATTTGGAAATTAGATTTGCCGATTATTGCTTGATATAAAGGGCTAGCCCTTTTTTTTCTTCATATTAAATAGAAGCTCTTGTAATTTAATCATTTGTTTGGTCATAAAGGTTTTAACAAAATATAATCAAGATGGCATAAACATGTATAATGAAAAATACCTGAAAACATGAGCATTTTTGATAAAGAATTATTTTAATCTATTGTGTATGACTTCAATTATTTGTCAACCAATCTTGAAAATTTTAACTTTATTTCTTTAATTCTTTAGGATACAAATTAAAAAATATATCTACAATATGACAAAACAAGAAGTGACGTTATCGGCAAAATTAAAATCCGAAAGGGTTTAAATCAGTATCGATCAGATTTTAAAATTTCATAGAAACCGAACAAAGTGGTTTTTATTTTTTGTAACTCGCTTGTACAAATTTCGTTAGATTAAAAAAAACCCAAAAAATCTAAGACAAAAAAAAGAAAAAAAAAAAACAATAGGCCAAGGGGCCACATCGCTTACATGAGTAACATCGGCCTTTACTCTTATTTTAACAGCTAACTCGAATCAAAAAAGCTTTATAAGGTCATATACAAATGTTAAATCTACATGTAGTGTTGTTTCAGTAGTTGTTATGCTAAAAATTAAGAATTGGGATGTTTTAATAAATAGTTAAATTGCAAAACATAACATTTCAGTTTAAATAAAAGGTTTTTACCCACATACACAAATTCATATACTGATTTTTTAACATCTCTTAAGACGAATTAAAGTTGGGGTCGTGATTCAAACCAAATTCTAAAATATTCTTATATGCATGTACTTTGAATATCACATATGGGAAAGCGGATATACAAAACGTTTGTGTTATGTTTTGGTAACAAGAGCGAGTGGTAGTGCTTGCTTCTTTAAATCCGGCACATGTGACAGTCTATTCTTGGCCACTAAACATGACTTCTTGTTAGTGTTTTCATTTTCACAACACCAAAGAGACCTTGATGTAGTTCGTCCAAAAGTCGGCCTCGCAGTGATGACGGAATTACAACTCGTAGTCCCCACAATAAACAGTTCAGGTGAAACAGTAAGTTTACCGTAGCGTGTAAAGTAAGGTTTCCTTTCTTGATCATGAGACTATGAATTTACACTTTTAAAATGGGTAATGTTGTCATCAACCTTAGACAAAAGATAATTTCGTCTGGTTTCCTGTTGAATTGCTTCAGGGTTGACAGGTAAGTGTTTCAGCTGAATAACAGGAAACATCACTTTTGTAGTAATTGTATCAACCTAAGGAAAGGGCGTACCTTTGCAGCCTAGCTGCTGTTGTGTTTGCGATTCCCTTGGACCACAAATAGAGATAAAGAGGTTCATAAGTTGTGATAAGACGAACCGTCTTCCATCAACTTAAGAGTTGAACCCCTTTTCTTCAACAGAAAATTTCCATAGCTTTCTTCTCTATTTGTGAAGTTTTTTTTCTCTGACGAGCTAAGTGAGCGTGATGCTTAAGCGATTGGTCTTCCTCCTATTATGACGATATGACGCTAAAAAGCTCCTAGACCGTTTTTAGGCAGGCTACAGTCGCAAGGCAAAGTGACAGTTTGGATCATTATAAGTAAGTTCCTTATCTGATGTGATGAGATTCTTCACCATCCCGAAAGTATTGTAACTCTGTTTCGTCCGTGCAATGCCACTGTCCTTCCCAAGTATTCTGTACAATGAATAGATAAGGAAAGAAACGTACGTAGAAGTTTACAAATCCACAGAATAAACGAAGTTCCGACACATTAGTAGGCAAATATTAAATAACAGCAACAAATACACTTTTTAAATTAGAAACAAACTAAATTTTGATGATTCCAAATACCAACATGATTATTTTTATATTCAACACGTGGCGAAAAAAAAATAACAAAATTGAATTGTAATAATATTTTTATGAGTGGTCTCTATAAAAACAAAGCAACGCAGCGAAGACGAAGCATCTGGTTGAAATAGATTTTCATAATAACATGGAAGGAAACAGCTACTTCTTTATGTACTATAACCTACCGCCTTCTGGCGACCGCTAATTTATCAACAGCATCACAGTTCGAATTATGAATTTACATACTGTTTCATATGTTCTTAACACTTTATGATTTATCTCAATATACTAAGGTTTACTTTCGCGCAGTACTAATTAATAAAACAACTGATTTGAAGAGGCTGGATGGTGAACAGATTATCCATCAAGTCCACCTTAACAGTTTTAGATATAAAATTTTTAGCCATAAACTGCCATTTTGCAAAGAAACATTCTTAATATTTCAACTTTAAAATTTCAATGTTTTTTTTCTCTATCGTTAGATATAGCTCTTCTTCTTATGTTGTGTGATATTTTGATAAAGAAAATTTTAATCTCAAGTTCTAATGTAATCTATCATTATTCGTGATATATTCAATGCATCACAATGGTTTTTTTTTATTGTTAGATATCTATTTATATAAATGGCAATTCCGCTTCCATCAATCCAAGGGTTTGATTTATGGGGTAAAAAACAGCAATAAAAAACCAATACGGACAGGAAAATTCCAAAAACGTCCAAATTCATTAATAAAAGTATTATGGCAATCGCGTCGCCATGCGCCGGTAAGCAATAAGAACTCTGATTTTTGTTTTTGGCGTCATAATTTCCTAGTTAATTGTATATAACTCTAACATTGTAGCGAAAAACAGTAAAGATACACTTCAAGAACATCATGTATTAAAAATGTAAATACAAAATCCTATTGCTCCTTGTTTATTCTCACTGGAGGTTTTAAAATCTCAGACTTCACTTGACTTAAAATGCTAGAATGAAATATGACGTCATCATTACTTTATAATATAATTCAGTTAAAAATCAAATTTATCAAATAATCAATTTTTTTTCAAGAATCAATCAGAAACTCGTTGCATTGCTTAAATACTAAAAGGTGAAAATTTTAAATATTGAGTTAAAAAAAAACCGCATAAGAGTATTCAATTTGTACGCTATTGCATCAAATTGGTACACCAGTTTTTTAAGCGCTAAGCGTACGCAGTACGCAAAGCGCTTATTGGCATTGCTTTTCGGGGATGTCACTTCCGAATAAGCGCCACCTATAATCATCTAAAATAATCTGATGACTCGATGTCTAATAATAGAATGCAGAGAAGTACTCGGCTGCAGTATCGGTGTTAAGGCAAAATAATTCTAATTATATGTTTCAAGTGTATGGTATAGGCATAAAATCTTTTCTGTTATTTGTTTACATTGCACATGTGGAAAGACTATAGTGTTATGATTTAACGCAAATTCTGAAGCTACTCCTTGCATATGACAATAACAAATTCTAATGCAGGCAATTTTACACTATTCAATCTTTTATTTCATATAACGTTGGAATGTTTTCTTCTGTTATTTAAATAGGAGTTAACGGTTTTCTGTTTTATAACGTTTTTATCTTTCAAAATTCATTAGGGAGTTCTTATTCTCTACTATTATAGGGAAATTCTGTTTATTTCTATTCAAATATTTATTTCACTGAAAGAAAACTCTTACATATAATAAAGTACATTTCTGTAATTCAGAATTAATGTTTTTATCGGCACTATTCTACAGGTATTGCATTAAAACTTGTTCAGACGTACATATTTTTTTTTTTCCTCCTGAAATAAAAACAAAAAATTGCTTATGTGTTCCCAAATATTATTCAATTATTTCTAATTTCAATATATGTATTCAAAAACTTTATAGAGGAGAAAGCTACACCGACACCAATATTTCGGAACTCAGTTCGAAACGCCATTTAAATCTGTTAAAATCATATTGCACCAACTTCTTCAATTAACGCTTAAGTCGATTGTGAAACACAGATCCTAGAGTTCGAATCTCGCTTTATTCTGCGTTCAT
>WFKH01011926.1:31616372-31629635 GCA_016163765.1 Magallana hongkongensis
GTGTTCTTCTATGTCAATATACATCTTTTTTCTGTCTATATCTTCCTGAAATAAAAAAAAAGATAACAAAATCGATAATTAAATATAACAATGCTTTTTGAATTTAAAAACAAGTGTTTGTATAAAAATATTGAACGTTGTACAGTTATTTTTTTTTAACTTAAACCTTGAGTAAAGGTACATGTAATGCTTAATTTTATCTAATATTATTGTTTTTCATTTAAAATGAATTTTCATTATTTTTACTTACAAGTTTATTGGTACAGCGTTCTTAATATCATTTTCTAAATCTTTCCATTTCAGAAAGTTTTCCATACCTGCTTTCTTTTTATATTCCAAATAATACATATTTCTGTGTGTTTTAAATGCGACGAAAATGTACCACATTGTGTGACGTCATTGATCATAGATAATTCGTTCACAATGATAGATAAGGAGAAGGGCCTATTATATACACAGAACAGAAAAGTTATGAGTGTCAGCTCCGGAGAGGAGGTCGCTGTTAACAGTGTCATCACTGCAGACGGATGGAACATTACCCGAAAGTTAATAACTGCCAACGGAACTATGCCTGGACCGGATATTATCGTTCATCAAAATCAGAAGATCACTATTGTAGTCAAAAACCACCTGCTGAGTGAAGAGGTTTCCATACACTGGCACGGAATCGAACAATTTGGAACCCCCGCCATGGACGGTGTTCCATTTGTGACGCAATGTCCCATACTTCCGGGCCAGTCTTTCAATTACACATTTACTCCACAAATCGGTGGTACCTATTTTTACCATTCTCACACTGGCGTTCAGTTTGAAATGGGATTATTTGGAGCGTTTATTGTTTTAAGAGATCGTGATCCCACACCTTTGGAACGTCAAAAAATTGTACAACTTCAAGAGTGGAATCATCTGCACGACCCTGAAACAATACTCAAATCTCTTAACCATGTCAATACAACGGCCGATCCTAAAAATTATTTCAAAGGTTCCCATTCGGTTTTGATAAATGGTAGAGGGGAGTTCGACAAAAACATGGCTCCCCTTACTGTTTTCCGATTTGATGCGAGCAAGACCTATCTCCTTCGTGTGATATCAGCATCATCGAACAAATTCTTTCTCTTTTCAATACCCGGAATCAAATTAACTGTAAAAGAAACCGACGGCGATGAAATATTTCCCATAACAGTAGATAAAATAATAATTTATCCCGGTGAAAGGTATGATATAGAATTGAACCTCCTGTCGGTTCCCGAAG
The DNA here is from genome assembly GCA_016163765.1 of Magallana hongkongensis. NCBI lineage: Eukaryota > Metazoa > Mollusca > Bivalvia > Ostreida > Ostreidae > Magallana > Magallana hongkongensis. The sequence continues at coordinate 31,617,625 of WFKH01011926.1, forward strand.
GGCTCTACAATATTACAGTTAATGTATTAGTTGACCGTACTTTAGAAATCAAACGAGAAAAGAACGATGGGTTTGCTATGATGTACGTAACAAATGCAATGAATTCTTCTGCGACGATATTGACCGATTCAGATTCTGAAGTTGTTTTGAATTGCCCTTTTCTAATCTACCCGAACGAACCAAATTTAACTTGCCTTCCTGTCTCTGAGTTAAAGTCGATGAATCTAGAAAATGAAATTCATGTTAATAAGAAGTCGAATAAAACAGCAACACATTTTCTGAACTTTTCCTTTAGAGGATTAAAACAATCGGCTGTGAATGGACGAATATTTCACAATCCTTTGGTTGCAGCATTGATACAACCTGATGAAGTTGATGTCTCGTGCCCCGGATGTGACGTCGAAAACTATTGCACCTGCTCCTATTCTGTAAACTTGAAAGCAGGGGCGGAAATAATATTAGTTATATCTAACTTGGGAAAGGAATTTCTAGATACACATCCGATTCATATTCACGGTCATAAGTTCCAGATTCTACGAATGAGTCTTTCGTCTCTTACATCAACTGGTGATGTCTTACCAACCAATGACATAAGATGCAGTGAAATCTTATCCAACGAGGAAAGTTTCTGTTACCGCGCGAAATGGAACAACAAAACTTGGAACGATCTTAGTAATATTCCATATATAAATCTCCAAAACGGTGTGCGCAAAGACACTATAATTTTACCAGCTGGCGGTTACGTCGTGGCAAGAATCTGGGCCACAAACCCAGGGGTGTGGTTTTTGCATTGTCATGCGTCTCGCCATTTGTTTGAAGGTATGGCTGTTATGCTTAATGAATCGTTTGAACATGTTGGAAAACAACCATCAGATCTTCCTACTTGCAAAAGTTTCTACTATAAGGAGAAATATTTGCCTAAAAACACTGAAACAACACTTAATACGTTTACAACCAACTCAGAAATATCGATGTTTGGTAAGCTACTTTTAAATTCAAAGCAACTAAAAATATTTAACTGTAACTTTGATGTAAATTTAAAGTACATTGATATAAGATCTTTTGATTGTTTACTTCAATTTTTCTTTTACGTTTTATCCATCTAAAAAGTAATGTTTTGTGAATAATTGTCAATTTTAGGTGAAAATGGTGATACTGTGGCTTTAGGAATTATTATCACGTTGGTGGTACTTGCCTGCTTCTTGGTAATCTCCAATTTATACACATTACAAGTGCTCCGAAATCAAGGCAAAGCAAGTATAACTGGACATTAGTTATTCCTGAACCTGAGAAAATTTAATTCAGGTTTCGATCTGGTTTTCAAACGCCATTAACAAGTGTAAAAACTATCTTGCTTGTATGAATGTTTTGGAAACTTGAAATAATGTGTACATGTATTTGTGACTTTGTTTTGAAGTGACATCCACCAGTGGTTTTTTTTTTTTTTTTTGGTTATGGATAACCCAACACAATTTTGTGTTTTCAAGTAGTTTTGACTAGTGTAGAAAATGCTTGTGTACGACGCCGCTTTATTACTCTGCTTTGTACTACAGTGCTACCATCATGAAAGTTGACAAGGATTGGTAGGATAGGATGCATGATACATGATATAAATAATTAAGTTAAATTCTATCCTATCCTATCCTATCCTATTCTATCCTATCAGATTCGAATATAAATTTAAGAGTGATTTTGCGAAACGAACATTAATGTAAAAATACATTTACAACATCAGTTTTATTTGTAATACAAAGCAAAACATAAAAAAATGATTGATTATGTGATATATTCACAAAACGGTAAAGAAAATTAATGCGCGCTACATTTTTGTCGGTTCGGAAAAAGCGTAAGTATGCAATTACTGTAAACATTAGGTAACACAATACAGCGTAAAATTAGTGCATAAATGATTTGTTTGCATTTTTAAAAGACCTGTAAAGTTAAAAACAGAAAAATTCAATCGACTCACAATTCGACATATAAATTATAAACAAACATAAGAAGAAACGTACGTTGTGTGTGTGTGTGTGTGTGTGTGTGTGTGTGTGTGTGTGTGTGTGTGACTTTTCACGTTTTTTGTTTTTTTGTTTTTTCGATGTCCGATCACAAGGACGTATATACCTGCCCGATAATGAACTGAACAGATATAATTATGAAGTATAGGCTAACAATAAACGCGAATGATTTTATATTTTAACAATATATCTAAATTATATAACAACAAATGGGATATTTTTAATGATTCATTAGGTAATTGTAACTTCCCGAATCGTGTTTACATTTTTTGCCGAACGAATCAGCTGATACCGATAGGCACAACATGTGTGTGTTGTGTTGTGAATGTGTTATCTGTGTTTCTAGGTTTCTTTTCCATACATTATATAAAAGCATAAGTACGAATTCAGACTTCGTTAATTCTATAACGAGTCGACCCTGTGAAGTAATGATTAAAAAGCAAATTGAGAACTTTTATGTATTGCTTGAACAAACATGTTTATCAAATAATATTCCTTATCATAATTTTATAATAACCAAATGTGCTTATCGGTATCAGCTGATTCGTTCGGCAAAAAATGTAAACACGATTCGAGAAGTTACAATTACCTAATGAATCATTAAAAAAATATCTTTACCAGGTATCCAGGACTTTAAGGTGGTATGGGACACCTCCATGTTATGACGTACTATATATCGAAATAAACAATATAATAAATTGTAATTTTATAAATATATTGTTTCTTTCCCAAAATTAGCACCTAACTGCGTAGCGCAGTGGGTTATAGGGTTCTACGAATCTGTAAGTCATGAGTTCGAATCCAAATGTGGATTTTAAAATTTTTACCTTTACCAAATTTTTTAAACGTATTTTTTGTTGAAATATTGTAAAATTTGAAAATTCTAAACCGGTGAAAGTATTTTAATTATAATGTACTTGAATCCACATTAATATTAACAAATGTCCCATACCACCTTGTATAATAAATAGAATACTGAATCTTTGAAGATCAGGAGTACAATGGTACATGAAACTAACGCCGTAAAGGGTAGAATCTGTAGGTACTGGATTTGGCGGGACTTCAGCTTATCAGGTCGGGGAAAATACCTTATATGGATATTGTTGTCATTGCGCAGAGCGATGCGTACCGCGAACAACTGTCCAATCAGTGAATAAAAAGCAACGCATGTGATTTACTACATGTTTACGTTTTTACAATAAACACGTGGTTTTGACCAATTTACGACTTGATTTCAAATGACTGCGGGAACGTCAATTCATAAAATTTTTCATTTTTTTTTCTTTGTAAAAAATGGAAAGTTAAGGTACTAATTAAGATTTTCAATGCTCACATTAACAAACATTGCCGATTTTTCATGTTAAAGAGTACGTTGAAATACCTCTCACAATATTCACATGGATTAATATCAATAGTACGCACTAAACACGCATCTCGTAACCATTTACACTTAGGCTTTAAATGGCCACATGAGGTCTTTTGAATACCTGACAATGTACGAACACCTCCAAGTCGAATGCTTAGGACCATGAAATTCACGTAAAATCTGTATTCACTGAGAAATCAGTGCTAGCAGTAAGGCTTAGGTCAACAAATGGACTTTTACAATGCAGTCACACGGTTGAAGAAACCAAATTTTTACCATTGTAAAATGAGCGTTTGTAAATGTGAGCATGGAATTAGTAGATGATGATGTAAATATTGTTTTAAGTGTGCAAAATGCTTGAACAAATTAATAATGCCTTTCCAAAAGCAATTAGAAAAACTAGTATTTTCTAAATGTTGTATTTTTTGTAGTTACCCATGATGCATTTCAACTCAGGAATGTCATTCAGCTGATTGGTCAGTTTGTAGATTTGGTCGGTGCCTGATTTAGTATGTAAATTTATTCCGACGTCACAGAAAATAGTTTTCCCGACCTGCTTATATAGTGAACGAAGTTTGTAACGCATGCCTATTAATGATTTAAAAGTCGTTCGTCATTGGTCAGTGAGACATATATCTGAACCTGGTCACTAAATGCTAAAAATAGAAAAACCACGTGACTTATCACAACATTCACACATGCACTCATTCATACATACAGCATTTCGTTCTATCAGCAATGCGCGCTGATGAACATTAAATAAAGAAATAAATATGAACTGTGACAATTATAATTCATATATCTTATAAAAACAAAAATCTAATAGCTTAATTACCTGTTTGTTTACGTAAGTGTGTACGCTTCGCGTACGATTTAATTATACCGATGCATAGGTAAATAAGTTATCTCGTTCTAAAGATTTTCAGTTCAATGTAGTAATTCGACATCATGATCATTACATGAGTCGATAGTTCGTTGATAAGAGTATTATTTTTAAAAAAAATTAAAAAACTATAAAAAAAAAAAAAAAAAAAAAAAAAAACCCGAAAAAAAAACAAAAAAAAAAAAAAACAAAAACCAAACCCTACCTAAAATAATTTCTCTGAAAGAGAGTAAAAGCTTATTACTGTAAATTTAACTCAATGCAAGTAATCGGTTGATCTAACCTTTACGAGCTTTTAAATAAGACGATGTTAAGATTTTTCCCGTGCTTTAAATAAATGATCTAATTCTTATCTATAACTAGGAATGATAAAATCCTACATTTACTAATGTATAATGAATAAATATTTGACATGTACAAGTTGGTTGAAGGAAAGCACAGAATTAAAAAAATGCATGATATTGTAGTGTAAGTGCATTTACATTACTGGTTTTCATAAATATGCGTGTAAGCCCGTGTCAAATTGTTTCACAAACTTTTTCTTAAAGTCATTAACAACTGAAAGTTTATAGCCAAGAGTAAACAATCACAAATTTTTCATTATACAAAGGGCTATATGTGGCAATATTCATTTTTCACCACCCATATATGTTGCATATTCTGAAATATAGTATTTATGTTCTAGACTTTTTGCCTGCATAAGAATGAATAAAATAAAAGATTTAATATTTATGTTCTCATAATAATCAAACATCAAGAATGACTTCTTTTTTAACAGAAAAAATGATGGTCATAAGGGAAGAATAATACCATTAATTAATTTGTAATAGAAAGAAATGAGCGGATGATCGCTACCATTATTAACTATGATAAAAAAAAAGAACAACCAAACATGTGAATAACAAGCATAAATGATTTCAAAGGCCAAATATGAATAAAAGGAGCATATCTTCAATGCGGTTGAGAAATGGCAGAATAAGGTTCCTTTAATTAAGTGAAGCCAGAGAGAGACAATTGAGAAAGTACATGTTTGAATAGTATCCTTCTTCTATACATTTTTAACGTTCTATCAAAATAGATGCATGGTACATTTAAGTTTATGTGTAAACAGTTGTCTAAATAAATGAACATTAAGCATAGAAAACAAAAATTCAACAACAACAAAAATATTATGTTGATCACTTTTGAATTCATCTAGGCTGGAGGACTAACATGATTTTTTTTCCTCACGTTTTCAATAATGTGTTATCTTTTTTTTTTATTATTGATTTTTCATTTAATCACATTTATTTAAATCCACTCTATAAAATTAAAGGACATTTTCAAAATCAGTTATTTTATTATGAACGTGAATTGGTCGCGTGTTCGGTTGTCTTCTAAGTCGTTTGTGTTTATCTTAAACAGAAGAGCCTTGTTAATCATGGTTTGCTTTTATTTACATCAAAGTGTTAATTTTTCTAGCCTTTCTATGCGTATAAAGTGATCTGCCCTACCCATGACCTGATTATATAGATAATAAGCTAGTTATCCTTTGTATACTTGGAATGTACATAAAATATCTAGCCTATTTGCATTGGGATGGAACGGTAGATAGTTGGTTTACCTTTAACAGAGATAATTCGGGAGACCTGTGCTAAACGTGTCGAACTACTGTCTGTCCAGCGTACTAAAATCAGTGAGTCGTATTGTTATACCTAATAAAAGCATGTCGTTGCTTACTTCCAATGCTACTCGAGGACTTATCGGTAGAACTCGGAACAACGCCTCGAAGCTATCAACCTCACCGGATGTCAGAATTTCATACACAATTGATTCGTTTAACATCACTTTAAGTATTAGCTTACATACATTAACAAATTAATGTTTAAAAAATAAAAAAAAATATTACATAATTAATTGTAAATGTATTTAATATTACATTAAATATTACATACAGCCCTGAATTTCTCTTTTGGGGTATATCTTTTTGCTATATTATTGGAAGTTTAGGTCACATCTCAACAGATAATACATTGTCCAGTATTTATATCAAGTTTTAAAAAAGTGGTTGCCATGGACGCCTAGGTAATATATTTTCGAGGTTGCTTTTCCAATGGCCTGATATCTTGCGTTTGTCCTTTTTTTCATTTTAACTAAAATAGAATCACTTTCGATTGAAACTACACGAACCAATTTATACACATATTAGTCGACAAAAATGATAAAACCTACCTCCACATTGAGAAAATCTGATAACTGTAGGATGAACTTGTGTGTTTTGTTAAATTGGCTGCAAGTTGTGTACGGAAATATAAATCGTTGTGTTGACCGACAAGTAAACAGGAAAAAAATCGTCCCTGTTTTATTTTCGCCCCTTTCGACCTAGTTTTCAGCGGACGGATTTAAGACTGGAAGAACAGTTATATCTATTTACACGACTGTGTCTGGCGAATTTAAGACCGAGCGAAATCGTTTTTCAAGTGTAGAAGGGCGAAAATTACACCGGGCGAAAATAATCCTTTTTTCAGTATTGAGACAAAAGAATTAAATATTATTTATTTTTTACCATTGTATGTTTCTTCTACTCGATTTTACTTTCAATGTTGTTAAAAGGGTTGTTTTTAACACTCTCAAAATGATGCATTATACATTTCAAACTTTTAACTGTCAGAAAATATTTAAAAAAAATAAATAATGGTTCGTTTAGAAAAAAAAAATTATGTAAAATTGATCACGATTATGGTTAAATTTTAACCTTAAATTTGAACATTTACATGAATCCACAAAAAAAAAAAAATTCCTACGGGATAGAAAACACTAATTTAATCAGTCTGATTTGTACTTTTGAAAATAAAAGCTAAATTTCAAAAAAAAGTTTTCGGATCAAAGTTTTGGCACATCATTTTTGTACCCATCGAAACACACTAATCAGTATATTTTATAAATGTTCCATCTTATTTTCATATCCCTGCAAATGAGCACATATTATAGCGTTAAAATGACTACGCACAGTTGTTTCATATAATTAAACATTAAAAGTAATATAAATAAAACTATATGGTAATTGTCCAAACAGTCTGGTGTGTTGTAGAATCGACGAAACTAAAACTTAGATAGCATTTTATTGTATAAAAAAAAAGCCCAAGAGCGCTACCATGTAGAGCCTACTCTTGCTTCTTGAATTATAACAGGGAGTATTGCATTATTTAAGGAATAAGGAATCATTCTTTGAGTGAGGTGATTATTCATATTTAGACTCTATTAAAAACGATGTCAAAGTCGTAATACAATCATCCCCACCTCGACGTCAGGTGCGAATTTTAATATGAGGCGAAATAACGCGATACCCTTTTTATGTCGTTTGTTTTGTAAAAAAAATGTACATCATTTTTTTCATTGAAATATGGTTAAATTGACCGGGAAAACTACTGCAATGGCTATTATTATGCACATACTTAGCATAACCATCGTTTAAAAGCGTACACAAAGCAGCTTTAAAGAATACATGTAATTGAGAACAAATTCTTTTGTGGAAAATCAGTTCATATATTATGCATATATTAATAATATCAGCTATTAATATGAAACGAAATGCACGTGAGTAATGTTGGCGAGATTCGTCAACTTGGACCAGTTCCACTTTTAGTAATTCGGGAAATTTGCCCGATATTTTGCTGTTTGTTTTAATAAAAATTAGATTAACTCCTGTCCGCTTTAACTTTTCACTGTGGTCATCCATCTTACTCCCATTACTAGAAAACTTTTTTTTCTTACCTCTACGAGGTCTAAATCCAACAAAATATCAAGTTGTTGATTTTATTAATGCTTACATTCACTTTAGTTACCTTTAGTAACCCGAAAATCGGTATTGTCAAATCGTTCTTAAAAATCCCATTTTTAAATGTTGTTTTTAGATGAGATTTTAATACTTTTTACGCAAAAATATTTAACTAATTGATTTGAAAAATATATTGGGTAATGGTTTTCTTGAAATTATTCCCGTAAGTTGTAATAGACACACACACTGGACAAACACAGGATCCCCCCCCCCCCCGCCCCCGCCCCCCCCCCGACACACACATACACGCGTATTAGCGATATCATGTCTCTTTCGCAGCAAGTTGCACGAGGAGATAATAAAAACATCCCAAATAAAAATTATTTTTAGTCGTGTCCTTTTTTATTTGTCGTTCGGTGCAGGGCAAATGAACATCCAATTGTTTAACAAAGGCGAGGTGTAATACAAACCGGTTAATGATCTCGTGAGAAGTTGAGACTTTTTTAAAACGAAATCTTAGCTTGCTCTTCGTTACATGCCTACCCTGCATAGATCATAAGATAAAATTCTCGACCTGAATCAATCGACCGTAACAAAAAAAAAGAGTTTAAACATATATAATGGACACTTTTTCACGTACATGTATTTAAATTTCCCGACGTTTCAAATTACTAGTGTTTACGATTTATAATATAAGTGTGTCTTTTTTTTTACGTCATACAGTGCTGCCTCCTATACTTTACAGTTTGATAAATACTTGCTTAGGGAATCCTTTGAAGATAGTGTTCAAAACTGTATGCGCACATACTCGGTAACGGTGCGTCTTTTTACCCCAATGAACCCCAACGATACCCCAATGAACCCCAATGAACCGCGATGATACCCCAATGGTACCCAATGATACCTCAATGATACCTAATAATACCCCTATGATACCCAATGATATCCCAATGAACCCCAATGATACCCTAATGAACTTTGAAATATCCCAATGATATCCCACATAAGCGTGTGAAGAAACACCGTTTACACATTAATGTGTTTTTTTGTTCATTTTTGACCGAAATTTTTCTTAATTCCTTTCTTAATCTATTATTTAAAATTGAAATAAAAAAACCAAAAGCATGGCTGAATATTTAGAGGAGCGGGTAGGGTTAAAATAAAAATCCAAACTGAAATGGATGATATATACAATTTTGTTCAAAGGTCAAATTTCTCTATAATTTTTTATCACTGTCCCAAATAAGAATTTAAAGACTGGTTTTAAAAAGCAATTGGTGAGAGAGGGGTTCTCCCATTCAACTTTCCCGTTTTCTGCATACATCATTTATTCATATAGACGTAGAACACAATCCGTTCATTGTTTACAAATTAAGTATAAGCATTAACTAATATAAGTTTTAACTACCAATCTGTCGTGGTATATATAAAAATGTATGAAATTAAGAAACGCTAGTGTGTGCGTATTTATTTGCACACTTTAAACCAAAGCTGCTTGGTCCAAAGTATCAGCCCGATTGTTAACTCGCCTTACACTTTCCGTCTTGATGTTAATAAGTCTGCCCGCGTTCATAAAATTTAATACACACCCCTCCGACAATCTTCAATTCTTATTACACACCCCTTTCCGTTAATCATCGGCTATTAGAGTTCGGTATGCGACGTTCAACTCCGATCTTCAACTATGTAGTCAAATTATTTAAGTCGACGTCAACTTGCAGGGGCGGATCCAGGATTTGAAGTTAGAGGGGTTGCCAGTTTTAGGCAGGGGGTTTGTCCAGCTCCTGGAAGATCCTGGATTCTAGAGATTTTGTAAGGTAAAAATGAAGTCTTCGAATTTGTGACTTTTGTGAAATTTCTTCTCGTGATTATATTTAAAAGCAATAAATTGGGTATTCAAAAGAAGATCGCGAAAAAATTGTTAACCACAAGGCCTTGTTAAAAACTACAATGACTCAATGTCTCCTGAAACCACCTTCAATAAGTTGAAACCACATTTCCGAAAAAATCCGTCTTTTCAAACTTACTTTGACAAACATTTACATGACAACCTCATCAACCATGTTATGAGGCCAATCAACGATGGAATTATACAAGATCTCTGGACAAATAACAACACAGAATCAATAAACAACAGGAGGAAGATGGAATGTGATTGGAAAGCGAAAAAACTACCAGCCCTTATTGAATGCCTTGAGAAGATTACCAACAGTTACATGTAGTTACAGGACTTGAGGAGATCTTTGTATGGTTATGGAAATTTCGAAAGCTGACCACCCAATTCTCCAAATAAATTTCGATTAAGTCAATCAACATGGGCAGTAACATCTACAAGGGAAAAACAAGTTTTATTCAAGAAGTTTTTAACAACCAAGAAAGTGAACATCTCTGAAGAATTAGAGTCTTCCAAATTTGATTCGAATTTTACAATACCAAAAACAGACATTAGCCAAGAAACCAAAGAAGCAGACCCCGTGCTGAGAGAACCAGGTCGTTTTTTTTTAAATTAAAAAAGTCCAAAAGGAAATCTGCATGTTCAACAGATAAAGATTAAACTAATTCTCAAATGAGCGTCACCTTGTCATACAAGACCAATTCAGTTGATATTTATTGCAAGACTTTTAGAAGTGACATATTGTAAGAGATTAAATTATGTTATATGGACTAGTATCTTTGAATTTAATATATTATATTTTTTTAACATCAGCAAAAATATTGATCTTTTTGCATCACTCATGTGCACTGTGCAGTGTAATGCTTGACTTAGCCTGATTTGCAGAAAACTGAAAGTATGTTATTCTTGAATTTATGTCATTGTTGAATATGTGAAAATATCATGAGACTGCTATATAAAATTGCATAAATGATTATTATTGATGTTTTGTTTATTAAATCATATACTAGTATAAAATGGAATCATTTGTATTCATGATGGCTCAATTTTGGTTGCTTTTCTGGATATCCATTTACCTTGACAACTCAATAATCATAATGATTAATGAAATTTGATCTATGAACTTAAAAAAAACCCATAGCAGTTCACCAAAATTGGCCCCCATGAAGTTAAATGTTTTTCAATAACATGGAACAATGGAGAATAAATACCCCCCCCCCCCCCCAACAATTTTGATACGAAATTAAACTGGTCTGTGCAACAGAAGACTACTGTGGTTTAAAATCAGTGTCAATGTGGTAAAGATAAAAAAAAATATTTGGCAAAACGTGTGTAAGTACAAGCAATCATTTGAATATATCATCAAAAGTTCAATGTTCAGCTATCATAAAATGACCACCGGTGATTAATGACCTAACTGAATAAGCCATTTTTTATTGGCATATGAATATTAATTGATCACTTTTCATCGGGATAATATTGCAGAAACCATGTGTTATTGGATTAATCTGATGTAGGCATTCATAGGATTTTAATTGGTTTCAATTTGAACTTTATTGGGATCATTCATTTGGGATGTTGATCAAGACATATCATAAAGCAAAGAATGTAGAGTACAGGCACAATAACCACACAGATCTTCCCTGAAATTTAAGATATGATTTTAAGCAAAATACTATTTATGAAGTAAAAATAAGCAGATATTATAGGTTTAATATATATATATATATATATATATATATATATATATATATATATATATATATATATATATATATTTTTTTTTTTTTTTTTTTTTTTTGGACAGTACAAAACTTGACATAAAGGACCTATAATGATAAAAGTGTGTTTTTAACTTTAAAAAGATGAATTAAAAACCTTTTAACAGATGCAATAACTTTTCTTTGCAAAAATACATTTACGTATTTCACCTAATTACATGTATATGACTTTAAGGTGGTATGGGACACCTCCATATTTTGACGTACTTCCGATCGAAATAAACAATATAATCAAGCATAATCTCATAAATGTTTTCTCTATCCGAAACTGTTACTAACAGCCTAGCGCAATGGGCTAGAGGGTTAACTACGAAC
>WFKH01011926.1:31629735-31644687 GCA_016163765.1 Magallana hongkongensis
TGTGTTTTTAACTTTAAAAAGATGAATTAAAAACCTTTTAACAGATGAAATAACTTTTCTTTGCAAAAATACATTTACGTATTTCACCTAATTACATGTATATGACTTTAAGGTGGTATGGGACACCTCCATATTTTGACGTACTTCCGATCGAAATAAACAATATAATCAAGCATAATCTCATAAATGTTTTCTCTATCCGAAACTGTTACTAACAGCCTAGCGCAATGGGCTAGAGGGTTAACTACGAACTTGTAAATCAGGAGCTCGAATTCTTCTAGACTTTTTAAAATTTTTACTTTTCCAAATAAATTTAAAACACTCTTTGTTATGGTGTTAGCGTTGTCCACAATGCACCAGGACACTTTGTTATTGTTGTTTTATTGTATAAGAGATAAAACAGCAATTCTGATTAAACTGAAAAATACGAACTTCAAAGATTAACCAATTTTTTTCTTTAAAAAGCATTGGGGCGACAATAAACACATTTTGTTACATGCCACACCAGTGTTAAGCAATAGATGTATAATATATTGCATGCGCCGTATTACGCCGAAGTTCATTTCTAACAGGTACGTACATATATTTTTTTTAAATTTACGTTTACCGTAGTTTTGTGAAAAATAACTTTCTAATAACCTTTTTGCTACCAGTTCTACAGCATACATGTGCCATTATCAATCAATTTAATTCCATCCTTAAATGAACTTTAAAAAAAGTAGTATTACATGTACAATATAATTATGGTCAATGGTTTATAATATGCTAGCACTGGTGTTCACATCGCCACTTATGGGGTTCATGTAATTTTCTTTTCTTTTAGCCCTAGAATTAATTGCAGTACTTATAGACTCTAAAAGTTCTTGTAAACCTGTTTATCAATCAATTCTTTTTTTTTTTTAATAATTAATCATTAATGCAATCGTTGAAAAAATGATAATGGTAATCTTAAAATTAGTTATCAAATGGCTACGTTAACTTATGGAAAAATTGATTTGATCCAGATCGATTGCTGGTGGAATTTAAACACGCGAATACATTGGATACTGATTGTCCTTGTGGTGCTAAAGTCTACATTAATGTTAATCGGGGTCTGGTTGGGCTAATTGTTCATTAAGTACATGTATATTCTTATTTAAATGGAATTTAGTTCTTTATCATTTGGAAAATTAAAATTCATTGGTGAATGAATCATAGCACAGAGCTCATTTCAAGTTTATTGTGGTTCGTTGAGGGTATCATCGAGTTTGGTTGGAATATCAATGGGGTTCACTGGGTAATCAATCTGTAAATAACGTCGCATAGTTTAAATTTAATTAATTTGTGTAACATGTTGGTACATAAAATTCATTAAGTGTATCAATTATGAACATTCTTAGTATCATTGGGGTATTTCAAAGTTCATTGGGGTATCATTTGGGTTCATTAGGGTATCATTGGGGTTAATTGGGGTAAAAAGACACCCCCTCGGGAACATTATCTAATAAAGCTAATGAATGCTGATTAAAAACTTTCTGCCTGCTAGATATTAAAGGGAGATCCATAATGGTAAGTTTAATGATTCTCTGCACTACAAACTTCACGTGGTAAAGAAACACTTTTTAAATGACTTTTAAGAATAAGTTTTGATTTTTCATCCGTAATTCCAGACTACAATCATAAAATGATTTGAGAAAGTAATCCGTTTGTGTGATCGGTTATTAATCGAATCTACTGATTTAAAGGAAGTGAACATGAAAAAATAATCAAGGGTTTGAATTTGTCAGTTTGATGTATATAATATTTCGTAATGCCAATTAGACATAGCTTTCCTTAGTAAGAATATATTTCATTAAAAATAACCAATTCTTGCAATCCATGGGAGCCGCCATATTGATAAAATCATTACCTCCCTGCTGGGTTATCTCGAAGCATCTAAGAGCGGGCAGCGCTGATGATGACGTCAGTGGGACACATTGCATTTTGGCACATTGGTTTATCAACACTTAGTTACGCAGTTAAAATGTCATCGTCAGAAAGTGAATTGAACAATGAAATTGAAGTTGAGGGCTATCAGTTTGAACCAGAGTTTACAGTCCTAGGAAGGAATTGTAGCCCAGAATGATGCCCCTCCACCTACAGTTAATGTGAATGAGAGAGGAGCATCATTGGATTGGTGTACTTGTGAAAACTGTACAATTCTACCGACATTTAAGGAATATCTCTGTTGCTAAGAGTTTGAACATTTTGTGTCGGACTACGTTAGCAAACACATTAAGTGCATATCCCAGCAGCACTCAGATTTTGATACAGTGTGTCCAAGTCCTGTCATCCTCGAGACAGCTTATATTATCTATTTAAGATATAAAAGCCAGAGAGGAAGAGCCCCAGAGCACTTAAATAACAAGTAAGACTCCCAAAGAATGATATTAAATACAATCAAAATTTATTTGAAATATTTAAACAACATTTCATTTGTGTATAATCACTTGCACATACATCTGATACAATCTAATTCTGTTACAGACAATCAAGATTTATGGCCTACAGACAGTTTATAAATTGGGTTAGACGGGGTCAGCCTTTTGTGAAAAAGTTCCGAGTTGTTATTCCATCATGTGTAGTTTCTTTTTTGTCTGATGCATTGTTGTTAAGTTTGATTTTAATTCTTTTTGCTCCAGAACCATATCCATCAAGTCTAATCTAAATCCATACTCTTTTTCTTCATAGAGTCTATTGGCAGTCCATCTCCCAGTAACTTTTGAGAAAGCTCTGTAAAATTTTGGTTGACCCTCATCATCAGTTTTTTGATTTCTCCAAATATTGAAGTTATGGTCAATAGCTGTCAATTGTGTACGGGCTACCATTTGTTCATATTTGAATTCTTGACGCTTTGGAGTGTACTTCAGCTTCATTGAATGATATACCTCTAGTTCACCAGTATGACAATTGACAAAACAGATTCAACTGGCGAATATCTTTTAGAAGTCTTTTGTGAAAAATAACAGTTAATAGGGCTTTGTGGGCCTTGCTACCTTTCTGTAGCCATTTTTTTTTCTTTCTGGCTTCCTCTGTTGAGAGTTGAGGGTGACCACATTTTGTATAATTGTTGCCAGGAAATTCGTGCACGTTACAAATATGATGTTCTAAAGACCTCCATATTTCAACAAGCAAATGAGGATCACCACTACATCGACATCCACAATACCAAATATGATTGTTTACACTTCTTATCCAAGGAGCTAAATCTTCACATCCTTTCTTTTTTGATGCTACCAGAAGCTTTTTACATATGCTTTTTGCTAAATGCCAAACATCAAATTGATGCTTAAGGTAGCTCGCGGCTCGCGGGTTTACTGCTTGTGAGACAACCTACCCTTAAAATTTGTCTGTCGAATCAATTGGTTTTAAAGGTTTATTCCTGAAATTTTCATTAAATTCGTCAGCCTAATTATAATGTAATCTTATCTTAAACACAACAATGTTGATTAACACAATGAACGTCATTTCAATGAAATATATAGCAATATTTACATTTTCGCCAGTAACCGCATTCCAAAACCTTACTCATAACTTTTAAACAAATCAGACGAATTTTATTTTACTCAGCACAATGATTACGAAGATGATTTAGAACTAATCGATACAAAAAAATCAATATGTGTTCTCAGCCAATTTTTCGCAAAAAAACATTAAAGATTTGAAATTTTCACGTAACGTCATATTTTCATCGCGACGTTACACCATGTTAGTGCGACGTTATCAGTTTCGTGCATCTGTGTGCCGAAAAGAAAGGACGGGCATTGTTCGACAAAAAAAATCAAATTAATCCATGCATTTAGCAAATTCTAATTTGTTGGTTTTATTTAGATTTTAAAACTGCCGTTGAATGATAACACATAGAATAAAACAAATGTTGTACTAAGAAGTGATATTTAAATTTTATTGATCTCCATAAAACAGGTACTCTAGTAATGGGAGATTTTTTAACGTAAATAAAATCATAATTCAATGTAATATCATTTATTTCATTTTGCATAAAAATAAATGTTTGTATATATAACTATTATTTTATTTTGATATACTAGGCCTTCATAACGTTACTGCTAATGTTATCTACATGTAGCTGTTCTTTGTATATACATGGGGCTTTTTTAACGTCGAATTCTGTTGTGACGTCAGCAAACCCGCGAGCTACGTTAATACCAGGGTGTTCTTTTTTAAGATAACTCCGTATCTGTACATGTCTGTCAGTGGCTAAAGCTTTTATGTTGGATTGTTTTAATTTTGACAGGCATCTTTTAAATCCTTCTAACTCCATTGTAGAAGATGATCCCGTTTCACTTACTTGAACTACGTTAAAATCTAAAATTGCAGAAGTCATGGCCTCCATGACTGTATATGTACAGTATTTAGTGTTGAATCAATGAGAATCACATCTCTACAAATTATTAGTGGCTTTCTTTTCATTTTTTTTTTAAAGAATATCATTATGTTGTTCTCTGTAGTACATATCTATGACAGGTAACACTAATGTTTTGCTGTTATTGAAAAAGTTGTTCTAGATATTATTTGTAAATTCATGCATTTAGCAAAGTTTGAAATGCCTGCGAAAGTTAATCCACTAAAATATGTGGCTGCTGATAGCATAATATTACCAATGGGTTGTTTCCCTACAAAGGGTTGCGATTTCCAAGTAAATTTATGGTTGTTCATGCATTTAAACTCCACAGACAATCCTGTCTCATTGACATGATGGTTTGTAGCATTGGCATCAAACGGTTGTTTGTAAACTTGGCACATTAACATACAAAAAAGAGATTTGATACATGACCAAAAGATAATAAATTTTGAATCCTCAGTAGGATTAACATCTTGCTCTTCATCGCTTGATAAATTTGATAAAATTGTTGACTCATCTGATGGAATGAAAGAGAAATCCGGGTCAGCTTTGGCAGTAATTGATTTGACAGGTGATAATTCATCCGATTCAAATGTGTGCGAGAAGCACTGTGCAAATTTCACAGGTGTAGAGGAGAGGAAAATAGTGTCTGTTTCTGACGTTGAAGGAATGACTTGGAATATTTTTGAATATCCGTGATCAGCTGTTGCTAGACCAGGGTTTTCTCTTGATCTACAGTTGAAACAGAATTCTGTTGATTTTTCAGTTCTAATGTCACATTGTGTTCCCATATCTTTTATATTTCTTTCATCAATAAATTCAAACTGAATCCCAACATCAACAGCGTTCTTTTATTTCTACAAAACAGTATGGTTTTCAAGTTAAAATGTCTTTAATTTCTTTTACTTCACAAAATAGATAAATGCATAAAATTTTTAGATCTCTTACCTTTGGGTTTTTTTTATTTTCCCGTAGGAATTGTTTCTCCTTTCCTTTTCTGTCCAGATCTCCCAGTCTCATAAGAACAGCCTGGCTCATCTATATCTTCATCATTGCCAAGAATATATTCAAGAAACTGTGAATTAAAGAATGATACAAAGGTTTCTATTTAATGCACAGATTCGATGTTCATGAATTTGATTGTATCCACGTTAGTTATAAATACTACCCGGTACTCACTTCCGATTTCTCCTTCTCTTTTATTCTTTTTTTCACTTGTTTCCCTTTTCCTTGGAGTTTTGCTGTCAAGGAAAAGAGTAGGAACTGCCCCCCTTTTCTGTTTTTTTCTTGGTTTGAAATTCATAAGGAGTGACTTTATTAAAGAAATATGCTATTTATTTAAGATTGTTTATTGAAATATTTATATGTTGTCTGTATATAAAAATCATTTATATACACATGTATCAAACATTTAACTTAAATTTAAAAAAATGAAGTAAATTCCTACCTCAAGATCATCTTCAAAACAATCCTCTTCAAAGTGTGTTTCATAGAATCCATCTTTTGCACAATTCATAGTCACGCATAGGGTCAGGAATAGAAAATGTATTAAATCCTTGTCCCCTTCTAACAGTGCAAAATTTTGCTTGACATTCAGGCATGATTTTCCCGTAGTGCGATCAGTTTGTAACACTGACCCAGTCAGCAGCAGCAATGTGTCTCATCTACGTCAGAGCACAGATGCATGCTGGGAAATAATGAATTACCTTCATAAACCTTTTTCTGAGAGTGTTAAATTGATGATATCACTCAAAGGAAATAAATAAAATAGCTACAACTCTCATTATCAAGTTTCAGAGGGATTTTAAAGTGTATTGCAAAAGAGTTATTTTTTTTATGTTCACTTCCTTTAAATGAAGTAGTATATTTATTATGCCAGCATTATTGTTAAAAAGAAATAGTTAACTCATTGAGAAGTGTGTTCGATATTTTAATTTCGGCAAACAAATGAAATATAATTTGAAAATGTAAATCACATTGCTTTTTGCTGTTAAATAACAATTATTAAATCACTAACGATTTGTCATTTCAAAATAGTTTTTCAATAGTTTTTCAAACATTTTTATATATGTCATTAGAAACCTAGTTTCGGTTTGTATTGGAAACATACTTAGTTTTATTGATGTAGTCCCCAATATTATGAGATCAGGTTTAATGAATTAAGGTCAAAATTTCAAAAATGATTATTCCCTGTTCTTATATTTATCGGAATCATACTTGGTTTTATTGATATTTTTTCAAAAAATTATTAAATGATCAAAGTTAAAAAAAAATTGCGTCAGAATTTCAAAAATGCTACAAATGTATGACTTTGGCGAAAAATCTACAAACATATAACACGTGTAAGCAATTTATGTAATTTTTTTTTAAATAATCGTTACCTTCACAGCCCGTATGAAATACTAAGAAATATAATTTGCTGTTTTTATTTACCATTTTCTCTGAACCATCCAATCAAATATTAGTAAAAGTATGAAAATTGTTATTTTCTAGATCCATAACTTGCAAGGAATGAACATCTAATTCTACCACATATTTGAAAGTAAAAGGGTGTCTAAAACTAAAAGGAGATATGTGAATATATACAATCAAACATAATGTAAAGTCTTACATGTATCCGATGTGAAAAATAAAATGAACAGAGCAAACGATTTAAAATATTCCGATTATTGTCAACCATTTTTTAAAGTCGACCCATTTGTTGATGGACAACTGCACCAACAAAAAATCATGATTGAAAAAAACCTTTAAAACATTTGTTGTCTAAACTACAAAACATTGTATTAATATTTTCTGTCTGGCTGAGATTATCAATAAAAAAGTGGCCCATTGGCCACATCGCTCACCTGAGCAACAATAGCTATAATCATAATGAAATCAGATTTATGGAGTCTTATACAATATATCTGGGCAATGTGGTAGAATAAAGATAGAAAAAAAAAATTAAATTTTTCTTCAGATATTATTATGTTGAACATTGAGCAACTTTTGAACATGATGATTTAATAGTCATATCACATAATGAGTATTACAGTTCTCAAGAAGATCTTAGCAAATATCTATAAACCTACATCAAATTTTGAACCCTTGGTGGGCCCAAAAAATGTCCAGGTTCTACGCAATTGAGAATCAATAATATGCCAAGATGCTCGCATTTTAGTAAAACCATGTATTATGACATTTAAGTTTTCAAGGATAATTTAATTTTGTCCTATGTAAAAATTGCCCCTTCCCACATTGTGGCCCCAACCTACCACCGGGGATCATGATTTGCATAAACTTGAATCTACATTACCTAAGAATGCTTCCACACAAGTTACAGCTTCTCTAGCCAATTGGTTTTTGAGAAGAAGATTTTTTCTCTTTATATTCCTATGCAAAATTTGACCCCCCATTGTAGCCCCGCCCTACCCCCAAGGATCATGATTTTGAATCTACATTACATAAGGATGCTTCCACACAAGTTACAGCTTTTCTGGCCAATTGGTTTTTGAGAATAAGATTTTAAAAGATTTTTTCTTTTTATATTCCTATGTAAAATTCGAACACTCATTGTTGCCCACCCTACCTCCGAGGGTCATGATTATCACAACTTTGAATATACACTACCTTAGGGTGCTTCCACATAAGTTTCAGCTTTCCTGGATAAATGGTTCTTGAGAAGAAGATTTAAAAAAAAAAATTCAAAAATGTTCAATAATTCCTTATTATCTCCCCTTGAAAAAATCGTGGTCCTTAACATTGATAAATTTCCTTCGCCTAAGGGTTCTTTGTGCCAAGATTCGTTGAAATTGGCCCGTTGGATCTGGAGAAGATGTTGAAATGTGAAAAGTTTACGGACAGACGGACGGACAGACGGACTACAGACAAAATGTGATCAGAAAACCTCACCTGGGCTTTCAGATCAAGCGAGCTAAAAATATGGAAATAATTACAGAACTACAAGAACTTATCTTTTGCTATTATATTCCTGCATTAAAGAATCAAACATGAGAGAGAGAGAGAGAGAGAGAGAGAGCAAGCAAAAAATTGTCTTCCTCGGTATATTTATTTAATGAATTATGTTATATAGCTTGACAAGTCAATTGGAAAAAAAGAACATATCTTATGTGTAATATTTGGACTACAAAGCCTTATGTATTTTCTGAATCTATTTATTTCAGTTCGTTATCGCAGCCTGCGTTCTTCTTTTACTGGAAGTAATACACATTTCTGTGTGTTTTGAATGCGACAAAAATGTTTCACATTGGGTGACGTCATGGATCATGGACAACTCATTCACAATGATAGTAAAGGAAAAGGGTCCACTATATACTGAAAACAGAAAGAGGTCGATATTAACAGTGTCATCACTGCAGACGGATGGAACATTACCCTGAAGTTGATAACTGCCAACGGAACCATGCCTGGACCGGATATTATCGTTCATCAAAATCATAAAATCACTATCGTAGTCTATAACCACTTGCTAAGTGAAGAGGTTTCAATACACTGGCACGGAATCGAACAACATGGACGGTGTTTCATTTGTGATGCAATGTCCCATACTTCCGGGCCAGTCTTTCAATTGCACATTTATTCCACGAATCAGCGGTACCTACTTTTACCATTCTCACACTGGCGTTCAGTTTGAAATGGGATTATTTGGAGCATTTGTCGTGAAACAATACTCAAATCTCTCAACCATGTCGACACCACGGCAGATCCTGAAAATTATTTCAATGATTCCCATTCGGTTTTGATAAATGGCACAGGGGAGTTCGACAACAACATGGCTCCCCTTACTGTTTTCCGATTTGATGCGAGCAAGACCTATCTCCTTCGTGTGATATCAGCATCATCTAGCCAATTCTTTCTTTTTTCAATACCTGGAATCAAACTAAATGTAAAAGAAACCGACGGCGATGAAATCTCGCCCATTACAGTAGATAAAATAATAATTTATCCCGGTGAAAGGTATGATATAGAATTGAACTTCTTGTTCAATACTATAATATTATCTACAATATCTACAATATTACAGTTAATTTATTAGTTGGCCGTACTTTAGAAATCAATCGAGAAAAGAACGTTGGGTTTGCCATGATGTACGTAACAAATGCAATTAATTCTTCTGCGATGATATTTACGGATTCAGATAACTCTGAATTTGTATTGAATTGTCCATTTTTAATCTACCCGAACGAACCAACTTTTACTTGCGTTCCTATCTCTCAGTTAAACTCGATGAATATAGAAAATGAAATTTATGTTAGTAAGAAATGGAATAAAACAGCTACACATTTTCTGCATTTTTCCTATAGAGGATCAAAGCAATCGACTGTGAATGGACGAATATTTCATAATTTTTCTGTTGCAGCATTGATACAACCTGATGAAGTTGATGTATCGTGTCCCTGGTGTGACGTCTAAAACTACTCATATTCAGTAAATCTGGAAACGGGGTCGGAAATAATATTAGTTATGTCCCATTTGGGAAAAGACTTTCTTGATGCACATTCAATTCATATTCACGGTCATAAGTTCCAGATTCTACAAATGAGTCTGTCGTCTATTGCATCAACTGGTGATGTAATACCCACAAATGACATAAGATGCAGTGAAATCTTATCCAACGATTAAAGTTTCTGTTACCGCACGAAATGGAACAACAAATCTTGGAACGATCTTAGTAATATTCCATATATAAATCTCCAAAATAGTGTGTGCAAAGACACTATAATTTCACCAGCTGGCGGTTACGTGGTGGCAAGAATCTGGGCCACAAAGCCAGGAGTGTGGTTTTTGCATAGTCATGCGTCTCGCCATTTGTTTGAAGGTATGGCTGTTATGCTTGATAAATCGTTTGAACTTTTGAAAACCAACCATCAGATATTCCAACTTGCAAAAGTTTCTATTATGAGAAGAATCATTTGCCGAAAAAAACTGAATCAACACTTGATACGGTTACAACCATCTCAGAAATATCGATTTTTGTTAAGTTACTTTTAAAGTAAAAGCAACTAAACATATTTAACTGAAACTTTGATGCAAACGTAAAGTACATTGATATAAAAAATTTTCAGTGTATACTTCATTTTTTCTTTCATGTTACTGTTTCACTCATTTGAAAAGTAATGTTTTTGTGAATAAATTTCATTTTTAGGTAAAACGGCTTTAGGAATTATAATCATGTTGGTGGTTTTTGCCTGCCTCTTGATTTTCACCAATTTATACACATTACAAATGCTCCGAAATCAAGGCAAAGCAAATATAACTGGACATTAGTCATTCCTGAGCCTGAGCAAATGTAATTTGGGTTCCGATCTGGTTTTGCCATTAACAAGTGTAAAAACTTGAATTATTTGTATGAAGGTTTTGGAAACTTGAAAAAGTGTGTACGTGTACATGTATCCTTGACTTTGTTCTGAAGTGACATTGACCAGCAGAACACCGTTTTTTTTCTATTGTTTTAGATAATCTAAAACACTTTCTTGACATTGTGTTTTCTAGTGGTTTACACTAGGGTAAAAACCTCGTTTTTTGTTCAACTGTGTTGAATATCCAACAACAATTTGTTCATGGTCACTGCTTTCGATGCCATGAGCAGATTGATATGTGATAAAGTTCAAAGGTGCTGAAATTGTAAAGTTGTCGGTAAACAGAACAAAAAAAGTATATTTAAAAGAAATAATCGGCATATAATACAAGTTTAGATTTTTAAAAAAAGCTTTCCGTCTTTAGAGCAAACAGCAATAGGTTATCAAAGAAAATTTAATTTTTTTTTTATATATAAATGTCTCATTCCTCTATATGTGGAACTTTTTTATACGTGCTGTAAACGTGCGTGCATTAAATTGAGAAATGCGTACCACGTGTTTGTTAGTTAAGATCGACTATAATAGGGAAAAAGAGATCTTAGGAAGGGTCGTATCATTTTAATGAAATCAAAGTTAATACCACAGCATTCACCATCTTCTCTTACTGATATTAGTTTTATCGTATCTAATATGCAAACTTGTTTACTGATATTAGCCATTCCGCATCAAATTTTCACATTCTTTGTATTTGCATAAACAATACAAAAAGAAAAGAAAAAAATTAATAGATATTATAGAGTATTGCTTTCAACTAGTTATACCAGAAAATTAAAGTCTGAAATTCATTCAATTTTCATTGTTTCTTTTTGTTTTCTCACTTTAAGATTTGAAATCTACGAAAATTTTTTAGTCGTACGTAAAAAAGATCATCAGAAAATTATCTCCCTTGAACCGAACAGTATTTCAACCAATGAAATAAATGTAAATTTTCACATCATGAATTTTCTACCAATCACAAAGGAGAGGAAGTGCACAACCCAGAGACTGTAAATTATTTCAACTCTTTATACCGTCTTCAAAGGAAGACGGTAATCAACTGTAAGCATCATGCATGTGCGGATCTAGATGGGGGTGTTGTTGTTCGACGTAACCGTCCCCCCCCCCACACCCTGGAAAACTCAAATTTCTTAAATTTACATACCATTAGTAAAATTACTGCAAATCTGCCTTGGACCCCTTTGATAACTTAAATATCCTTCGATCCCCCATGACAAAATTTTCTGCATCCGCGCATCTCATGAACTAAGTTTATGTTATGCCGAAATTACAAACATTCTTCAAATAGCACAAATCGCGATGTTTTGCTGTTTTCCAAAATATCTTAGGCGAAGCTAATGTTCTTCCGAATTAAATTTTTACGCATCTAATGCAAAACATACTGGAATTATTATGTGACTGTACACATGATTGAATAATTATGTGATTGTAAAAATGTTTAAATCTCAACAAAAATGCATTGAAATATGACATTAAGAATTTAAATGAGGCTGTCACTGCATAGTGAACAAAGTAATGTGAGGCGTAATTTGTAGGCTAATAGTGAATTTGCATATAGGAGATACGGTGTCTTCCCACTTAGCCAAATTTCGAAATTTACACAGGTGACTGGTTTTGGCTAGGTGGGAATGGTGTACAGGTAAGTGGAGGGAAAGAACAAACGAAATTAATTACAGGTGACCTATAGTCTATTTTAGAATATTCACAAGAAGTGCTATTAAAGTCTGATACTGCAATGAGGGATATATTTGATCATGTTTATTTATTACTTATTTTTTTTAAACATTGATTCGACAAAAAATTATTTTATGAGTCATCAGTTTAATGCATGATTATTTATTAATTTTATTTATCTATTAACTTATTTTTTGGTAATTTTTTTTAAATTTTTTAAATTTTTTTATTAATAAATGATCAATTCAGGACTGGAAACTTACAAGTTCATTTTTTTAAATACGACCACTGGTCATGCATTCAAAAGAACAAATCAATAACGTTAACATACCGATGCAAGATAGCTATATATTTACATCTATCGAGCATGATTCCCTCTATTTCTTATGGAAAATTAGTGTGGATTCTTAGTTCTATAGATATTGACGGGATTGAAATCTACACTCCCCGTTTATCGATTGATCGAAACCTACAGCGACCTGAGAAAAATCACAGACTTCACGAAATAATCGTGATGGTGTCAGACTCAAATTCCCATAGGAGACGCTTGGCTGTTTCTTTTAGCTAACGCACTGATGTACATTAACAGAAATTTCGTTAATTTAACTTACTTTTTACTATCAATTAATTTGTTAAAAGAAAGATGTTAATATAAGCAATAAAATGCTTTCTTTGAGGATTCAGGCGGGTTATGAAGTAGCGATTATTGCAGAAAAAATTACATAGCGGGTTCATATCCTGCATGAATCACCAAAAAAGGTATTTTATTGTTTAATTAAACCTACAAATATCATCTAAATTCATTGAATGTTTGATCAGAAAAAAGGTGGGTTTTTTTTATTCTATGGTTAAATTCTTATTGCCCCAAAGTGTTTACCATTATCAAAAATATTGTTTTTGTATAATTCATGAGTACGCACTTGTGCATTAATTTGGTATGAGAAAAATATGTAGAGTGTCATCTTCGCTAGCCAAGGGTTTTCGGTCCACTCCGCTCCCCATGGGAGCAGTGTGGACCGAAAACCCTGGGGAGAGTGGACCGAAAACTCTTGGCTAGCGAGGATGGTAGAACATTTACCAAATGGAAAACAGAAATATACATTTGAAGCGTTAATATTCATAGGTATATGAAGAATAGACCGACAAGATATAATTCTAACTTAGATATTACAAATTTATTTTTATTACGGATAATACTTGCTTATATTTTGTGAGATTATCTATTAAGAACTATATTGCAAAAACATTATGGTACAACACTTTAAATGTACCCCTCCTGCATCTAAAGAACTTGACTAATATTGGATGATCTTTTACTATTCTAGGTGTGATTAATTGAATTGAGTTTTTCTATATCAGATATTTAGTATCCATCCGTAACAACAGAAACTTTTTCTATTGCTGGTCTCAAAAATGTTGTGGAAACAAAAGAAGGATCATCCTGTATTTTTCCCCTTTTTTTCAAAATCTTTTGTTTTTACTCACCCCCCCCCCCCTCAATGATTTAAGTATAATTTCTTTGAAAATTAAATTAAATGTTTTACTGTCAGCGCTTTTTTAAACACAAAACCCAGACATGGAGGATATTAGTGCAATTCATGTTTTTTTTATATATGATTTTATATAAAGACTATTTATTTCAATTATCTATTTATATCATCATTGATAGAAAACAATACGTGAGGTATAGAAATAGATAACACATTATGCTCGCATAAAATAAAAGATTAGTTTTAAATACATGTAGGTTTCATTTTTGTTGCTGTTGTGATAGTTTTCCAACAGGTAACCTCATTTTTCTCCTGGATCACTATAGGACTTTTACATTACAAATACAATGTACTGTAGACCATCGGTGCATGAACATGCAATACCAGCAATAATATATAATAACATTAACGTTTAATGTATCCGCACAATAAATGAGTTATAATTATAGGTTGATACCAGAGCGTGTATGAAATACATCAAACAAACTTTTTGTTACACGTGGGCAAAAAAAATAAAATAAAAATAAACGTTCCACATAAACAAACACAGTATTGCAACAATTGAAAAATTTGATCAGGATATTGCACTCAAACATTTTTTTCAAAAGGCAGCCATTTTTGTTGGAGAGGAGCAGTTATCTAATAGTATTTCAAGCAAATGTGGTCAAGTGATTTTTTCATGTTGATTTACTTTGTACACGCTCCGAAAATATCCAGTTCTGCCTTCTTGAAAAGCTCGCAAATCTTTTTTACTTTCATGTTAAATCTATAAGGAATTGTGCGTATAATGTCAAATGTATGCGAGTAACATTGAGTTAGCCAGCAAAGCGATTGCAGATCATTTCTCTTTTTTCGCTGCGAAACAATGTCTGTTGCTTAAATCTTCTTGCGTATCCAAAGATTAGTAATTTACATCCTGCCAGATTCACTGCCCATTGACAAATCCGTGCTCATCGATTCGTACATGCTTATTGGTGAATCTATGCCCATTGGTGTTTCCATGCTCATTGGTACATGTATTTCCATGCTCCTTCGCATATCACTGCTTTGT
>WFKH01011926.1:31649762-31673836 GCA_016163765.1 Magallana hongkongensis
CCCCCCCCCCCCGCCAAAAAAAAAATACGGTAAACCAACCCCAAATTAAAAAAAAAATAAAACAGGGTGCACAACAAGATATACACGCCTATCATATCCTAGAGTTTGTAAAATTCTGTTCAGCCATTTCTGAGAAACGCGATGGACAATTGCAGACGCGAGGAAGGAGAAGAAGAAGAAACCGTACAAAAACAATAAGTCCCCAAAATTCGTTTGGGAGACTTAAAATGTGTTTCATAGATTTAACTTAAACTAGGAAGACAAAATTGTAAAAACTTGTTCTCAATACCCAAAATCAAAAACATCGCAAAAAAGCTATGATGGATCTAGATATACAAACCACTTGTATTTTTCTCTGAAGCCGGAAAGGAACTTTGTTGAGCTGGAGGCTGGTTTTTAAAGTTATAGCATGTTTGCATCCCTATTGGCAAATCGCCTATATTTTCAAAGGACTCATTCAGCATTAAAGCCATTCCTTCTATCATATGTTGATCTATGTGACAATGCATGAACCAGACTCCAGGATTTGTTGCCCAGATCCTTACTATGGAAAAGCCTCCGTACGGAACAACGATTGTGTCCTTTCGCACTGGATCCTCGACATTGATATTTGGAATGTTACGATACTCCATCCACGTTGAATTTCTCCAGGTTGCATTGTTGCACTGACTTTTATCATTTGGAAGTGTCGGGCTACATTGTATGTCGTTGTTTGGAATAAGAGAACCAGTTTCATTGACGGTAGGAAATCCCGTCATGAGTACTTCAAAAGTATGACCATGCATGTGTATTGGATGTGTAATAAATGCACCGGTTCCAATGTTTGACAGGACCATAATGATTTCCGAGCCCGACTTTAAATTGAGAGCATGAGTACATTCGCATGAGGTTTCGGCATCACAATTTGCACATGAAGTGTCGAGTTCTGAAGGTTGCGTAAGAGCCGATACAGTCGGCCAAATAAACTTTCTACCATTAATAGAACTATAATTCTTATCTTTAGGAAATCCAAAATTTAAAAAGTGAGTAAAAGTTTCCTGAGTGGGAGGTAATATATCAAACTCTAGTCTAAAGGAGGGTCGAGATTTCAAAAAGGAAACTGGTATGCATTTTATTTTGGTGTCATTGGGGAAGACTTCGAATGGGCAATTCAGAACAGTTTTCATATCGCTTTTGGAAGTCGATGAATTTACTGGAAGTTAAAATGCATCGGTAATGTTTATCAAACCCAGTCCAAAAATATTTTGTCGTGTCTTAAGGTATTTTCCTTCTAATATATGTACAGTCATGTTGTAAACCCCTTCTGTAGCATTTGCCAGGTCAAGTTCGAAGTCGTATCGCTCTGCCGGAAAATGATTATTTCATCAACTGTCTGAGGAACGAATGGATATCCGTCAGTTTCTTTAACAATAATAGGTATTCCGGGAACTGAGAACAGAAGCGCATCTGCAGATCCTACTCCTATCATCCGAAACAAATGGTTGTCACTTTTATCTAATTGAAAGGTCTCCAGCGGCGCTTTGTTATTTTCAAATTCGCCCGTTCCGTTAATCAGAATAGATTCGGAGGAACTAGACGTGTTTTTCAAATTTGCTTTCAGTAACGTAATTGGCCCGAACTCGTGGTTCCATTCCTGCAATTGGATAATGTGCTGGTTTTTGATTGAAACTTCTTCCTCACGTTTTAGGACAATGAACGCCTCAAAAAGACCCATATCTCGTTGATTTCCGACATGGGAATGATACCAATAAGTACCACTGAAACGAGGCTGTATCGGACATTGGGTAACAAATGCCACTCCGTCCATTGCTGGCTATCCCAGTTGGTCTATTCCATGCCAGTGGATTGTGACTGCTTCGTTTATCAAATTATTTTGTACAAAGATGGTTATAGTTTGGTTTTGGTAAAGAAAAATTGGAGGTCCTGGCATAGACTGATTAGCCGTAAGCAATGGCAATGTGGTGTTCCAGCCATCTGCAGTGATAACGTCTTCAATTGGAACTTCTTTGCCAGGCGACAATACTGGGTAAAGAGTGCCGTTATCTACGAAGACCGGTCCAATATTCGCGTCAATCATTGTGAAAGCATTGTCTATTATAAGCGATGTGTGACAATGATCAACGTTTTTATCACAAACGAATCCATCAGCAGGTCTCTGTACGATAAGAAGAACTAGATCCACTCTTACAAGGTAATCCAAAAATGTCTGTAAAGAGAAATGAAAAAATGATAATGATAAATTAATTCTGTTTTGCAGATTTAATAAATCATAGACTATTGTGCTTCACACTGGAGCAGGGTAATTATAGAAAGTTAGATCAAGCTATAAACATATCCATATTTTGTGATAACATTATTACGTCATCTTTATGCACTTTTGACCTTTTAAGATTTTCGATAACACTTCATGATTTGAAAAATGTTTTTTAAATATAATTAGTTTGACCTTTTAAACAGTGATGCTACATGTAAGCCAAAGAAGGAATCAGAATGGTCCTTATAATTTTACATTTTTTGTCTCTCATAAAATACCTGCGGTGAAGGCAAAATAGATGACATAAATTATATAGATAGTGTTGAACATTTACTTCAAGCTAATGGACCAGTGTAAACGGTTTTAGTGCATTTTACATTCATTCTTTGCATTTGGTAAATGTATATGGAAGAGTTGGTGTGTTAGAGTGTAGAAAAGTTTGTAAACAGTATTGAAAGATAACATCAGTATTTAAAATTACATTTCATACCATATGTTTTTGTAGCAATAGCTGTTATATCTAAATACAGTTTAATTACCACATAATGAATCCCCGTCATTCAGTCAATTGAAAGTTAACTGAAAGGTCTAGAAAGGTGTACAGCTTTGCCATCAGTCACCATTTCACCTTTCAGTTATATTTCAGTTGACCTAATTGCAGAACTTTATTAAGTGTAAGAATTCACTTAAAGAGACTTGATCGGTAGCAAATTAACCATTAGATTTTCCATATATATATATTTTTTTTTTTAGATATGATGTCTTTAGCTATAAACTATCATTTAATAAAGGAAAAATCCATATATTTTAGCTTTGAAATTTGAAGATTTTGCTTATATTTATACAGAGCTCTTCTTTTCAAGGAGATGAATATAGTATAAAATTGGCCACGACCATCCAGCTCTATTAACAAATTTTTTCAGTGTTCATTCTGAGAAATAGAAAAAAAAAATGAAAATTACGAAATAGAATAATCTGCAATTTTGAAATTAAAAAAACGTGACACAACCTCAAAACGCAAGAAATTGGTATATTTCTGCGCATGCATAATATAAATGGCACATTTTTGCGATTGATATTACTTTTAAGTAACAGTTCAAATAATAATAAAAAGAATGACCATTAAGGAAAAGGACAAAACCGTTGAAATGCTGTTATTTAAGTTGTTCCTACAAAAGGTTGTACCTGCTTTAAATTTGATGTTCATTTCGTCCTCGAAATTGTTTTAAATAATAAGCAATCCAAATAAAACGTTATCTTAACATAATATCTCTATTCTGTATGTGTTTTGTCATTTCAATCAGCAACCCAAAACAATCCGAAATTAAGCTCTTGGCGAAATTTAGGGGAAAACTTAGAATTTTGGTTCAGTGTAGATGTACTGACTTTAGAATCGATTATTTTCATAGATATTAGGATAAGAAGGATAATTTTTACGAATTTTTTTTCTTGTCATATATAATTATGATGGAATGAATATAAGAAATTTATACTTTAAAGACGTATCGGTCAATTTGAATACCGCCAGCCACATATGTAGCGTCATTTATTTATAAATCCAGCATTTCATCCTTATAAGATATAATACATTATTAAAATTTTTTAACATGATTTCACTCACGCAACGAGATAAGGTTGATTTAGTTTTAGTCTTTAAGTTATTTCGGAAATGGGCTATAGTAAAAAATAAATAACCACCCACTTGTGAAATTTAATTTTTATCATTTGGTGTCATTGCTTCATCCTGCGTGATATTGTAATAATTATCATCCGGCCAGGTTTTTGTTTACATTTTTTTATGTTTACACTTTAAAGCCCAGCGTGTCATTTTATCTGTAAACCATCTCAAAGGTATTTACTACTTATTATATGGAAATTTTAAAAAAGTATCTGATGTTTTAAAGGGCTTTTTCGGAAAAACTGAATCATAGTGCACACCTGTGGATTATGCATTCTCTCTTAAAAGGGCTCGATGGTCGTGGCCATTTTTGACTGTATTGGTCCCCTTTAGAAGAAGATCTCTATATAAAATATAGGAAAATTTAAAAAATGAAAATTTAAAATGTAAAATTTATGGATTTTTTTCTTACTAAATAATAGTTTATAGGTAAACAAATCATATATGAAAGTTTTTGGTAGATCTGATGGCTAATTTGTTGACCATTGAGCCCCCTTAAATTACAAATGAATGGACAATCCTTTTTAATGTTCTGGAAACAAATGCCATGGACATTCTTAAGGTACGTGTATTTTATATTAAAAACTCAATACAATATATTACAAGTATTCAATACATTGACTTATTTTCTGCACTCAGGTCTTCAAGAGATCTACCTAATCACGTGTATGCGAAGTGTTTTCTGCTTTATTTTCTTAAATGATTTTAAAAATTGTGTCTTTTCATTAAATTCATTACTTGCTATCATACTCTACCCCAAAAATATAAAAAAGAGAACTCGCGTTGCTCTTTATAGATCAACTGTAGAACAACTTGTTTTGTTTTTTAAATGCGATATGAAACCTGAAATTTTTAGGAACAACAAAATAAAAGTATTAATCATTTCACATAACGTAAAGAGGCAACTAAAATAAGGCAAAGTTGTGATTCATTTAGACAGATGTTTAGCTTGACCGTTATACATGAAATTTGATAACTTTTTCCCGTGGATATTCGGCATGCATAAAATAACATTACAATCAGCGCTTGTTTTTCTTTGTAGTTGAAAAGGTAAGGTGATAGATTTACAAAACATGTTTCTATAAAGAGGTACTTTTTGAAACATGAATGCAATTATTTCATAACCAACACGAACATTTATCAAGCCGTAGTCAACAAATTACTCTTCAGAACTGCCTTAATGTTTTGATAAATCTTTGGGCATAGACGATATTTTGTAAAGCGAAAATCAAAACAGCTTGGCTTTATAATATACATTTTCTTATATCTTTATACAGAACTCTTCGTTTTAAGGAGGTAAATATAGCCTAATAATGACCACAAACATCCAGCCCTCTTAAAGACATATTGATACTAGATCACAACATTTTTCAACAGATTTAAAGGTCGTCCATTATTCATAGTAACTGAGGGGTTTTTTTACAACTGTTACCTACCATTTTTAATTTGCAAAACCTTTCCTATCGTGTGCTTTCCCTGTAGTTCTTCCCTTGTTGTGCCGAAAGACGAAAGAAGTTTTTACTTCTAGAGATTCTTGGAAAAATAAAAAAAAATTCACAGAAAGATGCGTAACCGGAAACCTGCGACACTCCCTTCTTGACTATTAGCACACATACAAACCCGGCATACTCTAAAACCTGGCCTCGCCTGGCCTAACCTGGCCTCATTGGCCTGGCCAGGCCTGGCCTCAAAGTTGGCCTAAAAATTGGCTTGGCCCCAAATTTTGGCCTGGCCTCAAATTTGGCCTCTACAGAAATTTTTGGCCTATAATTTATTTCTATATTTTCTATACATATTTGATGATATTATTGATTTTTATATTGATTTATTTTCAATGCAAATTAAACGTCCCACTTTAGTGTCTTATAGTGATAGTCTATTGAAAATTATAGTAACAATTGAAAATATAGTACTAACAATGTATATTTATCACTACATGTATGTCGAGTAATCCATTTTAATAGATTTTTATTCAGGTTGTTTTAAATTCTTAAGAACTTAAGAATGTGAATTTGCCCTGCCATTGTATAACCATTGCATGGTGTGTTTTTTTCAATGTACTTAGATCAAACTGCTCTCAGGATCAGACAATATCAATGTAACTCTTCTTTTATCAACGACTTGTTTGAGAAAAAAATAATGGAAGAGGCCAATATTTGTTTATCCTCACCAACATCAAAGGTCACAAAATGTTTTGCTTTGTTCAAATTCTGATAATGAAAATTATCCATAGGTGAAAAAAATGTCTCCTAAATATACAAACAAAACATGCATGAAACTCTACTCTAATCAAGAGGTGATGATTAATGACCATCACTGAGTCAAGTTATCGGAGGATGCAATGTTGCAGTCATTCACAAATGACATTGATTAAATAAGACCGTGTGAAATCTTAAATGACAGGGCAGGTAATGAATCTGACCCCAATGTAGCAAATTAGCGACAGAAAAGGGTGATATCGAATTTCTGCTGGGGAGGAAAATTTGGGCTTGAACGGTGTTGACAGGTAATGTAAAAAAAAACTGGTAATCTTAAAGTGCATACAAATTTGATGTTATGTGCCAGTTTACAAATGTTTTAGATATTTATTAATCTTTAAATCAGGTCAGTCTCTTAAAATGATGTTTTACTTTTAAATGGGGGGGGGGGGGGTATTGTTGTGGCTGGCGGCTCTTAGTTTTAAAGCTTATCGTTTTGGGACATGTATTGACATAAGTAAGAGCAATGCTGTATATGCATGTCATATAGGTATATTTTGTGTGTTTATACATGAATTAAATTAATTAAACTTAAACATTCGGTCACTTGTCAAATATATTTTTCCATACGATTAGTCCTTTAACATTAAAAAAGCCTTGACTTTTCAATTTCTAAAAGAAATCAATTAAAAATTCAATGTAAATCTAAGAAAATGAGAAAAAGGGAAATTTAAAAATTTGAGGCCAAAAATTTTTGACGAGGCCAAATTAGGGGCCAGGCCAAAATTTGAGGCCAGGCCACAATTTGGGGCCAGGCTAAATTTGAGGCCAAAAGTGACGCCAGGCCAATTTTGAGGCCAGACCAGGCTAATGGGGCCAGGTCAGGTCAGACCAGGCCAGGTTTTAGAGTATACCTACAAACCCTGGTGGAATGGTTTTAAAATTGGATTTAAAAAAAAAAATGTGTAAACCAGTGTATACTAGTGTAAACTTGATATATGATTAAGTGCGTTCGGTGTATAAATACAGCTGCTTTAGTTCTGGTCGACAAATATGCAATACTGGCGCATAGGGCGAGGGGAGGGGGTTGCTTGTTTGTTTGGCATGTTATAGATTTTTCAGCTAGCAAATAGTAAAAAAATGGATTAAAAAGATGAAAAGACAAATGAAAGTCAATATTCATAAGGATGTTCTTATAGCCTTAAAATGTTGAAATCATTATGTAAGCCAGGCTGATTGGTTTATTGCTATCATAATTATTACCTTATTTCATTTATCTTGCTGCTGATAAAAAATAGAGGAAACAAAAACCGTGAAATAAGATAATATTTGACAAATCATTAAATATAATCAAAAACATCAATTTAAATATTATTTATATCATACAAAAAAGACAGCTTGAATGTTTCTATATTTCGTCAATAAGTTTTAAATAATCGGTCATAGCGGTCTATTTCTTTCTTCTTTTTTTTTTAATTGCGTTTCTACTCTAAACCCCTGCTTTGATATTTGTGTAAGTTGTTTAAGTGGATAATAGTATATAAAAAAAAATCTTACAATACACAGTTATTATACTGCAATATGATATCATGCCTAAATATCGGACAAGAAATGATTGCATAACATAACATTGCATATTCTTTTTTAAAATCAGAATTTGATTATCGTTTGGAAGGGCCGATTATAAATACTCTAAACGGTACGGAATTTAAATGGAAATCTAAATTCAACTGTCCTTAGTCTGCATTGTTTTCAGGTATTTAAACCACTCTATACTCTATATACATATGTCGTAGGTGGTAATGTTACCGTAATAGGTCATAGCTTCTGCCCCAGTTATCGCTCGACACGTAAACACATCTACTTTTAAAGTTGATATCAATCTCCTTGTGTTGTAAATGTCGTAGATATAGTCATTTCCAACAACAAAATGTTAAATGATGTGGGGGTTTTTTAAAGAAGAAAATCCGAAACTGAAACAAAAAGTATGATTTTCCGATTTTATTTTCATTTGTATGTCTTACATGTATATGCATGCAAAGGAGTGCCAATACAACAAGAAGGTCGCGTAAAATATATATCTTAACAAATATCTAGGCACACCTAGGTTTTAAATTATTCCCGGATGTTTTAAAAACAACGTTTCACGAAGTACTATTCTCTTTTTATAGGTGGGCCTAAATCTTTTAATTTTTTTATTCAAACAAACGGTCTACTATAATCAAAAGATAGCAAAATTCATTTCAATAGGGATATTCTATTAACTGGCACAAGGTTTAGAGATCCTCTGCGCAATAATTATTTTAAGGGGTTGCTATTGCAAGCGACCTCAAAAACTTTACAGGTTTTTATATACATGTTATTTTCTTCTATACTTACGAAAATCGCTGTCACGAGAAGCTTAAATTCTGAAATATTCAAAAGGATTCAAATTAATTTAAATAAGATTAAATTACACACTGTTCCTGGATTTACTATTTGACTAAAATTTGATAAATTAACACTTTGATTATAATTTAAAGTAAAGAAAATGAAATTTTATTCTAAATAAATTGCTCATATTTTAAAACTAAAAAAAAAAATACGGATATTTCTTCATAAAATCATATCAAAATTTAGTGTTCCAGTATATCAGGATATAACTATCCTTGTATACCAAAGTTACTTTCTCGTCAATAAAATTGTCGAACATTGGCCATACAATGTTTATTACATATGTAGACCATATAAAAATATTATTAAATAAGTTAACTAAGTAATGTGATGCGCCGCACCGCTCCCCTAGGACGGAGTCAAAACATTTTATCATTTTAAAAGTTTTGGTACGCGCAGCCATATTACAATAAATTTATCTGGATTCTTTACAGATTTGTTCCACTTAAGGATCTCAGACATCATCTGCTTTACATTTCAGTCATATCAGTTAAAGAACTGTAAGTAAAATATAAAAAAAGAAAGTGTTTAATAAAAGATGAGAACATGCATGTGTATAGGTATTTGAATTGAAGTAGGGAAAGATTTAAATTTTCCTAAATTTGATATTATTTGGAGTCTTAATAATAATAATTTGCTTATTAAGCGACTGGTACCAGTAACTGAGTGAAAACTCTAGCACTTTTAAGATTGTTGAGTTATTGGAAACAAATCTGGGAGTGGTTGTTAATAATCTAAAAAAATCACTTCCTTGTATCGATTCGAATGTATATACAAGACATGCAATGGTTTCAATTTCTTTACAATTGTAAAAAAGAATGAATATGGGTAGGCATCACAATATAACAATTCATAACTCTCAGGAACACTGACAATGACATTTCTCTCTCTGTCTCTGTCTCTCTCTGTCTCTGTCTCTCTGTCTGTCTGTCTCTCTGTCTGTCTGTCTGTCTCTCTCTCTCTCTCATTTTATTTGTATACTTCCTTGTCAAAACGGTGAAACAATCGTGATGAATGAAAATATTTTATTTTAGTTTAAAAGGATGACTGCTTACATGCGTGTTCTGTTATAGAAAAGTATCCAAATGTATTCAGCCAGCATAATCAAGGATTATTAAGGTCACAGATTAACATTACTAGTTTGGTTACCGATGTAACACAAAGGCATTATTCTAGCTTTAGTTTAAGTGTACTTCCCTGTTCATAAATTGAATAAAGAGTATATTTGTTTTAGTTGTGCTAGGTATTAAGGCGTAAGGAGTTTTGTTTTGCGACAGACTAGACAGAATACTCTAAGATAAGATATAACACATTACTTGTGTCTTCTATAGACGGTGAGTAATAATACCACTTGAATGGCAACTTAGATACATGTACCTGACTTTGATTTTTTATTATTTTTTTCTGTCTCTTTATATTAAAGAATAAAACAATTGCTGGCCTGTGACAACACAATTTATTTGGTAGATGCGTCATTAATTTCTGTTCCTTTCTGAAATATATATTGTTATTGGTCTATCAATGTCATGGACGGACAGGCGACAGAAACACGCATATCAGTTAGAGCCGAGTTCGTTGCAAAGCAACGAGGAGGTCTTCCGTCGCAGCTTCGTGTTGAAAAAGGATTGTCAATATGATTGTAGTCATGCTGTTATATACTAGTGCTTATAAATGAGTAAATGGATAGCATGTATCACCCCCGTTCTGAAGAGGACAGCTATTCCAACCCAGCAATATTTCTGTCAGGGAAAACAACGTGGTTTCTTTTTTTTTAATATATTTGACACCGTATTAATGTTTAAAATGTGTGCGAAATACATGTATTAAGAATTTATCAGCTACCAGCAAATACCATATTTATAATAAGAATTTTTTCGCCGCAAAGAGATTGACCAATCAAATGATTTTAAATCCTTTTTGTTTTGATTTATTTTCTGTTCTTTGTATTTCACTACTATACATCATTGTGATCTTGAACTTCCTAAATAGCCCCACTTTATTAAAGGATGAGATATTGAAAATCAAATATAGTTCAAGGTCAAAGCACACCCCTTACTTTTTCTGGTGAAACTAAAACTGGATTTGGCAAAAGAAGGAAAAGGCATAGAAGAGACATCTGTTTCACTGATGTCTGTTATGATCTTGACATTTGAATTATCAACTAAGTTTATGATCACTGCACACAAATACTGCACGGTCAAAACTTCGGCTTTGTATTGTATTTATTCAATAAACATGCACATGTTTGATAGGGTAGAAGGACACGAAGCTTGACGTGTGTATTAGTCTTGATCTCTTATCCACTCGCGCGGGATTTGCAAGGGGTGGATTTATATGTAAATGTATACACAAATCCCAGTTGCCGTGTTGGGTTTAAAATGTCTGCAGTTTTATAAATGTTTTATTTTAAACAATATAACTATTTCATGACGTCGACAAGATCTCAAAGAACACTTTTTATAAGCCATACCAACATATCTATTATTTTTGAATTATGAAGCTTAAACAAATTTCATCTTTAACAGGTTAATCTTTTTTGTTGTTGATTTCAAACATTATTCTACAGTTTAGAACATTGTAGACTTACAAACCCGCCATTGATCTATGTCTGTCTATGCTTCAGATGGGAATAATAATGCTTTTACTAATTCCTAATTACACTCTGTCGTTTAAATCAATTTAAGGATGAATAAACTTTTATATGTAATTGACATTCTTTGTGTTTGAGGTTAAATAAAACCATCTATGTAAGACGCGAGTCTTGTGTATTAGAACACCACTGACCGCTAGGTAGTCCAGCCGCGACCGATCTCCTCGGCCGCGGGCAATGGGTGAGTTAAGTTATGGCACACAGCTCAGAACCCAGGTACATGTAGATTTGAAATGCTTGCAGTATAATGATTAAAATGCATTACATAAGTATTATTTTTTTAAACTTAGATAACCATAATTGATATATGTCTGACTATGTTTAAGATTAGGAATAATATTCAATTGTTTTTATATTTCTTAAACACTCTATTGGTTTAATCAATTTAGGATGAATAAACTTTATATGAAAACAAAATTTAAACAATTCTTTGTGTTTACGGCTTAACAAACAATTTTTTTTGAATTATAAGGATTCTCTACTAGAATACCTAAACAGAAATGGCTAAAAAAGCTAAAAGAAAAACATGTATACTTTTAAAAAAACTTTCTCTAATGAATTAAAACATCCCGAATAAGCTGGTACACTTTCAGTTGTTAATTATGTCAGTTGTGCGCACAAAGACTATTCGTTTACTTGCAAAATAAAAACAGGTGCATGTTAACAAGACAAGCATTTTACACTCATATTACGCAATACCGGTACAAAATAATTTTGTAACGACATTAATAACATCATAATAAAAAACTTTTCCAGTGACAGCTATATCAAAATATTAACAATTTTTGAGTTATGAATCGAAGACTTTTAAGGGCTCTAGGCCCCTAATTTAAGAGACCAGCCCCTTTTCAATGGTGTCAAGTGAAAGCCCTTGATATTTGCACATTTTTTGTTCGTATGTGTTCAGAAAAAAAAATGAACTAAACAGTTACGAGACAAAAACACGACCAAAAAGCAGCATTTTTTAAAACATAAAATTAAAATTATTTTTTTGTATTTTTAAATGGGAAAAATCGTAAAAACAAAACTCGAAGGACAACGTTCAAAGAGTCTTTTTTCAAGATTTATGACTTTGAAACGCATGCCATGGATGGTTTCAGAGCCTTTGCGTGCACAGGAATGGTTATATTTTTTGGAAAAAGGGGAATAACTCACCAACAGAAGTGATGATATCAATGATTTTCAGTTAATGTTGAGAAATTGTAATTTCCAATGTATCCTGTAAATTTGAAAGTAATAGGATACCAAACAAGCGAGATATTTGAGTTTTAAAAAAGTGCTGACTCAGTCCAACAAAAAAAAATTATTTGCGTCCTGGATGATGACTTTTCCCGATGTTACTGATTCATCAGCCAAACGTTTAGTTGATCAACCAAGCCCATCACACTGCAAGCACGAAGCGTCGTTTTTGAAAGTGGGGGGGGGGCAGACTCATCCAAAAAATCTTTACAAGCAAAAAAAAGGAAAAAAGACACCTTCCCAAAATCATGAAAATCCTAATCCGAAAGGGGGGGGAGAGAGAAGGATACCAATGTCCTAACAACTTCAATTTCACTGTTCATTTCCTTATTTTCAATTTCTTTTTTTACATTATCCCAAAAAAGTTGGGGGCCAACACCTTCATAATTCTATTTTTATATGTAAATTTAAGAAAAATCATTGCTGCGACAAAAAGTGGGGGGCGGGGGCGGGTAGGGGGCAGGCCCCCCTGCCCCCTCCCCCTTGATGCTACGTCCCTGCACTGACCTTTACCGTGTCCCGCTTCATAAAAATTCCATTTAGCTGCTATTCCAAACGTTTCTTGGTGCTTTGCCACTAGGTAAAATATTGTCTTATTCCTTTACTGTGATGTCGGACTGTCAGTCCAGTAAAGGATACATTTAATGTCTGGATCTAGACTTTTAACGTCCTTTACAATTTTTTGATAAAAGTAACTACAGACGTGGAGTTGTGATTCTGTCTGACTCCAGTACGCTGACTGGATTTCTTCTACACTCTTGCAGTTGTAATTCTCTGCAAAATCCATGTGAATTTCTGCATGATTTACAGAAAAAATTTTCTTTTAGTAATCTGTTGATATTCGACTTTCATTCTAGAAACATGATCTGAAAATTCCCTGTTTGCTTTTCGATGTGATCAAGAAACTCTTCTTTTGTTTTGGTCACATGGACAACCCGCATCATCATCTTTGTCTTTCCCTTGTCTTCCACACTTACTCGTTTCCATTCGTCAAAAGTAAACTCGTGAGTGTCAATTCCTTCTCTTACTAGATCAATCTGAGGGTCTTCAACATAGGTCTTGGGGTTGAGGCGTACAATATTGCCAATCTGACGATTTGCTTTCAGAACAAGAGCCATATTCTGATGCTTGGTACATAGACAGCAATCCCGGGTGATAAAGTGTTCAAGATATGTCGTATCCTCTGAAATGACGCCAGTGAAGGTTTTATGGTAAAAATTTCACTCAGATACTTTGTCTGAAGGTTAGACATATAATCGGTCAGCACACGCTTTTGGGCGCTTTGTCATAGACCGGTCTTGACCTTGTCTGCTTTTCCAGGCATGTTACAACTGTTATCATCTCTTAATAGGAAGTTGATTACACTATTTTTAAATCTCAAAACCTCTCTCATTTGCTGCTGTTTACTACACAGTAGTGTGTTTGACTTTGATTTTCCTGCAGCATTAAGTTTATTTCTTCTCAGACCTGTCCATTTACTAAGCAAATTTGCGCATCTGTATTTCCTAACTATTGCGCCCGCTACAACGTTGTGAAGAATCTTTGCTTTTCCATTATCATTTTGATCCTCTGCAGACTTTACTTCATCCATGACAACGTTGCTCAATAAAAGATGTTCCCTTACCTTTCTTGCCTGATGTTTATATCTCTGTCTTACTCATTGGGGTTGATGGTTCTTGTTGACTCGAAGAATTTTTTATACGGAGCCGTAGAAGTCGCCTCTGTGTGGTCTTGTGTTTAATTTTCAGCCTTTATAACTCTTGTTTCAATGTAGATACTTCTCTTGATTTTTTTTTTTTTGCAAGTGCCTTGGCAACTTTTTTTCTTGGTCCATTTCTCCTATATGGAAATGCCATCTAAACGACAAGTCTGGGGCTAGGATGGTCAGTTGATCGAGGATCAGCAGTCTGTGTGTCTAGACTGTCATAGCCAATTGTACTTTCAATTTCTGAGTCATTCTGGTTGTAATAGCTATGCCATTGCTTCCTTTTATCTTCTGTGATGACGTTTTACAGCTTCGTATAATTTAACATTGCGCCTTAGACGTTCCCTCCGTGTAAGTTGACTGGACGGCACGTATTTTTTTCTTCTTCTTTCCCTTTCCCTTTTAAGATATTCTTCATTTTTTTTTGCCTTTAATCTCTCCCTGTAGCCTTTTTGAATCTCGGCTCTTGATTTGGCCATATTTTCAGTTAACAAATTAAATAATTTCGCTGTTCATCATTTCTTTGAGTGTGAAAATGTCAATGAAATGTTCGTTACTTTCGTATGAAAAGTACGTTACTCTAGTTTACAGGGATATAATTTGAAGATACTCCAGAATGCTCACGTATTTCTTTTTGATAAGCATAACATATTTTCAAAAATATATAAATAATTTGTGTGTTAATACAGGTTTTTTTTACAGCCTTTATTTATATGTTTGGTCTTTTTTGTGTTTTTCAAATACTTAACCTTGTTATACGATGTAATTTATGATATAAATCCCACTTAAGTAGCAAGATATTAATTAAATATGATGGTAAAATAAAAAATTGTGTGTATGATTTAAAGTTATTTATAATTTCAATACTTTTTAAAAATTACATTGTGTGTCTCATGAAATGTTCGTTACAATAGGTAACGGACATTTCATTCTTTTTTTGAGATATGCTACAACGATAACAATAAACGTGTGGATCGTTTATTATATTAGAACTGATCTACATGACTTTTATTTTACGTACCCATTTACAATTGTTCGATATACATAATATAAACTAATAAACCCTTATGAAGCTGTATGCATAATCACAAGGTCAGACGTTTAGATGGTTTTAGCAGAAATTATGCTGTCTAATTGTCCTTGGCACTAATGGCGGATGTTGATGTAGCAACAATTTTTTACGTGTTATATTTGCACCAAACAATTTGAGCTTTGATTAAAATTACAGAGTTTCGTAAAATACGGTAACGAACATTTAGTTACCAACATTTATGTGCTTAGGCGGCTTAAAAATAAAACTGCAGTGTTTATCAAAGACAGTTTTTGATGGCAACAAATACTATCATATGTTCAATATTCACTTTCAATAGTTGTTGCATTTACTTTTTCAGTTTCGGCAGTAACGAACATAAATCTACGCTAAGTTTTTTTGTTTTCCTTAGTGATATAATTATACATAAGGAATTATATTGAATGTTTTAACATTTATGTGGGCAAAAAGACCTAACAATGTTCTTAATTTAGATTTTTTAAAAAAATTTTTAATAGAATGTCCAACTCTTGCGGTGGTTATATTTCTAAAGTAACAGAGATTACACAGAAACTGGAGTCAATGTTCAAATTAATTTTAGTAATTCTTGGACTAGTGAACTATACTTATTGTCTTTTAAATCTTAAATCTAATCTGACTCTTAAATTTAAAATAAATCTTCTTACTGAAAAATAATATGTTGGAACTCATTCCGCACATTGTCCAGTTAATATGGCAAAACATCCTCTTCAACATGTAATATCGAAATGGCGACAGTAACGAACTTGTCAGTTGTAGCATTTTATTTAGATTTCTAGCTGGAAATAAACGCATTCCATTGGTCTTTTTATGTGTTTTTGAAAGAATTATGGACTAACTTTGTATTACAAAATCAATTACAATTCTGCTGATTTTAATGTTTCTGTAATTTCTTGGCGACATTAATTACACCCATTTATTCAGTTTGAGTGTTAAACGATTATTGTGATCTTGTGCAAAACAATATAATGCGTCATTTCGGAGATAAATATTGCCGTTATAATAACAAGTTTAACTGAAATAGACTCTGAAATATTCATTTATCTCTTTATAATTTTGTTATTCTTAGAACTTCATCACTTAAATAGAAATGCTAAAAATCTAAACAGTCAAGTTTGTTGACATGCACAATGTTGCGAGTGCTCGTTAGTTTGAATTGACTCGAACGAGGAACAGTTAATAATGGGTTATTTGAAAACAAATACTAATAATTTGAAGATAAAATATTGAGTGAGGATGCATACATGTATGGGCATTAACTTAAGGTCTTGGAAGGCATTTTTTTTCGGTAAGTTTGTGTGTATAGAAACACAAACAATGAGTTCTGTTTTCATCGCGTCGTGAGAAATACATGTGTAACTACTAGAGAGATAGGCCTAACGTAGTTTGCAGTTCTATTTACTACACATGTGAGTTTTTTTTTTAGATCTTTAATTTAAATATTCGGAAAAATCTATTTTTTAACAAATTTTTGGTAATAGAAATAGTGTAATAATACGGAAAACTCTTTGAAAACTAGACCACAGAAGCAATGAAGCATGTTAAAAATGTGTAAAAAATGATCGGAAGTTTTTGATATATAGGATCAACTGTTGATAAATCAAAGGTTACCCACGGGGTAGTATCCACCAAACGTATGAGATAAAGGACTTTATTTGGCGCTGCGTCCCTCATTAAGGCCAATATCTGAGACAAAAGACTGCCTTCGTTTCATATCCCATTCTGAAAATGTAAATAGTATCCGTTTAGAGAGTCTAAGAGAGAGAGAGAGAGAGAGAGAGAGAGAGAGAGAGAGAGAGAAAAGAAAAGGAGGGGAATGAAAGCATGTTTGTTCTATGTGAAGAAAATTGAAGGTCAGTTAATTATTCATATATCCTTGTTGAATTATAAAACATTGTTTAAGTTAATAAATTGGTCAGTCGGGATAGTTATGTACAAATATAGCAATTCTATTGTCATTGGAAGAAAATAATACGCTGTGTATAGATATCACATACTGGGTCTACATAAAGCAGTTTTATTATCAGTGAATGCTACGAATCAAGCAAATTCTATTTACAAAAACCGTTCGTACATTGAATACGTACTAGTATAAAATAAAATATTGTTTTTAAACACATGTAGGTTCCATTTGTGTTTCTGTTGTGGTGGATTCAACAGGTAAC
Source organism: Magallana hongkongensis (assembly GCA_016163765.1). Taxonomy (NCBI): domain Eukaryota; kingdom Metazoa; phylum Mollusca; class Bivalvia; order Ostreida; family Ostreidae; genus Magallana; species Magallana hongkongensis. Next base: position 31,667,154 of record WFKH01011926.1, read on the forward strand.
CTAGTTTCAATCCAATGTTTCCTCAGACGTCCGCGTCAATTTGTCCCCGCTCATTTCAAATGTTTTGACTGTAACAGGTGAAATTGACGTAAGCTGTATATTTCCAATCTTGCCAGTTAATGTTCCGCGGTCTTATCTCCTGGATCCCTGTAGGACCTCCAATCTTACAATACAATATACCGTAGACCATCGGTGCATGTACATGTTATACAGGCAATAACATTAAAATTATATTAGCGTGTATAAAATATATCCAGTAATTTTTGTCACAAGGGGATAAAAGAAATACATTTCACATAAACAAACACATTATCAGGTATTGCAACAATTGACAAATTTCAGATATCTGGATGGTTTACACACATGTATCTAGACAATTTGACTGGAACCAAAGACGTCCGAATTCACTGTAGTAACTATTCTCTCTAAATGGAAATATGATCAAATAAAAAAAAATACATTGATGCTATAAGTGTTCATAAGAATATATTAATATTGTTTTAAAAATTGATTAGGATATAACACTCAAACATTTTTTTTTTGAAAGGCAGTCATTTTTGTTCCAGAGGAGCAGTTATCAAATAGTATTTCAAACAAATTTGTTCAAGTGATTTTTTCATGTTAATATACTTCATACATCCTCCGATAATATCCATTTCTGCCTTTCTTGGGAAATCCGACAATACGTAGTACATTCATATGAAATATATAAGGAATTGAGCGTATAATGTCAAATATATGCGAGCATCATTGAATTAGCCAGCAGACCCATTACAGATCATTTCTCCATCTTCGACGCGAAACGTTGTTTGTTGCTTAAATTTTCTTGCGTATCGTATGATCGGAAATTTACTCCCTACCAGATATACCACTCATTGGCATGTCCCTGCTTTGCCCTGGTTCTCCTAAATTTCGATTAGTTCTCCGTAGAATAAGAATTGGGATGACGAGCGCTAGAAACAAAATCACTGACGTCACAATCAAGCCTATTGTTGCAGACGATATTTCTGAAATTGCAATAAAAAATTACTGTGATAAGAAATCAAATATTATAACTGCAACTGATTAAATTTGTGCCTCATAGAATTCACTATAAATAACGTTCATCGCAAAACTAGGAAGACAAAATGTAAAAGCTTTTTATATCATCGCAATACCTAAAATTAAGCAACACGAAGCTATTATCGATCGAGATATACAAACCACTTATTTTCTTCTCTGAAGCCTGTAAGGAACTTTGTGGAGCTGGAGGCTGGTTTTTAAAGTTATGGCATGTTTGCATCCCTATTGGCAAATCGCCTATATTCTCAAAGGACTCGTTCAGCATCAGAGCCATGCCATTTATCATATGTCGATCGATGTGGCAATGCATGAACCAGACTCCAGGGTTTGTTGCCCAGATCCTTATTATTGAGTAGCCCCCGTACGGAACAACGATTGTGTCTTTTCGCACTGGATCCTCGACATTGATATTTGGAATGTTACGATACTCCATCCACGTTGAATTTCTCCAGGTTGCATTGTTGCACTGACTTTTATCATTTGGAATTGTCGGGCTACATTGTATGTCGTTGTTTGGAATAAGGGAACCAGTTTCACTGACGGTAGGAAATCCCATCCTGAGTACTTCAAAAGTATGACCATGCATGTGTATTGGGTGTGGAATAAATGCACCGTCTCCAATGTTTGACAGGACCATAATGATTTCCGAGCCCGACTTTAGATCAAGTGCATGAGTACATTCGCATGAAGTTTCAGCATTACAACTTACACAAGAGGTGTCGAGTTCTGAAGGTTGCGTAAGAGCCGATACAGTCGGCCAAATAAATTTCCTTCCATTTATAGAACTAAAGCCCTTATCTCCAGGAAACCCAAAATTTAAAAAGTAAGTAGAAGTTTCCTGAGTGGTAGGTAATATATCAAACTCTCGTGTTAAGGAGGGTCGAGATTTCAAAAAGGAAACGGGTATGCATTTGATATTAGCGTCATTAGGGAAAACTTCAAATGGGCAATTCAGAACAGTTTTCATATCGTTTGTGGAAGTCGATGAATTAACAGGAAGTGAAAACGAATTGGTAATATTTATCAAACCGAGTCCAGAAATATTTTGTCGTATTTTAAGGTATTTTCCTTCTAATATACGTACAGTCATATTGTAAATCCCTTCTGTTGTATTTTTTAAGTCAAGTTCGAAGTCGTATCGCTCTGCGGGATAAATTATGATTTCATCAACTGTCTGAGGAACTAATGGATACCCGTCAGTTTCCTTAACAATAAGAGGTAGTCCAGGAACTGAGAATAGAAGCGCATCTGCAGATCCGACTCCTATCATCCGAAACAAATGGTTTTCACTTTTATCTAATTGAAAGATCTCCAGCGGTGCCTTGTTGTTTTCAAATTCCCCTTTTCCGTTAATCAGAATGGATTCGGAAGAACTAGACGTGTTTTTCAAATTTGCTTTCAGCAACGTAATTGGGCCGAACTCGTGGTTCCATTCCTGCAATTGGATAATGTGCTGGTTCTTGATTGGAACCTCTCCTTCACGTTTTAGGACAATGAATGCCCCAAAAAGACCCATATCTCGTTGATTTCCGACATGGGAATGATACCAATAAGTACCACTAAAACGAGGCTGAAACGTATAGTTGAAGAATTGGCCAGGTAAAATCGGACATTGGGTAACAAATGCCACTCCGTCCATTGCTGGCCATCCAAGTTGGTCTATTCCATGCCAGTGAATTGTGACGGCTTCGTTTATCAAATTATTTTGTACAATGATGGTTATAGTATGGTTTTGGTAAAGAAAAATTGAAGGTCCTGGCATAGACTGATTAGCCGTAAGCAATGGCAATGTGGTGTTCCAGCCATCTGCAGTGATAACGTCTTCAATTGGAACTTCTTTGTCAGGCTGCAATACTGGGTAAAGAGTACCGTTATCTACGAAGACCGGTCCGATATTCGGGTCAATCATTGTGAAAGCATTGTCTATTATAAGCGATGTGTGACAGTGACCAACGTCTTTTTCACAAACGAATCCATTAGCAGATCTCTGCATGACCAGAAAAATTAGAACCACTCTTTCAAGTATCTCCAAAAATGTCTGTAAAAAGGAATAATTATATTTATTAAATTATAAACTATAGTGCTTCACACTGGCGTATTTCTAGAAGCGGGGTAATTTGAGAAAGTTAGATCAAGTTATGAACGCATCCGCATTTCGTTATATGATCGTTGTTACGTCATTATTATAAACTTTTGACTTTTTAAGCTTTTCCATAACAATTCATTATTTTTTTTTTTTTAAAGTGTTTTTAATTTAAATTAGTTTGAACTTCTAAACTGTGATGCTACATGTTAGTCGAAGTAGACATTAGAATAGTCTGTTCTAATTTTACATTCTTCGTTTATCAGAAAATACCTACGGTGAAAGCACAATAGGTGATATAAATAATATAGATAGTGTTGGAAGAATACCTCAAAGTCATGGACCGATGTCAACGTTTTCAGTGCATTTTACATTTTATTCCTTGCATTTGTTAAAAAATATATATGGAAGAGTGGGTGTGTTATAGTGTGGAAAGGTTTGTGGACAGGATTGAAAATAACATCGGTATTTAAATCTATTTTGCATACTATTTACTGTAAACAGGGAAATATTCGCCTTCGTTTTATTTTCGCCTCTTACGCCCTCGTTATGAGCGGGCGAAATTAAAACTGGCCCGGGCGAATTTCAATGTCACAAATTATCTCTCTTAAAACACATCTGTGTATGGTCGAATTTAAGACAGGGCGAAACTGTTTGCAAGTGTAGAAGGGCGAAAATTACGAGGGCGGAAAATAACCCTGTATACAGTATTTTTGAAGCAATAATGGTTTTTGCAAAATACAGTGTAATGACCACAGGATGAATCCCCGTCATCCAGTCAGTTGGAAGTTAACTGAAAGGTATGGAAAGGTGTCGGACTGGCAAAGCTCTGCAATTCAGTCGCCATTTAGTTATCTTTTAATTTATATTTCAGTTGACTTAATTGCAGAACTTCATTAAGTGTAAGAATACACTTAACAAAACTTGGAAGTGTTCATCCTGATAAATCGAAACAATATCAAAATTACGAAATAAAATAATGTGAAATTTTCAACATTTCGTGACAAATATGTCTTCTCATCAATAGCACAGATAAAAAAAAAGACAACACCAATTGAATTAAAAAGCCGTGACAAAACCTCAAAACAAGAAATTGGTATTTTTCTGCGAGTGCATAATATAAATGGCTACTTTTTGCAATTGATATTACTCTTTAGTAACAGTTTCAAAAGAAATTAAAATGGATAAAATGACCACTAAGGAAAAAGACATAACCGTTGAAATGGTGTTCTAAGTTGTTCCTACAAAAGGTTGTACTTGCTTTAAATTTGATGTTCATTTCGTCCTCGACATTATTTTAAATAATAAGCAATCCGAATAAAACGTTATTTTAACATAATTTTTCTATTCTATATGTGTATTGTCATTTCAATTAGCAACCCAAAACAATCCGAAATTAACATGTTGGCGAAATTCACCTCAACCGGAAATGTATGTGATATCCAGGAAAAGTCAAGGTTTCGGTTCGCAATCATGCAGAGGTCAAGATCAATACATCGTTCTTAACCACTTCAAAGTTATATGGAAATCAGTCACCTGAACGGCATGACAAACGAATGAGTTATTTCATACAGTAAAATTATTATATTGGAGGAAAATTTATAACTTTGGTTCAGTGTAGATGTTCTGACTTTAGAATCGCTTATTTTCACAGACAACAGGATAAAAGTAATGATTTACACTTTTTGTCTTGTGGTCAATAATTATGATAAAATGAAATCAAGTAATTTATACTTTTAAGATGTATCGGTCAAATTGAATGCCGTCAGCCACGTATGTAGCGTCAATCATTTATAAATCCGGCATTTCATTCTAATGGAAAAAAAAATTAAAAATGATAATATTTTAACACGATTTCATTCATGCACCGAATTCAGGTTGGTTTATTTTTAGTCTTTAAGTATCTCGGAAATGAGCTAAGTGCAAAACAAACCCACGAAATTGCGAAATGCAATAATAATCATTAGCTGTCATTGCTTCATCGTGCGTAACAATGAAATGATTATCATTCAAATAAGGTTTTGGTTTACATTTATTTATTGTTATACTTTAAAGTCCAACGTGTCATTTTCTCTGTAAACAATTTTAAAGGCATTTACTACTTACTAGACGGAAAAAAAGTAACTGATAATTTAAAGGGCTTTTTTCTGAAAAATGAATCATAGTCCGCCCCTGTAGATTATGCATCCTGTCTTAAATTACGAATAAATGAACAATTCTATTCAATGTCCTGAAAACAAATGTCATGGGCATTCCTTTGGTACATGTTTTTTTTTATTTTATAAAACTGAATAGAATATATTAACACGTACATTCAATACATTAAGTTATTTTCTTTACTCTGGTCTTCAAGAGATTTATATACACACGTATATGCATAGTGTTTACTGCTTTTTTACTTTATTGATTTTAAGGATGGTTTTTTTTTTAAATTTAATTCATTACACCTTATCATACCCTACCCCTGACCATTGAAAACAAAAATATTTAAAAAAAAAATATATTTCCTTTTGAAGATACACAATTAAACTCATATATACCCTGCTGCCGAAATTAACGGAAAGCAACTCGCGTTGCTCTGTATTGATCAACTGTAGAAAAAACTTGTTTTTTTTAATGCGATACGAAACCTTAATTCTTTAACACTGCTTAAGAACAACAATATAACAAAGTATTAATAATTTCACTTAATGTATAGAGGTAACTAAGATTAGGTAAAGTTGTGAATCATTTAGATATTTAGCATGACCGTTATACATTGATCCCTTTTTACCGTAGATTTTCGGCATGCATAAAATAAACTTTACAATCAGCGTTAGATGTTTGTCGTAGTTTAAAAGGTAAGATGATAGATTTGCGAAACATGCATCTATACAAGATGTGCATTTTGAAACATGAATTCAAATACTTCGTAACCAATAGAAACATAACGAACATTTATCAAGCATCTAGCAATCGATAAAGATCATATGTGTATGCAAAATTTTGAAAACTCTCATATGCACGTGATTTATATTTAAAAAAAAAACTTTTTAGAACGGTACGTAGTCAACAAGTTACCCAGCAGATCTGCATTAAACTTTTTGATATATCTTTGGCGATAGGCAATATTTGGTAAAGCGAAACACAGTCTATTTCGGCGTTAAAATTAATACAGGAGGTAAATAAAGCCTAATAATGACAACAGCCATCCAGCCCTCTTAAGGACATATTAATACCATTCATGACATTCATAAACAGATTTAAAGTTGGTTCATTATGTATAGATACTGTTTGTTTACAACTTTACAACTTTACGTACCATTTTCATTTTCTAAAATCTGTCTTTTTGTGGGCCTCTGCTATAGCGCTTCCCTTGTCATGCACTGAAGCAAAAGAAGTTTACACCGTTTATAAATAGCTCCAGAATTCTTTTTTAGCAGAAAAATGCGTAACCGCAAATCCGCGACACTCCTTGCCTCACTACATCGTTTTAATTTTTTCTTGGAAGCGAATTACAAACCTTGCTGGAATGGGACGAACTTGATTTTTAGCATAA
>WFKH01011926.1:31700689-31713196 GCA_016163765.1 Magallana hongkongensis
TAGAAATGCTAAAAATCTAGACAGTCAAGTTTGTTGACATGCACAAAGTTGCGAATGCTCCTTAATTTGAATTGACTCGAACGAGGAACAGTTGTTAATGTGTTATTTGAAAACAAATACTAATAATTCGAAGATAAAATATTGATTGAGGATGCATACATGTATGGGCGATAACTCGAAGTCTTGGAAGGCATTTTTTAGGTAAGTTTTTGTGTATAGAAACACAACCAATGAGTTCTGTTTTCATCGCGTCATGAGAAATACATGTGTAGCTACTAGATAGATAGGCCTAACGTAGTTTGCAGTTCTATTTACTACACATGTGTTTTCTTTTAGTTCTTTAATTTAAATATTCTGAAAAATCTATTTAATCAATTTTGGTAATAGAAATAGTGATGTGGAATATACAGAAAACTCTTTAAACACTAGGCCACTGAAGCACTGAAGCGTGTCAAAAATGTGTCAAAAATAGTTCTGATCGGAAGTTTTTGATATATAGGAGCAACTGTTGATAAATCAAAGGTTACACACAGGGGTAGTATCCACCAAACGTATGAGATAAAGGACTTTATTTGGCGCTGCGTCCCTCAATAAGGCCAATATCTGAGACAAAAGACTGCCTTCGTTTCATATCCCATTTTAAAAATGTAAATAGTATCCGTTTAGAGAGTCCATAAGAGAGAATAGAAAGAAAAAAGAGGGAGGGGGATGAAAGAATGTTTGTTCTATGCGCAGAAAATGGAAGGTCACAGTTAATTATTTATACATCCTCGTTGTGTTATAAAACATTGTATAAGTTAATAAATTGGGCAGTCGGGATAGTATTGTACAAATATAGCAATTATATTGTCATTGGAAGAAAACAATACGCTGTGTATAGATATCACATACTGGGACTACATAAAGCAGTTTTATTATTATTGAAAGTTACAAATCAAGTAATTTCTATTTACAGTATAAAAACAGGTAATATATTAAATACATACTAGTGTAAAATAACAGATTGTTTTTAAACACATGTAGGTTTTATTTATGGTTTCAACAGGTAACCTAATTTTTCTCCTGGATCCATGTAGGACTTCTACATCTTAAAATACAATCCACCGTAGACCATCGGTGCATGTACATGTTATACAGGCAATAGTATATAATTATGTTAGCGTTAAATGTATCTACAGAATAAATCATTTATAGTTATAGTGCCCATACAAGTGCGTGTATAAAATATATCCAGCAATCTTTTGTCACAAGGGGGCAAAAAAAAAATACGTTACACATAAACAAACACATTATCAGGTATTGCAACAATTGACAAATTTCAGATATCTGGGTGGTTTACATACATGTATCCAGACAAGATGACTGGAAACAAAGACGTCCGAAGTCACTGTAGCAACTATTCTATCTAAATGGAAATATGATCAATTAAAAAAAATACAATTATGCAAAAAGTGTTCAAAGGAATATATTAATTTTGTTTTAAAAATTGATTAGGATATAGCACTCAAACATTACTTTTTGAAAGGCAGCCATTTTTGTTGCAGAGGAGCAGTTATCAAATAGTATTTCAAACAAATTTGGTCAAGTGATTTTTTTTGTTGATATACTTTATATATCCTCCGACAATATTCACTTCTGTCTTTCTTGCAAAGTTTGCCCAAACATTTTAATTTCATGCTTAATTTATAAGGATTTGTGAGTATAAAGTCAAATGTATACGAGCATCATTGAATTAGCCAGCAGAGCGATTACAGATCATTTCTCCGTGTTCGATGCGAAACAGTGTTTGTTGCTTCAATCTTCTTGCGTATCATAAGATTGGAAATTTACATCCTAGGAGATACACTGCTCATTGGCATATCCATGCCTTGTCCTGATTCTCCTAATTTTCGACAAGTTCTCAGTAGAATGAGAATTAGGATGACGAGCGCTAGAAACAAAATCACTGACGTCACAATCAAGCCTATTGTTGCAGACGACATTTCTGAAATTGCAATAAAAAATTACTGTTATAACAAATTAAATATTAAATTTAACTGATTAAAAAGGTATTTCATAGAATTTACCATAAATAACTTTCATCGCAAAACTAGGGAGACAAAATGTAAAAGCTTTTTATAACACCGCAATACCTAAAATTAAGAAACACAAAAATGCTTTTATGGATCGAGATATACAAACCACTTTTATTCTCCTCTGAAGCCTGAAAGGAACTTTGTGGAGCTGAAGGCTGGTTTTTAAAGTTATGGCATGTTTGCATCCCTATTGGCAAATCGCCTATTTTCTCAAAGGATTCGTTCAGCATCAGAGCCATACCATTTATCATATGTCGGTCGATGTGGCAATGCATGAACCAGACTCCAGGGTTTGTTGCCCAGATCCTTATTATTGAATAGCCCCCGTACGGAACAACGATTGTGTCTTTTCGCACTGGATCCTCGACATTGATATTTGGAATGTTACGATACTCCATCCACGTTAAATTTCTCCAGGTTGCATTGTTGCACTGACTTTTATCATTTGGAAGTGTCGGGCTACATTGTATGTCGTTGTTTGGAATAAGGGAACCAGTTTCAGTGACGTTAGGAAATCCCATCCTGAGTACTTCAAAAGTATGACCATGCACGTGTATTGGGTGTGGAATAGATGCACCGTTTCCAATGTTTGACAGGACCATAATGATTTCCGATCCCGACTTTAGATCAAGTGCATGAGTACATTCGCATGAAGTTTCAGCATTACAATTTACACAAGAGGTGTCGACTTCCAAGGGTTGCGTAAGAGCAGATACAGTCGGCCAAATAAATTTCCTTCCATTTATGGAACTATAGCGAGTATTTCTAGGAAACCCAAAATTTAAAAAGTGAGTAGAAGTTTCCTGAGTGGGAGGCAATATATCAAACTCTCGTGTTAGGGAGGGTCGAGATTTCAAAAAGGAAACGGGTATGCATTTGATATTAGCCTCATTGGGGAAAACTTCAAATGGGCAGTTCAGAACAGTTTTCATTTCGTTTGTGGAAGTCGGTGAATTAACTGGAAGTGAAAACGAATTGGTAATATTTATCAAACCGAGTCCAAAAATATTTTGTCGTATCTTAAGGTATTTTCCTTCTAATATACGTACAGTCATATTGTAAATCCCCTCTGTTGTATTCTTTAAGTCAAGTTCAAAGTCGTATCGCTCTGCGGGATAAATGATGATTTCATCAACTGTCTGAGGAACTAATGGATATCCGTCAGTTTCCTTAACAATAAGAGGTATTCCAGGAACTGAGAATAGAAGCACATCTGCAGATCCGACTCCTATCATCCGAAACAAATGTTTTTCAATTTTATCTAATTGAAAGATTTCCAGCGGTGCCTTGTTGTTTTCAAATTCCCCCTTTCCGTTAATAAGAATGGATTCGGAAGAACTAGACGTGTTTTCCAAATTTGCTTTCAGTAACGTAATTGGGCCGAACTCGTGGTTCCATTCCTGCAATTGGATAATGTGCTGGTTCTTGATTGGAACCTCTCCTTCACGTTTTAGGACTATGAACGCCCCAAAAAGACCCATATCTCGTTGATTTCCGACATGGGAATGATACCAATAAGTACCACTAAAACGAGGCTGAAACGTATAGTTGAAGAATTGGCCAGGTAAAATCGGACATTGGGTAACAAATGCCACTCCGTCCATTGCTGGCCATCCCAGTTGGTCTATTCCATGCCAGTGGATTGTGACGGCTTCGTTTATCAAATTATTCTGGACAATGATGGTTATAGTCTGGTTTTGGTAAAGAAAAATTGAAGGTCCTGGCATAGACTTATTAGCCGTAAGCAATGGCAATGTGGTGTTCCAGCCATCTGCAGTGATAACATCTTCAATTGGAACTTCTTTGTCAGGCTGCAATACTGGGTAAAGAGTACCGGCATCTACGAAGACCGGTCCGATATTCGGTTCAATCATTGTGAAAGCATTATCTATTATAAGCGATGTGTGACAGTGATCAACGTCTTTTTCACAAACGAATCCATCAGCAGATTTTTGCATGATCAGATGAATTAGAACCACTCTTACAAGTATCTGTAAACAGAAATAAAAATTTTAATAATGAAAAGTGAATTCTATTTTGCAGGTTTATTGAATTAGAAACCACAGTGTTTCACAATGACATTGTATTATTTCATTTCGGAATAATTATAATATTTTTTTTTATTATTTTTATTCCATTGTGTTGCTTATAAAAAAGTTAAACATGTTTCTTTGTTTTGTGAAATCTGTATCTACTTCATTGTACTTGTTTTGTTCTACCTTTCGTAGTCGTGCCGGGCACGGACTACGCATACTGCACAGAAGCAGGGTAGTTTGAGAAAGTAAGATCAAGTTATGAACGCATCCGCATTTCGTGATATGAGCATTGTTACGTAATTATTATGAACTTTCGACCTTTTAAGTTTTTCGATAACAATTCATTATTTTAAAAAAATGTGTTTTTAAATATAATTAGTTTGAACTTCTAAACAGTGATGCTAAATGCAAATCAAAATAGGCGTCAGAATAGTCCGTTCTAATTTTACATTCTTGGTGTATCAGAAAATACCTACGGTGAAAGCACAATAAATGACATAAATTACATAGATAGTGTTGAAAGAATACTTCAAGCTAATGGACCAGTGTAAACGTTTTCAGTGCATTTTACATTCTATTTATTGCATTTGTTAAATGTATATGGAAGAGTGGGTGTGTTAGAGTGAAAAAGTTTGTGGACAGGATTGAAAGATAACATCGGCATTTAAAAGTACTTTGCATATTTTTGTAGCTAAAGCTGTTATTGCAAAGTACAGTGTAATTACCACAGGATGAATCCCTATCACCCAGTCAGTTGAAAGTTAACTGAAATGTCTGCAAGGTGATTGACTGGCATATATTTGCCATTCAGTCGTTTTTTGTAACCTTTCAGCTATATTTCAGTTGACTTAATTGCAGAACTTCATTACGTGTAAGAATACACCTAACAAAACTTAAAAGGTTCATCCTGATAAATAGAAACAAAATGATAATTACGAAATAAAATAATGTGAAATTTTCAACATTTCGTGACAGATATGTCTTCTCATCAATAGCACAGATAATAAAAAGACAACACCAATTGAATTAAAAAGTCGTGACGAAACCTCAGAACAAGAAATTGGTATTTTTCTGCGAGTGGATAATATAAACGGCTACTTTTTGCGATTGATATTACTCTTTAGTAACAGTTAAAAGAAATTAAAATGGATAAAATGACCACTAAGGAAAAAGACATAACCGTTGAAATGTTGTTCCTACAAAAGGTACGGTTGTACTTGCTTTAAATTTGATGTTCATTTCGTCCTCGATATTTAAATAATAAGAAATCCGAATAAAACGTTATTTTAACATAATTTTTCTATTCTATATGTGTATTGTCTTTAAAGACTAAAAATAAACCAACCAGAATTCGGTGCATGAATGAAATCGTGTTAAAATAATTTTTTTTTCCATTAGAATGAAATGCCGGATTTATAAATGATTGACGCTACATATGTGGCTGACGGCATTCAATTTGACCGGAAATGAGCCATAGTGCAAAAAAGCCCACCCACATGCGAAATGCAATAATAATCATTTGGTGTCATTGCTTCATCGTGCGTAACAGTGTAATGATCATCATTCAAATCAGGTTTTGGTTTACATTTATCTCTTGATATTTACATTCACTTTCTTTCCCCCTATTAAATTGCATTGATTGATTTGAGTGATATTTACGCATAACACAGAAGACCCAATCACCAAATCTGGTGCGTATGAATACAATCTTCTTTCAGTATTTCTCGAAGAACATGATTGACTCTCCTCGCGACTTCAAACCGGATCACGACCTGATATTATACTTACGCTGATTAACATTTCATTGATGTGAATAATATTTACCAATTAAATGAAATCAATTTATTTATTTATTATTATACCAAAGGTTATATTCATTAAATAACAGAGTAAAAAATAAAATTGTGTACTTAGAATTTATAGCGTAGTGCACTATTTTTGTCAGCATAATTCGGCTGTTCCAATGGCTCTTCCGTTAATTGTGCATTACTCGTAGAATAAGGCAGAGATTTTGAAAAATAAATCTTAATTGCCAAAAGGGAATAACATTTTAAAAACGTAAATATAAGCATTAAATCATTATTTTTTGAAAGATGTGGTCCCATAACTGCAACGGTGTGTGCAAACAAATTTTCATAAAGCGCTAGCGCGCGTTATTCAATTTGAATGCACACACCGTTGCAGTTATGAGACCACATCTTTCAAAAAATAATGATTCAATGCCTAATTATACTTTAAAGCCCAACGTGTCATTTTCTATGTAAACAATTTTTTAGGTATTTACTACTTACTAGGCGGAAAAAAAACCTAATTGATAATTTAAAGGGCTTTTTTCTGAAAAAAATGAATCATAGTCTGCACCTGTAGATTATATATCCTCTCTTAAATTACGAATAAATGAACAATTCTATTGAATGTCTTGAAAACAAATGTCATGGGCATTCCTTTGGTACATTTTTTTTTTTTTTTTTTTTTTTTTTTTTTTACAAAACTCAATAGAATATATTAACGTGTATATTCAATACATTAAGATATTTTCTTTACTCTGGTCTTTAAGAGATTTATATACACGTATATGCATAGTGTTTACTGGTTTTTCACTTTATTGATTTTAAGGATGGTAATTTTTTTTTTAATTTAATTCATTACACCTTATTATACCCTACCCCTGACCCTTGAAAACAAAAATATTTAAAAAAAAATACATATTTTCTTTTGAATTTATACAATGAAACTCATATATACCTTGCTGCCGAAATTAACGGAAAGCAACTCGCGTTGCTCTGTATTGATCAACGGTAGAAAAAATTTGTTTTTTTTAATGCGATATGAAACCTAATTCTTTAACACTGTTTATGAACAACAATAAAAACAGTATTAATAATTTCTCTTAATGTATAGAGGTAACTAAAATTAGGTAAAGTTGTGATTCATTTAGACAGAAATTTATCCTGACCGTTATACATGTAATTTGATCACTTTTTACCGTAGATTTTCGGCATGCATATCACAGTGCATAAATGACTGTTCTATATTTAACTTTATTTCGGACTTTACTTTCCAAATTCAATGTTTGTTTTGTCATATATTCTAATAGTTTAATGTTTACAAAGTGAATTAGCCATTGACTCCTGGCAGACTCTATATTTAGTTGTAATTACAAATCAGACAGATGTTTCTCCCAAGAACTGCTAATCTCTTAAAACAACATTGCGTAATTGTATGCCTTTCATGTCCTGGTCATCAAAGACTCAATGAGTGTATTAAAATTACCTAATACCTGTGAATCTTTCACTCAATTCATTTGATGTCATCAATTTGTCACTTTTACTCATTGTTTAGATTCTTATATATACTGAATTGTATTTGTCAATCTTCAGTTCAGGAGGCCAGACGCATTACCGGCCACTTCCGTCTGTGTCCCTTTTATTGTTTGTTATTGTCCATCTTTGAAATTCGATAATAAATACGGAATCCTTCATCACTTGGTTCTATATCTCTGGAATTGCACCCCACAGCGCGCCTCAACCTTATACCTAGTAGCCTCTACGCCAACATTCCCTCACCTCGATCGTACTGCACACGACGGATGCAGTTCCAGACGAATTCCCTAGCACCGTACGAAATCTACGCGGTCACACATAAAATAAACTTTACATCAGCGCTAGGTTTTTGTCGTAGTTAAAAAGGTATGGTGATAGATTTACGAAACATGTATCTATACAAGAGGTGCTTTTTGAAACATGAATGCAATTACCTCGAAACCAATAGAAACAGAACGAACATTTATCAAGCATCTAGACAATCGAAAAAGATCATACGTGTACGCAAAATTTGAAATATTCTCATGTGCACCTGATTTATTCCTTAAAAAACCTTTAAGAAGGGTTCGTAGTCAACAAGTTACCCATCAGATCTGCATTAAACTTTTTGATTTATCTTTGGCGATAGACAATATTTAGTAAAGCGAAAAACAATCTATTTTGGCGTTAAAATTAATACATTTTCCTGTATGCAGAACTCTTCGTCTAACGGAGGTAAAAATAGCCTAATAATGTCCATGGCCATCCAGCCCTCTTAAAGACATATTGATACTAGATCACAACATTCATAGACAGATTTAAAGTTGGTTCATTATGCATAGATACTGTTTGTTTAGAACTTTACGTACCATTTTCAATTTGTAAAATCTGTTCGTGTGCTTCTGCTATAGCGCTCCCTTGTCATGCTTTGAACCAAAAGTACTTTACACCGTTTATAATTATCTCCGGAATTCTTGGAAATTTCTTTCGCAGAAAAATGCGTAACCGGAAACAAAACTGCGGCACTCCCTGCCTTACTACAGGGTTTTAATTTTTTATTTTTTTTTTGTTGGAAGCGAATTACAAACCTTGCTGTAATGGGACGAACTATGTTTAGCATAAGTGGGTGTACGCCATTGTACAAAATGTAAAGAAAATAAATCAAATCAAATGTTATTTCTCTCATACAAAAGACAACTTGAATGTGACTTCTAATATCTATATTTGTGTGCATGCAACTCTGTTGTCACTGAGTTTTAGATAATCTGGATTCGGTCATGACGGTCTGATTTGTGACTTGTTTGAATGGATAATATTACCTAGAAGAAATATCTTACACAACTATTATTGTAATATGATATCATGCCTAAACATCGGAAGAAAATTGATTGCGTAACAAATCAATGCACACAATTTTTCTTTATCAAATCAGAATTCGATTATCCTTTTTTAGGGTCGATTATAAATACATGTATTCAAATTAAACGGTACGAAATTTGAACGGGAATCAAAATTTCAACCGTCCCCAGTCTGCATTGTTTTCAGTTATTTAAACCACTCTACATACATTTGATGTATGTGGTAATGTTACCGTAATGGGTCATAGCTTCTACCCCAATAATCGCTCGACACGTAAACAGACATACTTTTGAAGCCGCTATCAATAATCTCCTTGTTTTGTTAATGTCGAAGATATTATTTCCAACAAACAAACATTAAACAAATATGATGTATTTTTTTTAAGAGATTGAAGATTCGAAACTGAAACGATAAGTATGACTTTCCGTTTTTTAGTTTTTGTTTGTCTTACATGTATGCATGCAAATGAGTGTCAATACAACAAAAACATGTCGCGTAAACTATATCCTTAACAAAAAACTAGGCACACGTAGGCTTTAAATTATTCCTTGGCGATTTAGAAATAACGGTTTATTATGTACTAGTCTCTTTTTTATAGGTGGGCCTAAAGCTTTATAATTTTCATTTAAACAATAGGCCTACTACACATGTAGTTAAGAAGTAATTATTAAGGAGTTTCTATTACAAACGACCTCAGAAAAATAACACGTTTTTATGTACATCTACTAGTTATGTTCTTCTATACTTAAGAAAATTGATGTCAGGATATCGGGATATAACTCTCCTTGTAAAGCAAGTTATTTTCTTGTCAATAAAATTGTCAAACATTGGACATGAAATGTTTTATTATTAAATATGCAGACCATATAAAAATATCATTAAGGTAAGGTTTGCGGTTTGCAATTTTTAGAAATTGTACCAAAGTAACATACCATTTTGTTCACTATACTAAAGTATTTTTTCTCATGAAATTCAAATGATTTTGCCGGTCCCGTTTTATATCTACAAAAGGTCAAAGTTCATGATTTCAAATTTTCATGTTGATGAAATGTAAATAATTTCGTGAAAATATGTACATTTTATATGTGACTTTTATAGGGGTTATTTATGCTTAACATGTTCGAAAATAATGTCACTATTTATATCATGATTCATTTTTTAAAATTTCTCATGAAATATTTAAAACTAGAATAAAATGCAACAAATGTCTGAATTTTGGACTACTATTTTGTAAACGAAAACATCTTATTTGAAACCTTTCCAAGTCCACCGACTTCAGGAAAAATGTATCTTAGTACATGTGTAATCTGATGTTTCTAAAACACTATTCAAAACCATATGATGCGGACTTCGTTTTTGTGGAAATTGATAAAATGCTTTTGTCCTGTTATTTTTTCAATGAAACTAAAAGAACCCGCGAAATGAAAAGAACCTGAAATCAATTATGACGTCATATAAATTTTGACGTCATAGCTGAAATAAAGGGTAGTTGGTGTTACGTCACAATGAAAATATGTGAGTTATCTCCCTGTAACCGCAAACCTTACCTTAAATAAATTGGACATGTGATGCGCCGCACCGCTCCCCTAAGAAGGAATCAAAACAATTTAATTATTTTAAAAGCTTTGGTACGCGCAGCCATATTAAAATAAATGTATTTAAATTCTTTTCAGATTCCTTCCACTTAAGGTTCTCAGACTGCACCTGCTTTCAAGTTCAGTCATATCAGTTAAAGAACTGTAAGTAAAATATAAAAAAAGAAAGAAAAATGTTGAATAAAAAATGAGGAAATGCATTTGTAGACGTATTTTAATTGAAGAAGGGAAAGGTTTAAATTTGCCAAAATTTGATATTATTTGGAGTCTTAATAAAAAGAATTAGCTTATTAAGCGGCGGGTTCCAGTAACTGAGTGAAAACTCTAGCACTTTTGAGATTGTTGAGTTATTGGAAACAAATCTGGGAGTGGTTGTTAATAATCTAAAAACATCACTTCCTTGTATCGATTCGAATGTATATACAAGGCATGCAATGGTTTCAATTTCTATACAATTGTAAAAAAAAATGAATACGGGTAGGCATCACAATATAACAATTCATAACTCTCAGGAACACTGACACTGACATTTCTCTTTCTCTGTCTGTCTGTCTGTCTGTCTGTCTGTCTCTCTCTCTCTCTCTTTCTCTCTCTCACTGTGCAGTTAAAGGGTGTTTTTTTTTTTTATTAAGACTCATTATATTTGTATACTTCCTTGTCAAAACGGCCACCAATTGAAACAATCGTGATGAATGAAAATATTTTATTTTATTTTAAAAGGATGACTGCTTACATGCGTGTTCTGTTATAGAAAAGTATCCAAATGTATTCAGCCAGCATAATCAAGGATTATTAAGGTCACAGATTAACATTACTAGTTTGGTTACCGATATAACACAAAGGCATTATTCTAGCTTTAGTTTAAGTGTACTTCCCTGTTTATCAATTGAATAAAGAGAGTATTTGTATTAGTTGTGCTAGGTATTAATTTCTATACAATTGTAAAAAAAATAATGAATACGGGTATAGGCATCACAATATAAAAATTCATAACTCTCAGGAACTCGATCCAATTTTAAGCTAATTTTGCATGCATGTACAGTAAGTATGAGTAGGGAGGAAATTAAAAAAATAGGACATTTTGAACTAAATAAAAAAAAAATAAAGAGAAAAAATAAACAGTTAAAAAAATTATGCAGATATTGCATATAGTCAAACCATTAAATTAGAAAATGGGAAATTACACACCTACGAACAGGGACCGGGGGCACGGATAACGTATGTAATTAGAATGCAAAAATAAACGAATTTTTAAAAAAAAAATTATGAACAGGGAAAAAAAGGAACAAAAAAAAAATACTGTATTTATCGTTAACACTTTTGACCAAATTAAACAAAAATTATATTTTACAGACGGATTAATTCTCTCCAAAAGTAAAGAACGGTTTTAGGGAAGCAAGTCTATGTATTTTGTAAGAATTTATTTAAACTTAGAAATATTATATAATAATCTCTCTCTCTCTTTCTCTCTCTCTCAAAAATTTATTTAACGCTCGTTGATAACTAAATAACACTAAGACGACAATGATGCAAGGTATGTGTAATTCTTGCTGCGCTCGCCACAACGGTAGCACCGTAAAACATATTAAGACCACTTGAATGGCAACTTAGGTTTTTTATTATTTTTTCTGTCTCTTTATATTAAAGGATAAAACAATTGCTGGCCTTTGACAAAACAATTTAGTTGGTAGATGTGTGATTAGTACTGTTCCTTACCAAAATATATATTGTTTCTGGTCTATCAATTTCATGGACGGACAGGCAACAGAAACACGCATACCAATTAACAGTATTACGTAAAAAGTTAAGGGACCCACTTACAATGCTTAATCTCGTATATCTTGACTGGTTTCCGCAACATAGGGTGTAACTCTATTTATCTCTCTCTTACTTTGGAAGTTGGAGGGGGTTTGGATTAAGACTCTTTTTCCTCTGCATACTTCCTTGTCAAAATGGCGGCCATCGTGATGAAAACAATCTTTCGAGCATGTGTAAACAAATAAAGCTACAATGATGCAATTTACAGAATGTTACAAGGTAGTTTTTTTTTTCTAGATTCCAAAAAGTCTAATCTTATAGTTTGCATTATAAATACACCCTCTCTTGCCGTTTCCATCTCTCTCTCTCTCTCTCTCTCTCT
>WFKH01011926.1:31723810-31737828 GCA_016163765.1 Magallana hongkongensis
ATTGATAAATGCCGGGGTAGATGTAAATCTCAGAGAAAATTATAAAATACCCCTTACAGCTGCATGTAAAGCAGGATGTGTAGATGTTGTTGATGAGTTGATTAAAGCGGGGGCTGATATAAATCTAGCTGATGAAGAAAAAACACCACTTATGGCTGCATGTAATCAAGGAAATTCACATATAGTTGAATTATTGGTAAAAGCTGGGTCTGGAGCCATTTCCAAAGGTGGACTTGAAACATCACTGACAATTGCATGTTTGAAGGGACAATTGGAAAAAGTTGAAAAAATAATTCAAGCGGGAGCCGATGTTAATTTAAGAGATGGAGTTCTCACACCATTAGTTGCGGCATGTTATATGGGACATTTGAGTGTTGTTAAAGAAATGATAAAAGCTGGGGTCAATGTTAACCTAATCAACAAAGATAAAACACCTCTAACAGCCGCATGTCAGGGAGGACATTCAAGTGTAGTTGAAGAGCTAATAAACGCAGGGGCATGTGTTAATTTGAAAGATAAACATAAGATACCAATCATTTTCTCATGTTCTAGTGGAAATTTGAAAGTTACTAAATTGTTACTTAAGGCAGGGGCTGATGTTAATTTTAAACATGAAGGTGAAACACCTCTCACTGTTGCTTGTTCCGGTTGCTACATCAGTATAATTCAAGAATTAATAAAGGCAGGGGCTGATGTCAATTTAAAGGTTGGAGACGAAACACCATTATTCATTGCATGTGTTAAGGGACATTTATCTTTAGTTCAAATGATCATAAAGGCAGGAGCTGATGTCAATTTAGGAGATGGAACCCGTACACCATTAACGGCAGCATGTGTTGCTGGTAATTTGAATGTAGTTAAAAAGTTAATAAAAACAGGGGCTGATGTCAATTTAAAGGGTGGAGACAAAACACCATTGGTTATTGCATGTGGTAAGAAAAATTTATCTTTAGTTCGAAAGTTAATAAAGGCAGGAGCGGGTGTTAATTTAGGAGATGGAACTGATACACCATTAACGGCAGCATGTGTTAAATGTGTTGATGGTGATTTGAATGTAGTTGAAGAGTTGATAAAGGCAGGGGCTGATGTCAATTTTAAGGGTGGAGACAGAACACCATTAATCATTGCATGTTATGGGGGACATTTAGAAGTTGTAAAGCAATTGATAAATGCCGGGGTCGATGTCAATATCGTAGACGGAGATGATACACCATTAACAGCTGCATGTAATGAAAATCGTTTAATTGAAACTCTTATAGATGCTGGATCTGATGTAAATTTTCAAACTTCTGATAAAACAGCTCTCATAGCAGCGTGTTATGAAGGACATTTGAGTGTAGTTGAAACACTGATTAAAGCAGGCGCTGATGTTAATCTAACGGGAAAAAATGGACAGTTTACCCTACTAATAGCAGCCTGTGAAAAAAATAATTTGAAAACAATCAATGTTTTGATAAGGGCTGGAGCTGATGTCAATCTAATAGGTGAGTGTGGTGAATATACCCCACTAATAGCTGCATGTGTTGTTGGTCATTTGGATGTGGTTAATGTTTTTATTACTGCTGGGGCTGATGTTAATTTACAAAGCAATGATAGAGAGTATACGCCTTTAATAGCTGCATGCACAAACAACCATCTGCATTTAGTTGATGTTTTGATAAAGGCTGGCGCTGATGTCAATAAAACAGGAACATTAACTACACCACTAACAGCTGCGTGTCAAGGTGGGCATTTAAAGATAGTAGATGCTTTGTTAAAGTGTGGGGCTGATGTCAATCTAGCGGGTGAAACTGGAGAATACACACCATTGCTTGCTGCGCCTCAGGGTGGACATTTGGAAGTGTTTGATCTTTTAATAGAAGCAGGGGCTAATCTCAGTATGTTTGACTAGAAAGTTAGACTAATGTTGTATTATATTTACATGCATTTCAAACCGCTGAAAAATGTATGTAGATATTTCGATTTTAGGACAAATCGTATTTAATTATCAGAGGTACATGCATAAAGGGGTTTTAAAATGGACAAAATAGCTGAGTTTATACTGAACAACTTTGTTTTGGCTCATAATTTGATATATTTATAAGTGACTGCATAATTGCTTTTTTCATTTATAAAACTATTTAACGCAATCATCACAACAGCTAAATTAAAGCAAATGAATACAATGTAAGCGTATGAGTTAATTTCTGCGGTCAAAGAAATTGGTAGATTTCAAAATGAGCAAATATTTAGCGTTCTATTTTAATTCATTTATAAAATGAAAAATTTGAAAAACAATGAATAGCAAGCGCAATGTATGTGTTTTTAGATTATTGTTCTATAATAAGTAGAATTTATATAAACGTACATAAGGATTTTCTTTTAAAGTTAAGGGGAAAAATCATTTTAACGTAAGATTTCAAAAATATGCAATGATATAAATCTTTCAACGCATGATTGGTATTTTATCCTCGTGAATCTGCGAAAGTACACAAGAATCCGTTCGTATATTGATCTGTTTATATATTAATATTTATGTAAGACTTTCTGATCTGACTAGGAGCTTAAAAGATGAGACAACACCTGTATTGCGAATTTAGTCATTTTATTAAATGACTAGAAATTAACCAATATAAGGGAAGATTATTTTACATCAACTTGCATAAAATTTACGACCAAAATCTTTACACTTTAGCTAATAATCTCCCCTGTTAATACTGAGTATGATATAACAGTTTAATACAATAATACAAATAAAAAGTTGGCGTCATATAAAACAAAAAATGACACAAAGAGCAAACCATGGTTTGCCACTAACGTATAATGGAAACAGAAGACGTTTGTAGAAAACGCCAACTAATGTGGACTAGCCAGATCAGGATAGGAAACAGCAAAGACAAACAAAAACAAAAGGGGACATTGCGGTTTAGCTTAGTTAACTAAAATCAAAAAATTCACAACTCAAATGTACATGTGAGTAAACTATTAAAATATCACAAAATAATGTGAGACATATTCGAGTTCTTTAACCCCATAATGCTGCCTAATTTATATGACATAAAGAAAAAACCAGCGGGCACAGCTCTCAGTAAGGTAAACAATATCTGATATGACTAACTACCTATATAACACAATGAGGCAAGAACATACAATTATACAGACATCAGCCAAAACAATTACATGTATTAACAAAATATTTCTTAAATGTAAACACAAACACGAAAACATTGGCACAGCAGTTAGCATCAGATGAGTATTGTTTAGTTAAAAAATGTACCAAAAGTAATACATGAAAAAAAAAGAAAAAGAAAAGGGGTTAACAGCAGTTCAAGTCTGACCTACAATAGATATCATCACAGCAGTTGAATTCTGACCTGTGTGATATAGGTGATAGCAGTTTACATCTGACCTATCACCATGCTATAACTTGAAACTATTAATTCTAATATATTTACGAACTGCATCAGAGTTTCACCTTCCCATTTTCTGTATACAGTTCTCTGAAAACCCAAGTTGTGCTGCATGTGTAGCAGCCCCTATCCTAAAGCTATGACCTTTATAGAGTGCGGGATTAAGACCAATGAACCGTATGGTGTTTTGTAAATGTTTTGTCACAAAGCAATAAGTAACTGGGTCATCCCCCCATAAATTGAAACAACGGGCCAGATTTATGTTGAAAAATTGGTACACAGGCAATTGTGCCTCACATGAAATTCACGTTAAATTCACATGATTTTTAACGTGAAATTTTCACGTGAAATTCATGTGAAAAGAGCACTCACACGAATTTCGCGTGAAATTTTTTTTCGTGAAATTCATGTGAATGTGTTTCACATGAAATTTTAGTGAAAAATGTGTGACATTTTCACGTGAAATTCACGTGAAACACGTTCACGTGAAATTCACATGAACAAATTCACGTGAACTTCACTTAACGTGAAATTCATGTAAAGTTCACATGAAATTCACGTGAACTTTAATGTGAAATTCACGTGAAGCTCTTTTCACGTGAATTTCACGTGAGGCACAATTGGCTGTGTATGAATTGATATAAAGAATGAACTGGGCACGTATCAGTATTTGTTGAAGCTTTCAAGTGAATTTGGAACAATTCTTTAGACTTGTTTGTTTTAAAGTTCTTAAGAACTAGTGAACCTTGTTGAAATTCAAAAGAGATATCTTCTCTTTGGACAACAGAACTTACATGTGACTTATGTTTAACCACTAATTCCCATATGCGTAAAAAGGCATTAAAGGGAAGAAGAAAAATAGATTTCAACAGAATTCTATGCATATTATTCAGGACAGCTGATTGCAAACCTGTCACTAACCGAGATAGAATTGGGGCAGTAATTGGAAGACGAGAGACCTTGTTAAGAGCCGAGTAATGACAACCCTGTAAAATCTTTCTTACCAAAAATGTATTTGTCGTATCTGATAAACCTAAAATTTTATGAACATAACTGACTGCCGAGATGTGCGTAGAAATACTATTTGGAGAGTAACCATTACAAAATAGGTGTGCAATAAAGTTGCATAGTATAGCTGGGCTAAAGGGCAAGGAGGAAACTTCTGGAAATCTTTGTAACAACATCCGCCATGTCCTGCGGTATGCCGATTTTGAACTATTTGCTAAAGAAGCAGCCAAAAGACTGCGAGCCTCTTTTGTCAGATCTTCAAGAGATCCTGTGGGATGGGTGTCTGCACCCTGTCGAGGTGTGGGGAGGACTGGAATGCAGCCTGGAATTGAAAGCGTGATAAGCGGTCAGCTGTTACATTGTGTTTTCCTGGTATATGTTTTGCACGAAAATGGATATTGTATGAGAGTGTAGCTAAATCCAAGCGTCTTATTAAACGCATAATTGACTTGTCCTTTGATGTTTGTTTGTTTGTTTATGATATGAACCACTGCCATGTTGTCAGACATAAATAAAACTTTTTTGTCTCTCATACTACTTCCCAAAATTTCAATGGCTAAAACTATGGGGAAAAGTTCCTTTACAGCAATCTGATATCTGACAAGATCATCATCCCAAGATGAAGCAAACCATGAAGACCCTAATGTTGCTGCAAAGCCATGACAGCCTGATGCATCTGTGTGTAGGGTGACGTGATCTGATGATAACCATTTTGGCGGCAAGAAAAAAGATTTGCCATTAAATGATTTAATAAATGTTAGCCATGTATTGATGTCTGCCTTTGATTCGTCTGACAACTGAATTTTGCTATTTGGTTCAGACAAACCACACGTGAGATCTATAAGTCTTCGAAGAAAGGCTCGACCTGGAACCACTACTGAGCATGAGAAATTAAGTAGACCTATCAGAGATTGCAGATCTTTTAATGAAGTAGATTTCTCGTGGAACATTTTTTCTAGTGCCAATCTAGTCTTTTCCACCTTGTGAATAGGTAACCTTGCTTGCATTATTTCAGAATCGATCTCTATCCCATATATAATAATTTTTGTAGAGGGAGGTTGAGTTTTTGACATTTTTATTGGAACCCCAATCTTTTTGCAAATATAAAGAAATTGAGTCAAATCATGCATACAATCCAAAGCATCCCTGGGCCCAATAAAGAAGAAATATCTAAAATATGTGACATACCCCCTCCCTTATACATGTACTTTGTCTGCATGATCCATTGCAATGCAACACTTAACTTTTCAAATAATTAATATGAACTACTTGCTCCCATAGGCAAGCATTTGTCAAAGTAAAATTTTCCCTCCCATGAGAAACCTAGTAGGTGATAATCAGAGGGGTTAATAGGGATAATCCGAAAAGCATCCTCTATATCTGTTTTTGCCATTAGACAATATGGCCCATATTGTTGCACCAAGTTGATGACCCAGTCAATCGTGTCATACTGTACCACAGAATTTTCCTTGGGAATATTTGTATTGACAGAGTTATTTTTCGGGTATGATAGATCATGGATAATTCTAAACTTCCCAGGTTCTAATTTAGGGACTATTCCTAACGGGTATGAAACGAAAGGAGAAAATGGTGGCTCAGAGAATGGGCCAGCAATACGATCGAGCGATAACCCCTTGCTGATATGCGCATTTATAACCTCCCCATGAGAAGCCGTTGATTTATGATTTGATGCAATATGTGACTGTGGTGTTTCAGTGCATCCTAACGAAAACCCATAAGTAAAGCCATCTATTAAATACTTTTTTAATTGCTCGTCTTAACCTTGAAGTTCTTCACTAAGTTTTTTCTGGTTTTACTGGGGTTGGAAGTTTTAATGTCAGTGTTGGACTGTGAGTTATTTTTACATTTGAATTTTGGGTGGTTTGCTTTACAATTTTGGCAAATGTGTGTGAAGGGACAGGGGGTTGATTTGCATCTATCTCCCTGGTTGTAGGCATAACAGAATCTAATCCCCCCAGATCGCCCTGCAGTTGCCTGCTTCCCACGAAAGGGCTGCCCGAAGTTTTGTTTTGTAGACAAAGCAATTACCTTTCCACTTAACTCCTCAACAGGTTTTTGCCATGGGAAATCAACTGATTCCCGTAATCTTCGAAAAGATTCGTCATAGGATCTCCATGCCGAATCACCATGGAGCTTGTGCATTTCCCTAACAAAGGACATGTACTTGAGCAGGTGAGGAGTTAACTCTGTTTTTTTCTGAATGTTGATACCTGTGAACACTAAAAATGCATCTGTCCATTGATTAATAGAAAGAGGTGTTTTTGATTTTGAAGTATGTTGCAGATTGATTACACCAGGTGAAACTAAAAGAGTCACAGGGTCTTCCTCTTGGTGTGATAACAAAAATCTAATGTCAATGTATTCATTTGGCCAGATTTTTGATTTAATTTTGACAGAAATTGATGCACCAAGAGGAATCCCATCTGTGATTTGAATACATTCTGATGATTGTTTGACATTATTTGCTGTGCCCGCTGGCTCACCTTCAAACACTTTATTAATCAAGTCTGACACTGTTGAGGACGTTCCCTGCTCGGACACTGTTGAGGTTTCAGATTCATGGGATTGATCACTGTGGGGAATGGTAGCATTGGCCACTTGTGTCTGGCTGGCCTGGGAGGACTGAGAGTCGCTGGCGATTTCTGAAGCTGTGCTGTCATGCATGTGCATGGCGGCATTGGCCTGTTGTTGGCGGATTATTTCGGCTGCCAATTGCTGGTAGTCGATGTCTACCCTTGCC
This sequence comes from Magallana hongkongensis, assembly GCA_016163765.1. Taxonomy (NCBI): domain Eukaryota; kingdom Metazoa; phylum Mollusca; class Bivalvia; order Ostreida; family Ostreidae; genus Magallana; species Magallana hongkongensis. The sequence continues at coordinate 31,730,969 of WFKH01011926.1, forward strand.
TTTTTTGTACTTGTGGGAGGGCTCCCAGTGGCTGGGGGATCCAGAGTCGATTTTCGCTTCCTGCGTGGAGGCATGGTTTCTACAACAGTTCATTGGATAATAAAATATAAGGTATACAAGGGACATAAAATGCCTTAGATGTTGTATATATGTTTGCTTATTCAAATTGCTAGCTTCCCAATCTACAGAGAAATAAACAATGCATGCTGTTTCAACTGGATTAAATTTATATCCATTAATAAACTTTGTATTTAACACAACTGTTGCTAGCAAATTATACAATTCTAGAAAGAGCGAGATACATGTCAACTATAATTGCACTATGTACCTATTGTACAAGTGAAATGAATCCGCAGAGACTGCATGTTGCATAACTCTGACACTTGTCGCTAGACTGATTGAGAGTGTTAATGTCTAAACGATTTAAAATATTTGGACACAATACTATATCATGTGTGCCCCCAACTGTATAAGTGAATAGAAATGATCTCACTTGTGTGTAGTAAAAACATAAATTGTTGCGCACAACACTGGAATCTGTATTAACACTTCTACTGTATGTGTATGACTATTACTTACATGTTACTCTCCCTGTAATACTGGATAACACACTAACTGCGTATGCTCATAAAAATTGTGCACACTTCTCTGAAAGGTGATCTTAAAATGTTGCACACTACTCTGCGTGTGAATGGAAGTTGCACACTACTCTGCGTGTGATTGAAGCATGCACGCTACTCTGCGTGTGATTCTAAACTTTGCACACTACTCTGCGTGTGATTCTAAAATTTGCACACTACTCTGCGTGTGGTTCATAAAGTTGCACACTACTCTGCGTGTGGACTTAAGTTGCACACTACTATACGTGTGGTCTAAAGTTGCACACTACTCTGAGTGTGCTCTACAAAATACACACAATACACTATGTGTGTCAGGTCTACAAATTAACACATGTCTCTGTGTGTGAACTTGAAATTATATTTATAGTTATATTGTACACAAAGGTCATATTGAAGTTTTTTCGCAGCATACCATACTAAGTGTGAACTCAATACTTTCAAATCGCTGCATCAGAACAGCATTTTATGCTACTACGTCTATATAATGACTGCGAAATACCTATAGCACAGAAAATTTAAATCGTTCAGAATTCAATCAGTTCTCTTAAAATGTTGCATAATGAATTGTAGAGTAACGTATATGACAATAATAATAACCCTACTTTTAACCATATATTCAACCTTAAAACAAACGATACTTATTAACTGGCCTGGAAAATTGAATAACAGCTATCCGTATGCTATGCATGAACTTCCTCATATGTCTGGAATGACCCTCACTGTGCACTCCATCTCTTCCCAGGTATGTCAGGACTGCCCAAAACCCTCGGTGCGCCCAGAAGTTGATCCCGGCCATATCCTTTGTCTGTTCCTTCAATAGGATGTTGGTCCGGACGACATCCTCGTTGAATGTTGGCGTGGATGCCCAAGGTTGTCGATGTAAAAGTTGACCAACAATGATTTGCTGCATTCCTACTTCTTCCTTTAAATACGAAGCATACGCTAGAATGTTTTTGACAACCTTTTCCGGGGTATCCGTACACAGATCATTGCTGCCCAGCTGCATGAAGCAAATCGACGGGGGTGGCGATGTGAAATTCAAGAATTCGAGGCAGTTCGGTATTTTACGAAATGTCAATCCTCCACGGGCTCGGATGTCCACCACAAACGAAGTGTCGAAATTTAAGTTCTTGTAAGACACATTAGAATCAATAAAGTCTCTAAGTCGACGGATATATGAATGACCCAATAGACATACGCGAGTCACTGAATCTGACGCCATTGTTTACCAATTAGCTCTGGACGATGACCTGACGATCCTGGGAAATTAAACGTTAAATTCACATAATAACTTACTGATGTTCTTTTTAAGGATTTCCGATAAGTCCTTGAAGCACTTTTTATTGTTTTGACAAACAATAAACAGATGATTAGACGATAATTCTGACGATAAATTCTGTTCGTTTACACTAAACACTAAAGTCCGCCAAAATGACGCTGAAACTTGTCACGCGTACTGACCCACAGAATTTGATTGGTCAACAAGCATTGCGGGTAACCCCTGATGCTGAACCCCTGAAGGCACTATACATACTAATAAATCACATTAAAAGAAATCTCATAAAGTTTACATAAATGTTATTATTTAACAATAATCCTGTAATATGTATATATCTATTGTAAGTGAATTATTATAAGCGGCTTACAAGGAAAATAATGTAGAATATATTACTAAGACAATGAATAGATTTATTTGCAGTGAAAATTAAAGATGATAGAATGTTTTAAATGCAGTTTCATTTTCAGTGGTAACTATAAATGATTTCTTTTAAGGTACATTTTATTCGAATATTCATGTAGATATTGTATATATAAGTGTGGCAATAACATACTTTTCTCTTAAGCAGTACCATGTGTTTGTTTTCATGAAAAATGACAATAACAAACTGTCTCAAAAATACATAATATAAAATGTTGGGTTTTTTTCTCCATTTATTTAATATAATGCAAACAAAAGTGTGGGGTTTATTTTGGGTGAGAAAACACTAGAGATCAAATGTGTATTCAGTATCATTAAGATGATCTCACAATGTCATAATTAATGAAGAGATATATATCGTCTGAAGTTCCCTTAACGTTCATATTTAAATTTTGTTTCCTTCCTGATAAACCGATTGAAATGTTTACTTTATGTTCACCGTTCTCACAATATCATAGTTAATAAAGAGATACATGTGGTCTGAAGTTCCCTTAACGTTCATATTTAATTTTTGTTTCCTTCCTGATAAACCGATTGACATGTTTACTTTATGTTCACTGTAAATATTAAGATGTTTGATTGCTTGTAGAATTCATTCACGTTCATGCAATTTATTTCATTTTTGATTAAATTAAATATGTATCAAATTATCAAGTGATTTGCTTCAACTGTATTATTCACATTCATTTTTATACAATTGTAAAGATATTGAAATCGTTACATGCCTTGTTTATGCATGTAAAATTACAGAGTTTCAATGTTATACCATGATGCATGGATGTGCAATACATTTACAATGTATCATTGTACATTTTAATATAAGTGCATGTATTTCAAAGACAAAATATGGTAGATGAATTAAATTTTTTTTTATTATATACCAATTAATTTTCCTTTCTTGATACTGTCAATTTTACAGAGTGTGATCCGATTTTCCGGATCACCACACTGTGGTTTTCCGATTCCGTATCACCACTCTGAAACTGATGACGTAGTACACATAAAATAACGTCTGTATTTTAGCTCGTTTTAAAAGAGTTCATCTAAAAATCGATTGTTATATAAGTAAACGTCATACAGTTGATTTTAAAAAGATAGTTTTGTAATCAAATCTTATAAATGGACAAGGGTATATAATAAATCCTTATTCTCGCGTCTCGTTTGATCGGATGATCCACGCCTGGCAACTCGACGTAATCCGGCCCTTTGGCTCAAGTTACTGTTAAAATAATATATATAATCCAACTTTAAAATAAACGTCCATTTATCCAGCTACATTCCGACAGTTTCCATTAAAAGGTTTATAACGCTATAAATTCAAGTGAATCATATCATTTTGAGTAAGTTTTTGTTCAGAAATAACTAATATCTACATCATTTCAAAATGATCAATAATTATAGCAATATTTAACATTTGCTAAATTAGAAGCTTTACAAAATATATATTTTTAAAGTTTCAATTAATGCTGTCTGTTACAGGTGATGATAGTTAAAGCCTCCTGATTTTTCAATTTACCCCCTTATTTTCTATGTGTTTGATGAATAACTTGCCAGAATAATTTTTTTCTTCAGAAAACCTGCTTTTTCTAGTAATTATCAGAGAACATTATGCTCTAATTTGACTCTGCCAACACTTATCTGAGGACATCATATCAAACCAGTGCCTGTATTGTTCTAGTTCTACATTTTTATCATCTCCACTCGTATAATTATAAGCATCAGATACATCATACATGTGTACACATGTCTAAACGACGAATCTATATACTGTGGAATCATCATTGTTTGTGGGGACCAATGTTAATGGCTTTTGTGGGTAACCCTTGTCCACGAATTTCCATCCCCTCGAACGTATATACAAGCATTTGTTTAATATTTATTTAAATTGTCCCGATTACATTACCAACGAAATTACATCTCCACGAACCAGGAAAATTTTGGCTACCCACGAGCATTGACACCCACAAATAAAAATAATTTCCACAGTATATGATTTAATGTGAAATAGTTTACCGTTTACTACATTATTTCAATGCTCTATTTTATTCAGAAAGGTGGAGTTATATTTTACCTGAACATTGTAAAACATTTTTGAAACCAGCTGATTATTAACATGTACATGGATGATAATTTTGGCCATTTTTTTTATATGATGCAAACAAAGATGTGTTGTTTGTTTTTAATGTGAAAATATTTCAGATCAAATGTGCATTAAGTATCATTAAGATGATCTTACAATATCATATATAGTATAGTGACATAGATGGTCTGAAGTTCCCATAACGTTTATTTTTTGTTTCCTTCCTAATAAACTTATTTTTATGTTTACTGTATGATCACTGCATGTTTTAAATGAACAAAGTTTGCTTGAAGAATTCATTTACGTACATGTAAATTTTTGATTTTTGATATATCAAGTGTTTTGCATCATTTGAATAATGCTTATTCATTTTTATACAATTGTAAAGAAATTGAAACCATTACATGTCTTGTTTATACATGTAATTATCTTGTTTCAATGTTATATTGTGAAACACAATATATTGATATGAACACTTATTGTTCATTTCTAATTATGACTAGAAAAAATAACAAATTGGTTTTGTTCACCTTCAAAAATTCAAAACGTTGCAACTTTTATACGGTTGATAGAATTGTTATTAATCTCTGAATGTTATGTTTAAGGCGTTGTTGGTTAACAATGCTGTACGTTTGTATTAATATTTCTTTCATTGATTCTATGTAAATAAAATGATAAAGACGATTCAACCTTTGTTTCGGTTATATTGATAATATATTGAATAATTTAGTAAAATTGGATAGTGTCAGTTTGTTTAAGACCCAAGTCTTTAACCTTGGAAAATGAATATTTACACCAAAAACAAAAGAAGAAATTGATTGATACAAGTATTTTATTTTTGTGTTAATAATTTTGATCTACATATATTGACTAATATTCCCATCTTAAATGACTTGTACCAGCCCGCATTAACAAAGCATTAACCATAGATAAAAAACATACAACATTTAAAAACAAACATGACATCATACAAAAACCAGCAAACAAACCTGTGCAAGTGTGTAGAAAATAAACCAACTATTTTATGGATTTTCTATTACGAAGATCGAAGAGGAAAAATGACAATAAATGAGATTCAGAAAGGCACCAATATCAATAAACAAGGAGGTCGTTAGATCACGTTCTTGTCTTAGCAGCAATTAACCAATGCATAAAAATAATGAAATAAAGGTATACAAATACAAATGTTTTATTTCACAATGTCAAGTCACCATACATGTACGCCCACATCCTGTTCATCATGAGAGTCGGACGTCTTGGATGGATGTGAACTCCTATTGTTTAGCTTACTGTTATTGACAGATCTTAAATTCGGGAAACACAATGTGCAATGTGCAGGAAGCACTCCTGTTAATTGTATTGTAATTCTAATATATTTATAAACCTGTTGGTAAAATCGAACAAAGCAATATGCTTTAAAGTTTCATATTAAAAATTTAATATATGTAGCTATGTTTGTAGCCGTTGGTAGAATATAACTAAGCTTGGGCCGTTGTTAAAAAATATATTTATTATACAGAAAAAAATTAAATTTTGTAATTCTACAAGTAAAACACAATCACAAGACAATTAGACATAGACAAACATAGAAAATGAAATGAAACAGTAATATTACAATATAGAATGAACTTAAATTTATTTCATTAATTCTCACCGGGACAAACCATCCTAATACTTTAAGTACATCGCTATACCGTATATTGTTCTGACCCGTTCAAGGGCTAGGCGGTGAGTGCCAGTCCTGTGTAAGATTTTGGAGGGGAAGAGTGCTGAATTAGTCATGTGACCCTATTGTCCAGTATTGCCATTGTCCACATTTAAGATTTTAAACTCTCATACATAAAAACTCACTTAACACATGTATACACATCAAACACGTACGCCAGTGCTGTAATTTAATACACAAATGGTATAACTGATTACATGTATGTAGAATGGATATAGTAGAAAATGTCACACTGAATATCAATTTTTGAGAAAGGGTGGGAAATAGATTATTTTATTTATTTTAGCAACGTCATAGAAGCACAAAGAACGACTAATGTTGCCAATACTCTATTATATTATGATTTTATATATTTGTAAAATGGCGATTAAATTTGGACTTTATCAACCATGGTCCTCTTGTGCATTGAGCATTATCATACCCGTATTAGACTTGAAAAACATTCTGAAAGTCCCTGTGTAAAATGCAGCTCGGATACGATTGATTGTTTAAGTTGTTATAACTTGCTTCAAGCATTGGTCATAGGACTTCATATCATAACATAGAAAATAGATAATGGGCATGGAATATAAAGTTCTAAGTCATCAAGTCCAAGTTGTTGTCCCTATTCAAGTGTCTTCAGGTATATTGATACGATTGTTTCTGTTGTCCAAATAGTTGTAGTCCTTGTTGTGAATAACATCTTGGTTCCGATTCAAGTGTCTTCAGGTATGTCGATACGATTGTTGCTCTTGT
>WFKH01011926.1:31741802-31752977 GCA_016163765.1 Magallana hongkongensis
CCCCCCCCCCCCTCCCCTGAGGTACATGCATTATGATGTGCTCGCATCCCCCCCCCCCTCCTTTTTGCATTATGCTCGCTTTGCTAAGTAGGCCCCATTGTTATAGTAGATGATTAAATAGACAAACCTAAACTTAATGACTACGCATTGCATATTTTTTGAAGAAAAAACCAAGAAGACAGATATGACATTTCGACAAATACAGCGGATTTTTTTAGTATCTGTTCTTTTTAGCTACACTGAATGTCTGACAACCAAACAAAACACCGTCACACCAACATACTTATCTCACAGGTACACATAAGACAGCAACTCGCGAGTAAATTCGGAAGTTTGGATTTATCACGATTGCGAAATGTTATCACGAATATTTTCTATAATTTTTTATCTGCTTCCAAAGACGGGGGCTCTTTATTATTCAATTTTTTTACTTGTAATCTTAAAAATGTTACCATGGGAAGAGAGGTTTGGAATTCAACTGCGTTGTTTTAACCATAAACAAAGTGGCCAGCTCTTGTAATTAAAAGCTGGAAAACAAATAAACAAAAACAAACACTTTTTTGAATGAGGACTTTTGGTCTAAATTTGACTTGGCCTCAAATTTTGGCCTGGCCTCAAATTTGGCTTGTACAAAATTTTTTTGTCTCTATTTTATTATCATATTTTATTTACATATTTGATGATTTTATTGAATTTTAATGATTGTGCAATACACATGAATCATCACACTAGATGGCTTTTAGTGTCTTATAGTAATAATTCTATTGAAACATATTTGTGACTACAGGTACATGTATGAGTGATTAATTCTAATAGATTTTGATCAAGTCTGCTTTAAATTCCAAAGTAATTTAAGAATGTAATACTGCCATTGTATTAGCATGGCATGGGTTTTTTTTCAATGTACATTGTAATTCAACTCAGACTGCTCTCAGTATCGGCCATTTCCTATATAAATACTTGTTTGAGAAAAAAAATAGTTGCAGAGACCAATTTGTGTTCATTCCAACCAACAGTAAAGGTCACAAAATGTTTTGCGTTGTTCAATGTTCTGATATTGAAGTTCCCAAAATGTTTCCTAAATATACACATGCATGAAACTCTACTCTAATCAGAACGTAATGATTAATGGCATCGCTGAATCAAGTTATTGGGAGATGCAGTGTTGCAGTCATTCACAAATGACATTATATTAGACCGAATGCTGTTTACCTGAGAGATGCATTTTGCCTAAAATAAACTTTATAACTAATCAGATCTATAACGAATCGTCAAGTACATGTACACTGCAATACTGTAAAGAGCCCCCTTCCCGACTTTTTGTATGCAATATGCAACACGTTGATCGTGATTTCGTTTTTTACTCTTTTTCTAATTGAATTTTCCACCTTCACAACATATACATGTACATAAGTGACACATCTTGTACATTAGTTGATACAATCATTTTGGAAAACTTTTGACTTTTTGATACTGTACAGTCCTGGTGTAGTAAAAGTAAATTTTGAGAGAGAGAGAGAGAGAGAGAGAGAGAGAGAGGAGAGAGAGAGTGAGGGAAAGGGGTAGGGGCATTGTTTACAAATGTTTATAATATATAAACCATATTCATGTGATAGGACCCTGTTCTACATGTACATGGATACTTGAAAGAGGATAAAGAAAACAAACCCATTGCAGTTCTAAACAAAATAGAAAAAAAAACCAACAAAAAAAACATTAAAGAAACAATTTAACCATATATACCACAGTACTACAGCCAATCACATATTTTTGCGAAAGCTTTCATACTCCTTATACATGTATTTACAATTTTTTATTAGCATATATTTTTCGATCAAAAGCCTTTCTAATATAACAGTTTTTAATTCATGTATATTTGGATTTGCGTTACTTTTATATTTACAAGAAAATAATTTTTGCTTCACAAAAAGAACTACCAAGTGAACAAATTTATAAATTTCTCTATTTTTATATTTTCCAAAAAGAACTGGTTGTTTATCAAATATTATTAAAAAACAAAATGTCTCAAAATATATTCTTCAACATCAGTCCATAATTCTTTCACTACAGTACATTAATAAAATAAATGTTAAATACTCTCTCAACTCTTTTACAGAAAGTGCACACAGGAGACTCTACTTTTTTGTTTTGAAAAGATATTTATTTGTCGGAAATTTTCTATGAAGAATTTGGAATTGTAATCAATGTAATTTTGATTCTTGTGTAGATTTAAAATGGATTTCAAAAGTTTTGTTCCATGTTTCTTGTGCATAGTTATGACCCTTTTCTCTCCATTTTGATTTAGATGTACATGTTTCTCCTTTTTATCTAATAATAAGTTGTACATAAGTTTGCAACCTTTACAATTATTAGGGGATAATTATTAGTAAACAGTAGGATATGATTAGGGATAACAGGTCCATATTCTTTTATGATTTATAAGTTTGGTATGTATAAATCTTTGTGTATGCAATCTGGTCCTTACAGCAGTTCTTATACCTCGGTTTTTTACTTATCAACAGATATATCTCAATAGATGTTATTCTTTATTGACACTCGGTTAAGAGATCACTTTTTCGAGAAAGGTAACAAAAAGCAGCTGTTGTTTCTACTTTTAGAAACTGCTAAAAATGAGTATAATTAACTGGGACACTTATAAGGGAAATCTAAGTAAAGTTTAAAGTTATGTAAGAATATGCCCGTATTATTTACTAGATTCTAATGTCGTTTTTAAATACCAGAGTTATATTCAAAAGGAGTCAAAGTCAATGCCAAAGCCCTTTTTAGTGTCATTGTTTTTTGCAATTTGCTCTAACTGTTATATACCAAGTTTGCAAGTACATTCTTAATGTCAATTTGATTTCAACAGATATCGATTTTAAATCCAAGTAGAATCATTTGTAAAGTATTATTTTTCTTGTGTTCAATTGTAAATTCGAAGTTTTGGGATTGGTGATGTTTATCTGGTTTTAAAATCAAGCATTTTAAAAAAAAAAATACATTCTTTTTAAGCCTGTTGTAACAATAAAGAATTGATTGTGAAAAATATCCAAATGGGATGACACACGCAATCGATCGCGGATCTAATGGATGGGGAATTCAAACTTATAAAGGTCACTTATTAAATTTACCTATAATAGGGGCCTCGTCCCCCCTACCCATAAATATCCACCCCCCCACCACCCCCGGATATTGAAATTTTCTGAATTCACTCACGTGATGAGATGATCATGTGCCTATTTCAGACCAATGGTTAATAATTAATTCTCATTGTGATAGAGACCATGATGAATAATTTTCTCTTCCCCAGTAAATTTGCTGGTATCAGTTACTGTTTACAATTTGTACGAGTTTTGTTTTTTGTTTTTTCATTTAGATTGATATCGTTCCTATTCAGTCATGGTTGAACAATGTACTTTAGTAAAAGAAATATATATCTTTCTTTTTTATTTGAAAAATTAAAAAAACCAGACTGAAATAATGGTGATTGGCAATGACAAGTAATCAGAAAAATCGAAGTACCAATCAGGCAATGTTATTCCCCCCCCCCCCCCCCCCAAATTACCATCATCCCTGTATCCACCCTAAGGAAAAAGAATGGACCCAAAACAAGTAAACAGAATATGTAATAAAATTTAGTCAATATTCTACGGGGTCATTTTTCTACAACCCACACGGAGAAATATGACCCTAAGACCATAATTTCTACGATGTAATCCAAGTATTCTACAACTGACAGGGTCATTTTTCTACGTAGAAAAATGACCCTCGGTCAATATTCTACGGGAGTCACTTTTCGTCGTTACACCGGCCGCGAGCGATTTCCTCGGCCGCGGGCGAGGGATGCGTTACGTAATGACACACACAACTAAGAATCCAGGTAGATTTGAAATGCTTGCAGTAAAATGCCTAAAATATATTTCATAGAAGTTATATTTTTTTTTTTAAATCCAGTTTATGTATTTCGCTAGAAAAGAAAAAGATTGTTTAATATATTTTCTCATTCTCGTTTTTCTTAAGGATTCTCCACTAGAAGACCTAAATAGAAATGACCAAAAATAAAACCAAAAAAAACATGTATACTTTAAAAAAAACTTTCTGTAATAAATTGAAGCATTACGTATAAGCTGGTACACTTTCAGTTGTTAATTTATGTCAGTTGTGCGCACAAAGATTGTTTGTTTACTTGCAAAATGAAAACAGGTACATGTCAACAAGACAAGCTTTTTACACTCATATTACGCAATACCGGTACAAAAAAAATTTGTAACGACATTGATAACATCATAATACACAACTTTTCCTGCGACAGCTATATCAAAATATTTACCATTTTTGAGTTATAAAGCGAAGACTTTTAAGGGCTCTATGCCCCTTATTTAAAGGGCCAGCCCTTTTTCAATAGTGTCAAGTGAAAGCCCTTGATATTTTGACATTTTTTGTTTTGTATGTGTTCAGAAAAAATTTTAAACTAAAAAGTTACGAGACAAAAACACGACCAAAAATCAGCATGTTTTGAAACAGTAAATTTAAATTAATTATTTGAAACTTTAAATGGAGGAAATCGTAAAAACAAAAGTCGGAGGACAACGTTCAAAGTATCTATTTTCAAGATTTATGACTTTGAAACACATGCCTGGATGGTTTAAGAGCCTTTGCGTGCACAGGAATGCCTATATTTTTTTGAAAAAGGGGAATAACTCGGCACCGGAAGTGATGATTTCAATGATTTTCAATTGATGTTGAGAATTTGTAATTTCCAATGCACCCTGAAAATTTGAACGTAATAGGACAACAAACAAGCGATATATTTGAGTTTTAAAAAACGTCTAGAAGAAAAATAAGAATAAAAGGAATTACCAACAGAATCAGTACAAGGTTTTCCGTTGAAAACGGAAAACCTTAACAAGAAACAAACAAGTACGTGTTATTAACACGCGGAGTGATTTTATTGAGGACTTGTTGATTTGAACACGTTGATTACTCTAGCTCCGGATGTACATTAACATTGATCGAACAGTTGTGAAAAACAGAATTGTTGATAAATGATTTGGATGACAATTTTGTATTTTGTTTTTTGAACATTGATTGCTAGAGCAGGGATGTGCTTTGGTCGTCCGGAACACCGCTGGGCCCTGCACCGCTATTGCTCGCTGACGCCAAGTTAGAAAATGTTTTACTGATTGCGATTTTTTGGTTACCCGTGCATTTTCTGGCATAACTACTGATAGATCCTTCTTTTCTATGCCCGCTCTTGAACTTGATATGACGGAGTTCTACCCTGCCTCGCAAAGTGCCTATGAGGCAGTATGCCGTGTACCTTTGTTTACATTTTGCAATCCTAGATATGTCGCACACAAATTTTTAAAAACTGGTATAATTTCACTGGTTTTTCTGAATAGCAGATATCCTCGTTGATATTATTAATCGCTTTTTTGTGTGCAGCGATTGAACAAAACATTTTTAGCAGATGTTTACGTATATTTCATTTATTGCGCATTTGCCAAAAAAATAGAGTTATCCTTCTTTGTTTGTTGAGTTATCGGTCTTGACATTATCTAGAGTAGATTTGCGTTTAATTAGAAGATTTAAGATAATATACTAAAAAATTTACTCAATATATAAAATTATAAAATTATAAATAATTGGTTAAAATGTCAATTTTTTTCAGTTTTTGACAAAAAAATTAAAAACTACTAAGGCTAATGCAAATATTATACACTACTCATTCATCTGTTTTGTTTTTGTACGGTATATGTATTAATCGATAAGTTACGAAGTGTAGGATTCCAGATAGCGGTGCCCATGTGTGGAAGGAGTTTCAGTAAGCAATCATTCATCGGAAAATGAATGAAAAACTGGTCTACAGTGAGAGATGGGGGAAAAGAGATGAAAGGAAGGAATTATTGATGGTAATTCATAAAAATCTGTTTATTTATCAACCGATTTTTATCAAGGGTACATTAAAAGAATAAGGAATCATTCTTTGGGAATTATGAGGTGATAATTTTGGTCGGGGCATGGTCAAATCCAATAAAGCCCGAAGGGTTTTATGATAGATTTGATCACGCCCCGACCGAAATTATCACCTCATAAAATTCAAAAAATAATTCCTTATTAATTATATTTATATAATGTTCAGCAATTGTACGATTAAATATTAGTATAATGACATATTTATGTGATTTTCATTTCGTTTAATTAGGCAAATCTCGCTTGCGCCCATACAATACATCATTTGAATGTATTGGACTATACATTACAAAATCTTTTCATCGTGTTATCATAGACATAGACGCTGAAAATGTAAATATATATCCTATGCCATTTCCTCTATTTTTAGGACGTTAAAACACGTACACACTGTAATCTAAAGCTATTGATATGTATCCATATCTGAATTTTATAGGCCTGAATTTTTGTCTCTATGTCTAATTATTAATAAATTATTTTTTTCAATGAGTGGCTACTCTTTAGCCCCTGTAAAAAGAAATTCCCTAAAGATGGTGTCCAAGGGACATAACATTTTAAAATTGTCAATTCAACTTAAGCTTAACTTTATGCACATAGCACAGAAGTTTTCCCTTCAAATAAGCTGTATCAACTGAATTAATAATATTAAGACATGAGTCAGACAAAAAGAAATACAAAAAATCAACTTCCCCAGTTTCAATAGTAAGATTTGATGTATCATATTTCTGCTCTTTGTTTTGGGTAATAAGAATTCATATTAATGGGTTTTTTTAACTATCAACAATATACACTCAAATAGCCTTGTGAACAAAATTGTCTTAGGGTCTTCTATATTAATTAGTACTTCATAATTTTCATTACATTTATTTAACATAATCAGTTAAAGTACATTGTTCTATTGCTCTTGGAATAACCAATTAAAACTGTTAAATTTGATCCTTACTACATTATTTTCCTGGGGCTTAAATGGCACTTTCTTTTTATCAAAGCTTGTCATATGATAGAACTCCTACATGCTATTTTCTCCCGTTTATTTGAGCAATACTCATAAAGAACAACTTTCATTTTAATTATTTTGATTTTAAAATGTTAAAATAAGAATATGTTTTAACTTTTCAGTATAATTTAAAAAAAAAAATAATAATGAAATTTAATGAAATAATTTAATAATCAAATAAAACAACGAGTAAGCAGTCGTAATTTGTTTTCCCTACCTGCAGTTTCATTGTCAGTTCAACTTATCATATGAAAGTTGATCAGCAAATATTTAATTTTTATTTAATATTCGTATAAATTGGGGAGCTATTAAATTAATTCCTTATAATTTAATTTTCTGCTATAAATTGTAGGTAAAAACGGTCATTTGATCTTTAAAATGCCATGATAAAAAATTCTAAAGTCAACATTCTTTATACGATATAAACTATTTTTTCAGCCAATCAGATGGTGCTTTACAAACAAAATTAAATTATTAAATAAACACTGATCAGACAAGACAATGAAAAAATTTATTAAAATGGATTTTAAGAAAGGATATTTCTTATTCTTAAAATACATTTCCATATTCAATCGTTTGTATACATGCTTATAAGCATGTTCAATCGCCATACCCAAATCATTAGTTTCCAAGTAAGAAATGTTTTGAACAACAGGATGTGCGTTCGTGTTGTTACATTTGTATTATCGTCCATCTTAAGGTGACAAAACAAGGCCATCTAAAGGACTGGCGGTCTACAACATAGTTAAATACGTTGCATAAAATTGCATCTAGTTGTATTGCTGCTCTTTAAAAAAACAATATTTACATATGATTATCAACCGAGATTAAACTGGGTTCATGTCTAAAAAGTATGTTGGAGAAAACACAAGTTTATTATATGTCATAATACAATATACTGAAGAAAAAGATATTCCCTGACTTTTATTGTTTATTGATTTCAAATAGGCTTTTAATACCTTATCTTGATCTTTAAGCAACAAATTTAAAGGTTTTTTTATTTAGTTTGGTTCCTCTGTTAGAAAAACGATTTAAATTGTTTTATACGAAAATAACATAATTGGTTAGTCATGGGGGCAATCTTTCGGACATTATTGAGGGGATGTAAAAAATGAGAGCATGTATCTGCTTATATATATTTTTGATTTGTGGAGAAATACAAATAAGAAAAGAAATTAAAGGAATCATTGTTGAAAAGATGGAAAAAATTAATTTGCAACTTGCTGACGAAAGCTCCACTATTATTAATGGAAGAGAAAGAAGTACATAGCATATATTCTGTTGTGTATCAATTAATTTAAAAAAAAACCTCACAGTCTATGGAGATTTGAAAAATACAGGAATACGTATTCCCAACAGCAAGTGGAATTAGGGAACAACTTAATTTGCCTAGTTGTAGAGAAATTTGATATGGATTTGCTTGATATGCCAACAATTATATATGTTCCGAACTTGGTTAAAATTAAGTCTTTTCTAACACAATGGGAGAAAAGACTTTTAACTTATATTGGCAGGATTGCAGTTATTATAACATTATTAAGGAGGGATATTCTTGTATGACAGCTTAGCCTTAGGAACAAGGGGTTGAGCCATTTATGTTATACCTTACTAAAACTAAAAGAATTTACATCATGCGATGTTTAAAAATGCAAATCTAATTCGTATAAAATCGGGAAATGAATACTTTTGGGTTTTACTGTTCGTACGTTTCTCAGATACTGTAATGTCCTAGCTGTGGATTAAAATGAAAACAAGAAATAAACGTGCAACAGAAGCTTTTATGTACAATCAACAAACATCACATGGTGAAATTTCAATTGTAAGTATTAGAGTTATCGGTCTTGAGCCGTGGAGTTTGATAGATCTTTATTCAAGTTAAACAGGCAGAAAATATTGGCATTGAAGTACATTTCTTCCATCTTTCTATTTAATTGATCATAGGATTTTGTCCTGTATTGAAGGTACAAGCACGTCAATGTAGCCTCAAGAACTTGATATCTTTGTTAAAAGTTCGTCTTGATGTCTGATCTTTGGCACAATGTCGCAGAAAAGTGTAAGAATGAAGTCAACTTGCCTTATTACTTCTGAAATGCATTGCGATGCGCTTTAAAGCCTTTCGATAAGTCGCGAAACAAATATTCACTTCAAATGAAGTTCAAATGATACTCAATTCTTTATTAAAGCTTTGAAATTTTATTTTCCACATCAGAAAAAAATCCTCAGACAAATTTAATACTGTTTTAGTTTTAATTTTTCAGTTATTTAGTGATCGTCCGTGTATCACACGTGTGTATCCTGCGTGATCACACGTGTATCAGGAGTGTATTGTTTATTACACAGTCTTTCAATTTTTCTTAAATTGACATTCCAACATATAAAAATGTTTTCTCCTCTTTAGTGGATACGATGCATACATGTAATATAGCATGCGTTACTATACAGATAACTGTAATTTATCATCTTTTCAGTTAATTATCTCAAGTCTACATGCCTATATTTTATGCAATAGCTGTCTTCAAATCAAAGAGAGAGAGAGAGAGAGAGAGAGAGAGAGAGAGAGAGAGAGACAGAAACACAGAGATGAAGAAAGAGATATGTACATTTTTTAATTGCTATCTTTGGTTGTCCATAGGGACCATAAAAGTAGTGACGCATTTTTACAATTAGCACTTACTGTAGTTTGATCAAATTAATTTTAACCGTTCATTGAAATCAATTGCTGTCAATAGCAACGCGAACCAAAAACACTTTTTTGTAAATTCTTATTGGCTATTTTATAATTTATACGTAACTCATAAAGTTCTATTCTCAAGAAAAGCGATAACATTCGTCAAAAAAGGCATGTAATAAAACCAAAAATACCGTTTTATAATCAAAACGACTTCTAAAAAAAATGTATATGTTTAAAAAGATTTTGTGTGATACTAATATTTCTTTTTTTGACACCAAATTCCAGTGAAATCTTTGAAGATAAATAGTAATTTATCTCAATATTCGACATTCAAACTGTGTGCTTGACAACATTTTTCTTATTAAAATGGCTCCATTTTAGAAATTTTATGATATTAATTTTGGTCTGAACATTTTTATTATAAGAAAAACGAAAGCAGGGATTGGTAATGAAAAAAAGTATTTGTAATTGAGCGTAATTAATTACATTTTTCAAAGTATTTGGAAGTAATTTGTAATTGAGTCTGCCTTCAATTACAAGTAATTTATTTATCATGTATTTAAATACATTCAAAAATATCATGTATTTTCCTTTACTTTTCAGTTACATTTCATTTACTTTTTTCCAAGTTAAAAAATTAGAAAGGTGTCTTGTAATGACGTATTGTTTGTATACCTGTTCGGCATGGGCTTGTGTTTTTACAATAATGAGATGCGTCATAATGATTAATATGTGTGAGACCTCTCATATCCAAGAGCAAGGATATTGAATAAAATTCACTATAGAAAAAATCTTGTTTAGAACCAAACCAGAACTTAATAATCATGGATGAATTCAATGTCCATTGAAAATCACGTTTTTAGAAATTTTGAAGGAAAATCAATAAATGATTATTAAATTTAACTCAAACCTTTAAGCACATTACCGTGCAAAAAGCATTGTTTGTTTTCCCTCGGACTGAAATGTCACACTTTTATTGGTTTAAAAATAGCACGTGACTGCCTCATATATATCCATGTTCGTTCGGTGAGAATCAATATTAGTCAATATGGCCGTCATTGGCCGACGCTTCGCCTACTCATTTCGATATTTCATATTATTTAATACAGAAACCGCATGCCGTAAGTTCTTAAAATATTTGAATTATTTGCCCTTTGAAATTCTTTAAAATTAGAGTAGTTGCCCTTTGAATATTGACGTCACATTGTTGTGTCTAGAGTAGAACAGCAGCGTCGAAATTTGCTCAAATCTCTGAGAGGAAAGGGAGAAAACGTTTAAAATTGAATAGCAAAAAAACATTGTAAGTAAACTATACTGAAGCGAAGATTTTCAAAGAGTATTTGAAAGGTGATATTGATAATTTTGAAGGGTTTAAATGAGTTAAATTGGACGAGATGTTAAACAACTTGTATACATATGGTTTGCGTAGATCATCACTTTTTGTAAATGAATGTCACTTGATAGTCCTCGGGAAAACAAAACACTTTTTAGGTTTGTTACTGACTAACTACAGAAATATATCGGGTTGATCAAT
>WFKH01011926.1:31771262-31785299 GCA_016163765.1 Magallana hongkongensis
ATTGATAAATGCCGGGGTAGATGTAAATCTCAGAGAAAATTATAAAACACCCCTTACAGCTGCATGTAAAGCAGGATGTGTAGATGTTGTTGATGAGTTGATTAAAGCGGGGGCTGATATAAATCTAGCTGATGAAGAAAAAACACCACTTATGACTGCATGTAATAAAGGAAATTCACATATAGTTGAATTATTGGTAAAAGCTGGGTCTGGAGCCATTTCCAAAGGTGGACTTGAAACATCACTGACAATTGCATGTTTGAAGGGACAATTGGAAAAAGTTGAAAAAATAATTCAAGCGGGAGCCGATGTTAATTTAAGAGATGGAGTTCTCACACCATTAGTTGCGGCATGTTATATGGGACATTTGAGTGTTGTTAAAGAAATGATAAAAGCTGGGGTCAATGTTAACCTAATCGACAAAGATAAAACACCTCTAACAGCCGCATGTCAGGGAGGACATTCAAGTGTAGTTGAAGAGCTAATAAACGCAGGGGCATGTGTTAATTTGAAAGATAAACATAAGATACCAATCATTGTCTCATGTTCTAGTGGAAATTTGAAAGTTACTAAATTGTTACTTAAGGCAGGGGCTGATGTTAATTTTAAACATGAAGCTGAAACACCTCTCACTGTTGCTTGTTCCGGTTGCTACATCTGTATAATTCAAGAATTAATAAAGGCAGGGGCTGATGTCAATTTAAAGGTTGGAGACGAAACACCATTATTCATTGCATGTGTTAAGGGACATTTATCTTTAGTTCAAATGATCATAAAGGCAGGAGCTGATGTCAATTTAGGAGATGGAACCCGTACACCATTAACGGCAGCATGTGTTGCTGGTAATTTGAATGTAGTTAAAAAGTTAATAAAAACAGGGGCTGATGTCAATTTAAAGGGTGGAGACAAAACACCATTGGTTATTGCATGTGGTAAGAAAAATTTATCTTTAGTTCGAAAGTTAATAAAGGCAGGAGCGGGTGTTAATTTAGGAGATGGAACTGATACACCATTAACGGCAGCATGTGTTAAATGTGTTGATGGTGATTTGAATGTAGTTGAAGAGTTGATAAAGGCAGGGGCTGATGTCAATTTAAAGGGTGGAGACAAAACACCATTAATCATTGCATGTTATGGGGGACATTTAGAAGTTGTAAAGCAATTGATAAATGCCGGGGTCGATGTCAATATCGTAGACGGAGATGATACACCATTAACAGCTGCATGTAATGAAAATCGTTTAATTGAAACTCTTATAGATGCTGGATCTGATGTAAATTTTAAAACTTCTGATAAAACAGCTCTCATAGCAGCGTGTTATGAAGGACATTTGAGTGTAGTTGAAACACTGATTAAAGCAGGCGCTGATGTTAATCTAACGGGGAAAAATGGACAGTATACCCCACTAATAGCAGCCTGTGAAAAAAATAATTTGAAAACAATCAATGTTTTGATAAGGGCTGGAGCTGATGTCAATCTAATAGGTGAGTGTGGTGAATATACCCCACTAATAGCTGCATGTGTTGTTGGTCATTTGAATGTGGTTAATGTTTTTATTACTGCTGGGGCTGATGTTAATTTACGAAGCAATGATAGAGAGTATACGCCTTTAATAGCTGCATGCACAAACAACCATCTGAATTTAGTTGATGTTTTGATAAAGGCTGGCGCTGATGTCAATAAAACAGGAACATTAACTACACCACTAACAGCTGCGTGTCAAGGTGGGCATTTAAAGATAGTAGATGCTTTGTTAAAGTGTGGGGCTGATGTCAATCTAGCGGGTGAAACTGGAGAATACACACCATTGCTTGCTGCGCCTCAGGGTGGAGATTTGGAAGTGTTTGATCTTTTAATAGAAGCAGGGGCTAATCTCAGTATGTTTGACTAGAAAGTTAGACTAATGTTGTATTATATTTACATGCATTTCAAACCGCTGAAAAATGTATGTAGATATTTCGATTTTAGGACAAATCGTATTTAATTATCAGAGGTACATGTATAAAGGGGTTTTAAAATGAACAAAATAGCTGAGTTTATACTGAACAACTTTGTTTTGGCTCATAATTTGATATATTTATAAGTGACTGCATAATTGCTTTTTTCATTTATAAAACTATTTAATGCAATCATCACAACAGCTAAATTAAAGCAAATGAATACAATGTAAGCGTATGAGTTAATTTCTGCGGTCAAAGAAATTGGTAGATTTCAAAATGAGCAAATATTTAGCGTTCTATTTTGATTCATTTATAAAATGAAAAATTTGAAAAACAATGAATAGCAAGCGCAATGTATGTGTTTTTAGATTATTGTTCTATAATAAGTAGAATTTATATAAACGTACATAAGGATTTTCTTTTAAAGTTAAGGGGAAAAATCATTTTAACGTAAGATTTCAAAAATATGCAATGATATAAATCTTTCAACGCATGATTGGTATTTTATCCTCGTGAATCTGCGAAAGTACACAAGAATCCGTTCGTATATTGATCTGTTTATATATTTATATTTATGTAATACTTTCTGATCTGACTAGGAGCTTAAAAGATGAGACAACACCTGTATTGTGAATTTAGTCATTTTATTAAATGACTAGAAATTAACCAATATAAGGGAAGATTATTTTACATCAACTTGCATAAAATTTACGACCAAAATCTTTACACTTCAGCTAATAATCTCCACTGTTAATACTGAGTATGATATAACAGTTTAATACAATAATACAAATAAAAAGTTGGCGTCATATAAAACAAAAAATGACACAAAGAGCAAACCATGGTTTGCCACAAACGTATAATGGAAACAGAAGACGTTTGTAGAAAACGCCAACTAAAGTGGACTAGCCAGATCAGGATAGGAAACAGCAAAGACAAACAAAAACAAAAGGGGACATTGCGGTTTAGCTTAGTTAACTAAAATCAAAAAATTCACAACTCAAATGTACATGTGAGTAAACTATTAAAATATCACAAAATAATGTGAGACATATTCGAGTTCTTTAACCCCATAATGCTGCCTAATTTATATGACATAAAGAAAAAACCAGCGGGCACAGCTCTCAGTAAGGTAAACAATATCTGATATGACTAACTACCTATATAACACAATGAGGCAAGAACATACAATTATACAGACATCAGCCAAAACAATTACATGTATTAACAAAATATTTCTTAAATGTAAACACAAACACGAAAACATTGGCACAGCAGTTAGCATCAGATGAGTATTGTTTAGTTAAAAAATGTACCAAAAGTAATACATGAAAAAAAAAGAAAAAGAAAAGGGGTTAACAGCAGTTCAAGTCTGACCTACAATAGATATCATCACAGCAGTTGAATTCTGACCTGTGTGATATAGGTGATAGCAGTTTACATCTGACCTATCACCATGCTATAACTTGAAACTATTAATTCTAATATATTTACGAACTGCATCAGAGTTTCACCTTCCCATTTTCTGTATACAGTTCTCTGAAAACCCAAGTTGTGCTGCATGTGTAGCAGCCCCTATCCTAAAGCTATGACCTTTATAGAGTGCGGGATTAAGACCAATGAACCGTATGGTGTTTTGTAAATGTTTTGTCACAAAGCAATAAGTAACTGGGTCATCCCCCCATAAATTGAAACAACGGGCCAGATTTATGTTGAAAAATTGGTACACAGGCAATTGTGCCTCACATGAAATTCACGTTAAATTCACATGATTTTTAACGTGAAATTTTCACGTGAAATTCATGTGAAAAGAGCACTCACACGAATTTCGCGTGAAATTTTTTTTCGTGAAATTCATGTGAATGTGTTTCACATGAAATTTTAGTGAAAAATGTGTGACATTTTCACGTGAAATTCACGTGAAACACGTTCACGTGAAATTCACATGAACAAATTCACGTGAACTTCACTTAACGTGAAATTCATGTAAAGTTCACATGAAATTCACGTGAACTTTAATGTGAAATTCACGTGAAGCTCTTTTCACGTGAATTTCACGTGAGGCACAATTGGCTGTGTATGAATTGATATAAAGAATGAACTGGGCACGTATCAGTATTTGTTGAAGCTTTCAAGTGAATTTGGAACAATTCTTTAGACTTGTTTGTTTTAAAGTTCTTAAGAACTAGTGAACCTTGTTGAAATTCAAAAGAGATATCTTCTCTTTGGACAACAGAACTTACATGTGACTTATGTTTAACCACTAATTCCCATATGCGTAAAAAGGCATTAAAGGGAAGAAGAAAAATAGATTTCAACAGAATTCTATGCATATTATTCAGGACAGCTGATTGCAAACCTGTCACTAACCGAGATAGAATTGGGGCAGTAATTGGAAGACGAGAGACCTTGTTAAGAGCCGAGTAATGACAACCCTGTAAAATCTTTCTTACCAAAAATGTATTTGTCGTATCTGATAAACCTAAAATTTTATGAACATAACTGACTGCCGAGATGTGCGTAGAAATACTATTTGGAGAGTAACCATTACAAAATAGGTGTGCAATAAAGTTGCATAGTATAGCTGGGCTAAGGGGCAAGGAGGAAACTTCTGGAAATCTTTGTAACAACATCTGCCATGTCCTGCGGTATGCCGATTTTGAACTATTTGCTAAAGAAGCAGCCAAAAGACTGCGAGCCTCTTTTGTCAGATCTTCAAGAGATCCTGTGGGATGGGTGTCTGCACCCTGTCGAGGTGTGGGGAGGACTGGAATGCAGCCTGGAATTGAAAGCGTGATAAGCGGTCAGCTGTTACATTGTGTTTTCCTGGTATATGTTTTGCACGAAAATGGATATTGTATGAGAGTGTAGCTAAAACCAAGCGTCTTATTAAACGCATAATTGACTTGTCCTTTGATGTTTGTTTGTTTATGATATGAACCACTGCCATGTTGTCAGACATAAATAAAACTTTTTTGTCTTTCATACTACTTCCCAAAATTTCAATGGCTAAAACTATGGGGAAAAGTTCCTTTACAGCAATCTGATATCTGACAAGATCATCATCCCAAGATGAAGCAAACCATGAAGACCCTAATGTTGCTGCAAAGCCATGACAGCCTGATGCATCTGTGTGTAGAGTGACGTGATCTGTTGATAACTATTTTGGCGGCAAGAAAAAAGATTTGCCATTAAATGATTTAATAAATGTTAGCCATGTATTGATGTCTGCCTTTGATTCGTCTGACAACTGAATTTTGCTATTTGGTTCAGACAAACCACACGTGAGATCTATACGTCTTCGAAGAAAGGCTCGACCTGGAACCACTACTGAGCATGAGAAATTAAGTAGACCTATCAGAGATTGCAGATCTTTTAATGTAGTAGATTTCTTGTGGAACATTTTTTCTAGTGCCAATCTAGTCTTTTCCACCTTGTGAATAGGTAACCTTGCTTGCATTATTTCAGAATCGATCTCTATCCCATATATAATAATTTTTGTAGAGGGAGGTTGAGTTTTTTACATTTTTATTGGAACCCCAATCTTTTTGCAAATATAAAGAAATTGAGTCAAATCATGCATACAATCCAAAGCATCCCTGGGCCCAATAAAGAAGAAATATCTAAAATATGTGACATACCCCCTCCCTTATACATGTACTTTGTCTGCATGATCCATTGCAATGCAACACTGAACTTTTCAAATAATTAATATGAACTACTTGCTCCCATAGGCAAGCATTTGTCAAAGTAAAATTTTCCCTCCCATGAGAAACCTAGTAGGTGATAATCAGAGGGGTTAATAGGGATAATCCGAAAAGCATCCTCTATATCTGTTTTTGCCATTAGACAATATGGCCCATATTGTTGCACCAAGTTGATGACCCAGTCAATCGTGTCATACTGTACCACAGAATTTTCCTTGGGAATATTTGTATTGACAGAGTTATTTTTCGGGTATGATAGATCATGGATAATTCTAAACTTCCCAGGTTCTAATTTAGGGACTATTCCTAACGGGTATGAAACGAAAGGAGAAAATGGTGGCTCAGAGAATGGGCCAGCAATACGATCGAGCGATAACCCCTTGCTGATATGCGCATTTATAACCTCCCCATGAGAAGCCGTTGATTTATGATTTGATGCAATATGTGACTGTGGTGTTTCAGTGCATCCTAACGAAAACCCATAAGTAAAGCCATCTATTAAATACTTTTTTAATTGCTCGTCTTAACCTTGAAGTTCTTCACTAAGTTTTTTCTGGTTTTACTGGGGTTGGAAGTTTTAATGTCAGTGTTGGACTGTGAGTTATTTTTACATTTGAATTTTGGGTGGTTTGCTTTACAATTTTGGCAAATGTGTGTGAAGGGACAGGGGGTTGATTTGCATCTATCTCCCTGGTTGTAGGCATAACAGAATCTAATCCCCCCAGATCGCCCTGCAGTTGCCTGCTTCCCACGAAAGGGCTGCCCGAAGTTTTGTTTTGTAGACAAAGCAATTACCTTTCCACTTAACTCCTCAACAGGTTTTTGCCATGGGAGATCAACTGATTCCCGTAATCTTCGAAAAGATTCGTCATAGGATCTCCATGCCGAATCACCATGGAGCTTGTGCATTTCCCTAACAAAGGACATGTACTTGAGCAGGTGAGGAGTTAACTCTGTTTTTTTCTGAATGTTGATACATGTGAACACTAAAAATGCATCTGTCCATTGATTAATAGAAAGAGGTGTTTTTGATTTTGAAGTATGTTGCAGATTGATTACACCAGGTGAAACTAAAAGAGTCACAGGGTCTTCCTCTTGGTGTGATAACAAAAATCTAATGTCAATGTATTCATTTGGCCAGATTTTTGATTTAATTTTGACAGAAATTGATGCACCAAGAGGAATCCCATCTGTGATTTGAATACATTCTGATGATTGTTTGACATTATTTGCTGTGCCCGCTGGCTCACCTTCAAACACTTTATTAATCAAGTCTGACACTGTTGAGGAAGTTCCCTGCTCGGACACTGTTGAGGTTTCAGATTCATGGGATTGATCACTGTGGGGAATGGTAGCATTGGCCACTTGTGTCTGGCTGGCCTGGGAGGACTGAGAGTCGCTGGCGATTTCTGTAGCTGTGCTGTCATGCATGTGCATGGCGGCATTGGCCTGTTGTTGGCGGATTATTTCGGCTGCCAATTGCTGGTAGTCGATGTCTACCCTTGCCTTTTTTGTACTTGTGGGAGGGCTCCCAGTGGCTGGGGGATCCAGAGTCGATTTTCGCTTCCTGCGTGGAGGCATGGTTTCTACAACAGTTCATTGGATAATAAAATATAAGGTATACAAGGGACATAAAATGCCTTAGATGTTGTATATATGTTTGCTTATTCAAATTGCTAGCTTCCCAATCTACAGAGAAATAAACAATGCATGCTGTTTCAACTGGATTAAATTTATATCCATTAATAAACTTTGTATTTAACACAACTGTTGCTAGCAAATTATACAATTCTAGAAAGAGCGAGATACATGTCAACTATAATTGCACTATGTACCTATTGTACAAGTGAACTGAATCCGCAGAGACTGCATGTTGCATAACTCTGACACTTGTCGCTAGACTGATTGAGAGTGTTAATGTCTAAACGATTTAAAATATTTGGACACAATACTATATCATGTGTGCCCCCAACTGTATAAGTGAATAGAAATGATCTCACTTGTGTGTAGTAAAAACATAAATTGTTGCGCACAACACTGGAATCTGTATTAACACTTCTACTGTATGTGTATGACTATTACTTACATGTTACTCTCCCTGTAATACTGGATAACACACTAACTGCGTATGCTCATAAAAATTGTGCACACTTCTCTGAAAGGTGATCTTAAAATGTTGCACACTACTCTGCGTGTGAATGAAAGTTGCACACTACTCTGCGTGTGATTGAAGCATGCACGCTACTCTGCGTGTGATTCTAAACTTTGCACACTATTCTGCGTGTGATTCTAAAATTTGCACACTACTCTGCGTGTGGTTCATAAAGTTGCACACTACTCTGCGTGTGGACTTAAGTTGCACACTACTATACGTGTGGTCTAAAGTTGCACACTACTCTGAGTGTGCTCTACAAAATACACACAATACACTATGTGTGTCAGGTCTACAAATTAACACATGTCTCTGTGTGTGAACTTGAAATTATATTTATAGTTATATTGTACACAAAGGTCATATTGAAGTTTTTTCGCAGCATACCATACTAAGTGTGAACTCAATACTTTCAAATCGCTGCATCAGAACAGCATTTTATGCTACTACGTCTATATAATGACTGCGAAATACCTATAGCACAGAAAATTTAAATCGTTCAGAATTCAATCAGTTCTCTTAAAATGTTGCATAATGAATAGTAGAGTAACGTATATGACAATAATAATAACCCTACTTTTAACCATATATTCAACCTTAAAACAAACGATACTTATTAACTGGCCTGGAAAATTGAATAACAGCTATCCGTATGCTATGCATGAACTTCCTCATATGTCTGGAATGACCCTCACTGTGCACTCCATCTCTTCCCAGGTATGTCAGGTCTGCCCAAAACCCTCGGTGCGCCCAGAAGTTGATCCCGGCCATATCCTTTGTCTGTTCCTTCAATAGGATGTTGGTCCGGACGACATCCTCGTTGAATGTTGGCGTGGATGCCCAAGGTTGTCGATGTAAAAGTTGATCAACAATGATTTGCTGCATTCCTACTTCTTCCTTTAAATACGAAGCATACGCTAGAATGTTTTTGACAACCTTTTCCGGGGTATCCGTACACAGATCATTGCTGCCCAGCTGCATGAAGCAAATCGACGGGGGTGGCGATGTGAAATTCAAGAATTCGAGGCAGTTCGGTATTTTACGAAATGTCAATCCTCCACGGGCTCGGATGTCCACCACAAACGAAGTGTCGAAATTTAAGTTCTTGTAAGACACATTAGAATCAATAAAGTCTCTAAGTCGACGGATATATGAATGACCCAATAGACATACGCGAGTCACTGAATCTGACGCCATTGTTTACCAATTAGCTCTGGACGATGACCTGACGATCCTGGGAAATTAAACGTTAAATTCACATAATAACTTACTGATGTTCTTTTTAAGGATTTCCGATAAGTCCTTGAAGCACTTTTTATTGTTTTGACAAACAATAAACAGATGATTAGACGATAATTCTGACGATAAATTCTGTTCGTTTACACTAAACACTAAAGTCCGCCAAAATGACGCTGAAACTTGTCACGCGTACTGACCCACAGAATTTGATTGGTCAACAAGCATTGCGGGTAACCCCTGATGCTGAACCCCTGAAGGCACTATACATACTAATAAATCACATTAAAAGAAATCTCATAAAGTTTACATAAATGTTATTATTTAACAATAATCCTGTAATATGTATATATCTATTGTAAGTGAATTATTATAAGCGGCTTACAAGGAAAATAATGTAGAATATATTACTAAGACAATGAATAGATTTATTTGCAGTGAAAATTAAAGATGATAGAATGTTTTAAATGCAGTTTCATTTTCAGTGGTAACTATAAATGATTTCTTTTAAGGTACATTTTATTCGAATATTCATGTAGATATTGCAAGTGTGGCAATAACATACTTTTCTCTTAAGCAGTACCATGTGTTTGTTTTCATGAAAAATGACAATAACAAACTGTCTCAAAAATACATAATATAAAATGTTGGGTTTTTTTCTCCATTTATTTAATATAATGCAAACAAAAGTGTGGGGTTTATTTTGGGTGAGAAAACACTAGAGATCAAATGTGTATTCAGTATCATTAAGATGATCTCACAATGTCATAATTAATGAAGAGATATATATCGTCTGAAGTTCCCTTAACGTTCATATTTAAATTTTGTTTCCTTCCTGATAAACCGATTGAAATGTTTACTTTATGTTCACCGTTCTCACAATATCATAGTTAATAAAGAGATACATATGGTCTGAAGTTCCCTTAACGTTCATATTTAATTTTTGTTTCCTTCCTGATAAACCGATTGACATGTTTACTTTATGTTCACTGTAAATATTAAGATGTTTGATTGCTTGTAGAATTCATTCACGTTCATGCAATTTATTTCATTTTTGATTAAATTAGATATGTATCAAATTATCAAGTGATTTGCTTCAACTGTATTATTCACATTCATTTTTATACAATTGTAAAGATATTGAAATCGTTACATGCCTTGTTTATGCATGTAAAATTACAGAGTTTCAATGTTATACCATGATGCATGGATGTGCAATACATTTACAATGTATCATTGTACATTTTAATATAAGTACATGTATTTCAAAGACAAAATATGGTAGATGAATTTAAAAAATTATACATTTATACGTTTTTTAAGATTTTTATTACTTCTCAAGCGATAGCTGATAACAACTTTAATGTAAGTACAGATATTTTTTTTTATTATATACCAATTAATTTTCCTTTCTTGATACTGTCAATTTTACAGAGTGTGATCCGATTTTCCGGATCACCACACTGTGGTTTTCCGATTCCGTATCACCACTCTGAAACTGATGACGTAGTACACATAAAATAACGTCTGTATTTTAGCTCGTTTTAAAAGAGTTCATCTAAAAATCGATTGTTATATAAGTAAACGTCATACAGTTGATTTTAAAAAGATAGTTTTGTAATCAAATCTTATAAATGGACAATGGTATATAATAAATCCTTATTCTCGCGTCTCGTTTGATCGGATGATCCACGCCTGGCAACTCGACGTAATCCGGCCCTTTGGCTCAAGTTACTGTTAAAATAATATATATAATCCAACTTTAAAATAAACGTCCATTTATCCAGCTACATTCCGACAGTTTCCATTAAAAGGTTTATAACGCTATAAATTCAAGTGAATCATATCATTTTGAGTAAGTTTTTGTTCAGAAATAACTAATATCTACATCATTTCAAAATGATCAATAATTATAGCAATATTTAACATTTGCTAAATTAGAAGCTTTACAAAATATATATTTTTAAAGTTTCAATTAATGCTGTCCGTTACAGGTGATGATAGTTAAAGCCTCCTGATTTTTCAATTTACCCCCTTCTTTTCTATGTGTTTGATGAATAACTTGCCAGAATAATTTTTTTCTTCAGAAAACCTGCTTTTTCTAGTAATTATCAGAGAACATTATGCTCTAATTTGACTCTGCCAACACTTATCTGAGGACATCATATCAAACCAGTGCCTGTATTGTTCTAGTTCTACATTTTTATCATCTCCACTCATATAATTATAAGCATCAGATACATCATACATGTGTACACATGTCTAAACGACGAATCTATATACTGTGGAATCATCATTGTTTGTGGGGACCAATGTTAATGGCTTTTGTGGGTAACCCTTGTCCACGAATTTCCATCCCCTCGAACGTATATACAAGCATTTGTTTAATATTTATTTAAATTGTTCCGATTACATTACCAACGAAATTACGTCTCCACGAACCAGGAAAATTTTGGCTACCCACGAACATTGACACCCACAAATAAAAATAATGTCCACAGTATATGATTTAATGTGAAATAGTTTACCGTTTACTACATTATTTCAATGCTCTATTTTATTCAGAAAGGTGGAGTTATATTTTACCTGAACATTGTAAAACATTTTTGAAACCAGCTGATTATTAACATGTACATGGATGATAATTTTGGCCATTTTTTTAATATGATGCAAACAAAGATGTGTTGTTTGTTTTTAATTGTGAAAATATAGTATAGTGACATAGATGGTCTAAAGTTCCCATAACGTTTATTTTTTGTTTCCTTCCTAATAAACATATTTTTATGTTTACTCTACGATCACTGCATGTTTTAAATGAACAAAGTTTGCTTGAAGAATTCATTTACGTACATGTGAATTTTTGATTTTTGATATATCAAGTGTTTTGCATCATTTGAATAATGCTTATTCATTTTTATACAATTGTAAAGAAATTGTAACCATTACATGTCTTGTTTATACATGTAATTATCTTGTTTCAATGTTATATTGTGAAACACAATATATTGATATGAACACTTATTGTTCATTTCTAATTATGACTAGAAAAAATAACAAATTGGTTTTGTTCACTTAAAAAAATTCAAAACGTTGCAACTATTATACGGTTGATAGAATTGTTATTAATCTCTGAATGTTGTGTTTAAGGCGTTGTTGGTTAACAATGCTGTACGTTTGTATTAATATTTTTTTCATTGATTCTATGTAAATAAAATGATAAAGACGATTCAACCTTTGTTTCGGTTATATTGATAATATATTGAATAATTTAGTTAAATTGGATAGTGTCAGTTTGTTTAAGACCCAAGTCTTTAACCTTGGAAAATGAACATTAACACCAAAAACAAAAGAAGAAATTGATCGATACACGTATTTTATTTTTGTGTTAATACTTTTGATCTACATATATTAACTAATATTCCCATCTTAAATGACTTGTACCAGACCGCATCAACAAAATATTAATCATAGATAAAAAACAGAAAACATTTAAAAACAAACAAGACATCATTCAAAAACCAGCAAACAAACCTGTGCAAGTGTGTAGAAAATAAACCAACTATTTTATGGACTTTCTATTACGAAAATCGAAGAGGAAAAGGACAAAAAATGACATTCAGAAAGGCACCAATATCAATAAACAAGGAGGTCGTTAGATCACGTTCTTGTCTTAACAGCAATTAACAAATGAATAAAAATAATGAAATAAAGGTATACAAATACATATGTTTTACTTCACAATGACAAGTCACCATACATGTACGCCCACATCCTGTTCATCATGAAAATCGGACGTCTTGGATGGATATGAACTGCTATTGTTTAGCTTACTGTTATTGACAGATCTTAAATTCGGGAAACACAATCTGCAATGTGCAGGAATCACTCCTGTTAATTGTATTGTAATTCTAATATATGTATAAACCTGTTGGTAAAATCGAACAAAGCAATATGCTTTAAAGTTTCATATTAAAAATTTAATATATGTATCTATGTTTGTAGCCGTTGGTAGAATATAACCAAGCTTGGGCCGTTGTTAAAAAATATATTTATTATACAGAAAAAAATTAAATTTTGTAATTCTACAAGTAACACACAATCACAAGACAATTAGACATAGACAAACATAGAAAATGAAATGAAACAGTAATATTACAATATAGAATGAACTTTAATTTATTTCATTAATTCTCACCGGGACATACCATCCTAATACTTTAAGTACATCGCTATACCGAATATTGTTCTGACCCGTTCAAGGGCTAGGCGGAGAGTGCCAGTCCTGTTTAAGATTTTGGAGAGGAAGAGTGCTGAATTAGTCATGTGACCCTATTGTCCAGTATTGTCATTGTCCACATTTAAGATTTTAAACTCTCATACATAAAAACTCACTTAACACATGTATACAGATCAAACACGTACGCCAGTGCTGTAATTTAATACACAAATGATATAACTGATTACATGTATGTAGAATGGATATAGTAGAAAATGTCACACTGAATATCAATTTTTGAGAAAGGGTGGGAAATAGATTATTTTATTTATTTTAGCAACGTCATAGAAGCACAAAGAACGACTAATGTTGCCAATACTCTATTATATTATGATTTTATATATTTGTAAAATGGCGATTAAATTTGGACTTTATCAACCATGGTCCTCTTGTGCATTGAGCATTATCATACCCGTATTAGACTTGAAAAACATTCTGAAAGTCCCTGTGTAAAATGCAGCTCGGATACGATTGATTGTTTAAGTTGTTATAACTTGCTTCAAGCATTGGTCATAGGACTTCATATCATAACATAGAAAATAGATAATGGGCATGGAATATAAAGTTCTAAGTCATCAAGTCCAAGTTGTTGTCCCTATTCAAGTGTCTTCAGGTATATTGATACGATTGTTTCTGTTGTCCAAATAGTTGTAGTCCTTGTTGTGAATAACATCTTGGTTCCGATTCAAGTGTCTTCAGGTATGTCGATACGATTGTTGCTCTTGT
>WFKH01011926.1:31789275-31800450 GCA_016163765.1 Magallana hongkongensis
CCCCCCCCCCCCTCCCCTGAGGTACATGCATTATGATGTGCTCGCATCCCCCCCCCCCTCCTTTTTGCATTATGCTCGCTTTGCTAAGTAGGCCCCATTGTTATAGTAGATGATTAAATAGACAAACCTAAACTTAATGACTACGCATTGCATATTTTTTGAAGAAAAAACCAAGAAGACAGATATGACATTTCGACAAATACAGCGGATTTTTTTAGTATCTGTTCTTTTTAGCTACACTGAATGTCTGACAACCAAACAAAACACCGTCACACCAACATACTTATCTCACAGGTACACATAAGACAGCAACTCGCGAGTAAATTCGGAAGTTTGGATTTATCACGATTGCGAAATGTTATCACGAATATTTTCTATAATTTTTTATCTGCTTCCAAAGACGGGGGCTCTTTATTATTCAATTTTTTTACTTGTAATCTTAAAAATGTTACCATGGGAAGAGAGGTTTGGAATTCAACTGCGTTGTTTTAACCATAAACAAAGTGGCCAGCTCTTGTAATTAAAAGCTGGAAAACAAATAAACAAAAACAAACACTTTTTTGAATGAGGACTTTTGGTCTAAATTTGACTTGGCCTCAAATTTTGGCCTGGCCTCAAATTTGGCTTGTACAAAATTTTTTTGTCTCTATTTTATTATCATATTTTATTTACATATTTGATGATTTTATTGAATTTTAATGATTGTGCAATACACATGAATCATCACACTAGATGGCTTTTAGTGTCTTATAGTAATAATTCTATTGAAACATATTTGTGACTACAGGTACATGTATGAGTGATTAATTCTAATAGATTTTGATCAAGTCTGCTTTAAATTCCAAAGTAATTTAAGAATGTAATACTGCCATTGTATTAGCATGGCATGGGTTTTTTTTCAATGTACATTGTAATTCAACTCAGACTGCTCTCAGTATCGGCCATTTCCTATATAAATACTTGTTTGAGAAAAAAAATAGTTGCAGAGACCAATTTGTGTTCATTCCAACCAACAGTAAAGGTCACAAAATGTTTTGCGTTGTTCAATGTTCTGATATTGAAGTTCCCAAAATGTTTCCTAAATATACACATGCATGAAACTCTACTCTAATCAGAACGTAATGATTAATGGCATCGCTGAATCAAGTTATTGGGAGATGCAGTGTTGCAGTCATTCACAAATGACATTATATTAGACCGAATGCTGTTTACCTGAGAGATGCATTTTGCCTAAAATAAACTTTATAACTAATCAGATCTATAACGAATCGTCAAGTACATGTACACTGCAATACTGTAAAGAGCCCCCTTCCCGACTTTTTGTATGCAATATGCAACACGTTGATCGTGATTTCGTTTTTTACTCTTTTTCTAATTGAATTTTCCACCTTCACAACATATACATGTACATAAGTGACACATCTTGTACATTAGTTGATACAATCATTTTGGAAAACTTTTGACTTTTTGATACTGTACAGTCCTGGTGTAGTAAAAGTAAATTTTGAGAGAGAGAGAGAGAGAGAGAGAGAGAGAGAGGAGAGAGAGAGTGAGGGAAAGGGGTAGGGGCATTGTTTACAAATGTTTATAATATATAAACCATATTCATGTGATAGGACCCTGTTCTACATGTACATGGATACTTGAAAGAGGATAAAGAAAACAAACCCATTGCAGTTCTAAACAAAATAGAAAAAAAAACCAACAAAAAAAACATTAAAGAAACAATTTAACCATATATACCACAGTACTACAGCCAATCACATATTTTTGCGAAAGCTTTCATACTCCTTATACATGTATTTACAATTTTTTATTAGCATATATTTTTCGATCAAAAGCCTTTCTAATATAACAGTTTTTAATTCATGTAAATTTGGATTTGCGTTACTTTTATATTTACAAGAAAATAATTTTTGCTTCACAAAAAGAACTACCAAGTGAACAAATTTATAAATTTCTCTATTTTTATATTTTCTAAAAAGAACTGGTTGTTTATCAAATATTATTAAAAAACAAAATGTCTCAAAATATATTCTTCAACATCAGTCCATAATTCTTTCACTACAGTACATTAATAAAATAAATGTTAAATACTCTCTCAACTCTTTTACAGAAAGTGCACACAGGAGACTCTACTTTTTTGTTTTGAAAAGATATTTATTTGTCGGAAATTTTCTATGAAGAATTTGGAATTGTAATCAATGTAATTTTGATTCTTGTGTAGATTTAAAATGGATTTCAAAAGTTTTGTTCCATGTTTCTTGTGCATAGTTATGACCCTTTTCTCTCCATTTTGATTTAGATGTACATGTTTCTCCTTTTTATCTAATAATAAGTTGTACATAAGTTTGCAACCTTTACAATTATTAGGGGATAATTATTAGTAAACAGTAGGATATGATTAGGGATAACAGGTCCATATTCTTTTATGATTTATAAGTTTGGTATGTATAAATCTTTGTGTATGCAATCTGGTCCTTACAGCAGTTCTTATACCTCGGTTTTTTACTTATCAACAGATATATCTCAATAGATGTTATTCTTTATTGACACTCGGTTAAGAGATCACTTTTTCGAGAAAGGTAACAAAAAGCAGCTGTTGTTTCTACTTTTAGAAACTGCTAAAAATGAGTATAATTAACTGGGACACTTATAAGGGAAATCTAAGTAAAGTTTAAAGTTATGTAAGAATATGCCCGTATTATTTACTAGATTCTAATGTCGTTTTTAAATACCAGAGTTATATTCAAAAGGAGTCAAAGTCAATGCCAAAGCCCTTTTTAGTGTCATTGTTTTTTGCAATTTGCTCTAACTGTTATATACCAAGTTTGCAAGTACATTCTTAATGTCAATTTGATTTCAACAGATATCGATTTTAAATCCAAGTAGAATCATTTGTAAAGTATTATTTTTCTTGTGTTCAATTGTAAATTCGAAGTTTTGGGATTGGTGATGTTTATCTGGTTTTAAAATCAAGCATTTTAAAAAAAAAAATACATTCTTTTTAAGCCTGTTGTAACAATAAAGAATTGATTGTGAAAAATATCCAAATGGGATGACACACGCAATCGATCGCGGATCTAATGGATGGGGAATTCAAACTTATAAAGGTCACTTATTAAATTTACCTATAATAGGGGCCTCGTCCCCCCTACCCATAAATATCCACCCCCCCACCACCCCCGGATATTGAAATTTTCTGAATTCACTCACGTGATGAGATGATCATGTGCCTATTTCAGACCAATGGTTAATAATTAATTCTCATTGTGATAGAGACCATGATGAATAATTTTCTCTTCCCCAGTAAATTTGCTGGTATCAGTTACTGTTTACAATTTGTACGAGTTTTGTTTTTTGTTTTTTCATTTAGATTGATATCGTTCCTATTCAGTCATGGTTGAACAATGTACTTTAGTAAAAGAAATATATATCTTTCTTTTTTATTTGAAAAATTAAAAAAACCAGACTGAAATAATGGTGATTGGCAATGACAAGTAATCAGAAAAATCGAAGTACCAATCAGGCAATGTTATTCCCCCCCCCCCCCCCCCCAAATTACCATCATCCCTGTATCCACCCTAAGGAAAAAGAATGGACCCAAAACAAGTAAACATAGAATATGTAATAAAATTTAGTCAATATTCTACGGGGTCATTTTTCTACAACCCACACGGAGAAATATGACCCTAAGACCATAATTTCTACGATGTAATCCAAGTATTCTACAACTGACAGGGTCATTTTTCTACGTAGAAAAATGACCCTCGGTCAATATTCTACGGGAGTCACTTTTCGTCGTTACACCGGCCGCGAGCGATTTCCTCGGCCGCGGGCGAGGGATGCGTTACGTAATGACACACACAACTAAGAATCCAGGTAGATTTGAAATGCTTGCAGTAAAATGCCTAAAATATATTTCATAGAAGTTATATTTTTTTTTTTAAATCCAGTTTATGTATTTCGCTAGAAAAGAAAAAGATTGTTTAATATATTTTCTCATTCTCGTTTTTCTTAAGGATTCTCCACTAGAAGACCTAAATAGAAATGACCAAAAATAAAACCAAAAAAAACATGTATACTTTAAAAAAAACTTTCTGTAATAAATTGAAGCATTACGTATAAGCTGGTACACTTTCAGTTGTTAATTTATGTCAGTTGTGCGCACAAAGATTGTTTGTTTACTTGCAAAATGAAAACAGGTACATGTCAACAAGACAAGCTTTTTACACTCATATTACGCAATACCGGTACAAAAAAAATTTGTAACGACATTGATAACATCATAATACACAACTTTTCCTGCGACAGCTATATCAAAATATTTACCATTTTTGAGTTATAAAGCGAAGACTTTTAAGGGCTCTATGCCCCTTATTTAAAGGGCCAGCCCTTTTTCAATAGTGTCAAGTGAAAGCCCTTGATATTTTGACATTTTTTGTTTTGTATGTGTTCAGAAAAAATTTTAAACTAAAAAGTTACGAGACAAAAACACGACCAAAAATCAGCATGTTTTGAAACAGTAAATTTAAATTAATTATTTGAAACTTTAAATGGAGGAAATCGTAAAAACAAAAGTCGGAGGACAACGTTCAAAGTATCTATTTTCAAGATTTATGACTTTGAAACACATGCCTGGATGGTTTAAGAGCCTTTGCGTGCACAGGAATGCCTATATTTTTTTGAAAAAGGGGAATAACTCGGCACCGGAAGTGATGATTTCAATGATTTTCAATTGATGTTGAGAATTTGTAATTTCCAATGCACCCTGAAAATTTGAACGTAATAGGACAACAAACAAGCGATATATTTGAGTTTTAAAAAACGTCTAGAAGAAAAATAAGAATAAAAGGAATTACCAACAGAATCAGTACAAGGTTTTCCGTTGAAAACGGAAAACCTTAACAAGAAACAAACAAGTACGTGTTATTAACACGCGGAGTGATTTTATTGAGGACTTGTTGGTTTGAACACGTTGATTACTCTAGCTCCGGATGTACATTAACATTGATCGAACAGTTGTGAAAAACAGAATTGTTGATAAATGATTTGGATGACAATTTTGTATTTTGTTTTTTGAACATTGATTGCTAGAGCAGGGATGTGCTTTGGTCGTCCGGAACACCGCTGGGCCCTGCACCGCTATTGCTCGCTGACGCCAAGTTAGAAAATGTTTTACTGATTGCGATTTTTTGGTTACCCGTGCATTTTCTGGCATAACTACTGATAGATCCTTCTTTTCTATGCCCGCTCTTGAACTTGATATGACGGAGTTCTACCCTGCCTCGCAAAGTGCCTATGAGGCAGTATGCCGTGTACCTTTGTTTACATTTTGCAATCCTAGATATGTCGCACACAAATTTTTAAAAACTGGTATAATTTCACTGGTTTTTCTGAATAGCAGATATCCTCGTTGATATTATTAATCGCTTTTTTTTGTGCAGCGATTGAACAAAACATTTTTAGCAGATGTTTACGTATATTTCATTTATTGCGCATTTGCCAAAAAAATAGAGTTATCCTTCTTTGTTTGTTGAGTTATCGGTCTTGACATTATCTAGAGTAGATTTGCGTTTAATTAGAAGATTTAAGATAATATACTAAAAAATTTACTCAATATATAAAATTATAAAATTATAAATAATTGGTTAAAATGTCAATTTTTTTCAGTTTTTGACAAAAAAATTAAAAACTACTAAGGCTAATGCAAATATTATACACTACTCATTCATCTGTTTTGTTTTTGTACGGTATATGTATTAATCGATAAGTTACGAAGTGTAGGATTCCAGATAGCGGTGCCCATGTGTGGAAGGAATTTCAGTAAGCAATCATTCATCGGAAAATGAATGAAAAACTGGTCTACAGTGAGAGATGGGGGAAAAGAGATGAAAGGAAGGAATTATTGATGGTAATTCATAAAAATCTGTTTATTTATCAACCGATTTTTATCAAGGGTACATTAAAAGAATAAGGAATCATTCTTTGGGAATTATGAGGTGATAATTTTGGTCGGGGCATGGTCAAATCCAATAAAGCCCGAAGGGTTTTATGATAGATTTGATCACGCCCCGACCGAAATTATCACCTCATAAAATTCAAAAAATAATTCCGTATTAATTATATTTATATAATGTTCAGCAATTGTACGATTAAATATTAGTATAATGACATATTTATGTGATTTTCATTTCGTTTAATTAGGCAAATCTCGCTTGCGCCCATACAATACATCATTTGAATGTATTGGACTATACATTACAAAATCTTTTCATCGTGTTATCATAGACATAGACGCTGAAAATGTAAATATATATCCTATGCCATTTCCTCTATTTTTAGGACGTTAAAACACGTACACACTGTAATCTAAAGCTATTGATATGTATCCATATCTGAATTTTATAGGCCTGAATTTTTGTCTCTATGTCTAATTATTAATAAATTATTTTTTTCAATGAGTGGCTACTCTGTAGCCCCTGTAAAAAGAAATTCCCTAAAGATGGTGTCCAAGGGACATAACATTTTAAAATTGTCAATTCAACTTAAGCTTAACTTTATGCACATAGCACAGAAGTTTTCCCTTCAAATAAGCTGTATCAACTGAATTAATAATATTAAGACATGAGTCAGACAAAAAGAAATACAAAAAATCAACTACCCCAGTTTCAATAGTAAGATTTGATGTATCATATTTCTGCTCTTTGTTTTGGGTAATAAGAATTCATATTAATGGGGTTTTTTAACTATCAACAATATACACTCAAATAGCCTTGTGAACAAAATTGTCTTAGGGTCTTCTATATTAATTAGTACTTCATAATTTTCATTACATTTATTTAACATAATCAGTTAAAGTACATTGTTCTATTGCTCTTGGAATAACCAATTAAAACTGTTAAATTTGATCCTTACTACATTATTTTCCTGGGGCTTAAATGGCACTTTCTTTTTATCAAAGCTTGTCATATGATAGAACTCCTACATGCTATTTTCTCCCGTTTATTTGAGCAATACTCATAAAGAACAACTTTCATTTTAATTATTTTGATTTTAAAATGTTAAAATAAGAATATGTTTTAACTTTTCAGTATAATTTAAAAAAAAAAATAATAATGAAATTTAATGAAATAATTTAATAATCAAATAAAACAACGAGTAAGCAGTCGTAATTTGTTTTCCCTACCTGCAGTTTCATTGTCAGTTCAACTTATCATATGAAAGTTGATCAGCAAATATTTAATTTTTATTTAATATTCGTATAAATTGGGGAGCTATTAAATTAATTCCTTATAATTTAATTTTCTGCTATAAATTGTAGGTAAAAACGGTCATTTGATCTTTAAAATGCCATGATAAAAAATTCTAAAGTCAACATTCTTTATACGATATAAACTATTTTTTCAGCCAATCAGATGGTGCTTTACAAACAAAATTAAATTATTAAATAAACACTGATCAGACAAGACAATGAAAAAATTTATTAAAATGGATTTTAAGAAAGGATATTTCTTATTCTTAAAATACATTTCCATATTCAATCGTTTGTATACATGCTTATAAGCATGTTCAATCGCCATACCCAAATCATTAGTTTCCAAGTAAGAAATGTTTTGAACAACAGGATGTGCGTTCGTGTTGTTACATTTGTATTATCGTCCATCTTAAGGTGACAAAACAAGGCCATCTAAAGGACTGGCGGTCTACAACATAGTTAAATACGTTGCATAAAATTGCATCTAGTTGTATTGCTGCTCTTTAAAAAAACAATATTTACATATGATTATCAACCGAGATTAAACTGGGTTCATGTCTAAAAAGTATGTTGGAGAAAACACAAGTTTATTATATGTCATAATACAATATACTGAAGAAAAAGATATTCCCTGACTTTTATTGTTTATTGATTTCAAATAGGCTTTTAATACCTTATCTTGATCTTTAAGCAACAAATTTAAAGGTTTTTTTATTTAGTTTGGTTCCTCTGTTAGAAAAACGATTTAAATTGTTTTATACGAAAATAACATAATTGGTTAGTCATGGGGGCAATCTTTCGGACATTATTGAGGGGATGTAAAAAATGAGAGCATGTATCTGCTTATATATTTTTGATTTGTGGAGAAATACAAATAAGAAAAGAAATTAAAGGAATCATTGTTGAAAAGATGGAAAAAATTAATTTGCAACTTGCTGACGAAAGCTCCACTATTATTAATGGAAGAGAAAGAAGTACATAGCATATATTCTGTTGTGTATCAATTAATTTAAAAAAAAACCTCACAGTCTATGGAGATTTGAAAAATACAGGAATACGTATTCCCAACAGCAAGTGGAATTAGGGAACAACTTAATTTGCCTAGTTGTAGAGAAATTTGATATGGATTTGCTTGATATGCCAACAATTATATATGTTCCGAACTTGGTTAAAATTAAGTCTTTTCTAACACAATGGGAGAAAAGACTTTTAACTTATATTGGCAGGATTGCAGTTATTATAACATTATTAAGGAGGGATATTCTTGTATGACAGCTTAGCCTTAGGAACAAGGGGTTGAGCCATTTATGTTATACCTTACTAAAACTAAAAGAATTTACATCATGCGATGTTTAAAAATGCAAATCTAATTCGTATAAAATCGGGAAATGAATACTTTTGGGTTTTACTGTTCGTACGTTTCTCAGATACTGTAATGTCCTAGCTGTGGATTAAAATGAAAACAAGAAATAAACGTGCAACAGAAGCTTTTATGTACAATCAACAAACATCACATGGTGAAATTTCAATTGTAAGTATTAGAGTTATCGGTCTTGAGCCGTGGAGTTTGATAGATCTTTATTCAAGTTAAACAGGCAGAAAATATTGGCATTGAAGTACATTTCTTCCATCTTTCTATTTAATTGATCATAGGATTTTGTCCTGTATTGAAGGTACAAGCACGTCAATGTAGCCTCAAGAACTTGATATCTTTGTTAAAAGTTCGTCTTGATGTCTGATCTTTGGCACAATGTCGCAGAAAAGTGTAAGAATGAAGTCAACTTGCCTTATTACTTCTGAAATGCATTGCGATGCGCTTTAAAGCCTTTCGATAAGTCGCGAAACAAATATTCACTTCAAATGAAGTTCAAATGATACTCAATTCTTTATTAAAGCTTTGAAATTTTATTTTCCACATCAGAAAAAAATCCTCAGACAAATTTAATACTGTTTTAGTTTTAATTTTTCAGTTATTTAGTGATCGTCCGTGTATCACACGTGTGTATCCTGCGTGATCACACGTGTATCAGGAGTGTATTGTTTATTACACAGTCTTTCAATTTTTCTTAAATTGACATTCCAACATATAAAAATGTTTTCTCCTCTTTAGTGGATACGATGCATACATGTAATATAGCATGCGTTACTATACAGATAACTGTAATTTATCATCTTTTCAGTTAATTATCTCAAGTCTACATGCCTATATTTTATGCAATAGCTGTCTTCAAATCAAAGAGAGAGAGAGAGAGAGAGAGAGAGAGAGAGAGAGAGAGAGACAGAAACACAGAGATGAAGAAAGAGATATGTACATTTTTTAATTGCTATCTTTGGTTGTCCATAGGGACCATAAAAGTAGTGACGCATTTTTACAATTAGCACTTACTGTAGTTTGATCAAATTAATTTTAACCGTTCATTGAAATCAATTGCTGTCAATAGCAACGCGAACCAAAAACACTTTTTTGTAAATTCTTATTGGCTATTTTATAATTTATACGTAACTCATAAAGTTCTATTCTCAAGAAAAGCGATAACATTCGTCAAAAAAGGCATGTAATAAAACCAAAAATACCGTTTTATAATCAAAACGACTTCTAAAAAAAATGTATATGTTTAAAAAGATTTTGTGTGATACTAATATTTCTTTTTTTGACACCAAATTCCAGTGAAATCTTTGAAGATAAATAGTAATTTATCTCAATATTCGACATTCAAACTGTGTGCTTGACAACATTTTTCTTATTAAAATGGCTCCATTTTAGAAATTTTATGATATTAATTTTGGTCTGAACATTTTTATTATAAGAAAAACGAAAGCAGGGATTGGTAATGAAAAAAAGTATTTGTAATTGAGCGTAATTAATTACATTTTTCAAAGTATTTGGAAGTAATTTGTAATTGAGTCTGCCTTCAATTACAAGTAATTTATTTATCATGTATTTAAATACATTCAAAAATATCATGTATTTTCCTTTACTTTTCAGTTACATTTCATTTACTTTTTTCCAAGTTAAAAAATTAGAAAGGTGTCTTGTAATGACGTATTGTTTGTATACCTGTTCGGCATGGGCTTGTGTTTTTACAATAATGAGATGCGTCATAATGATTAATATGTGTGAGACCTCTCATATCCAAGAGCAAGGATATTGAATAAAATTCACTATAGAAAAAATCTTGTTTAGAACCAAACCAGAACTTAATAATCATGGATGAATTCAATGTCCATTGAAAATCACGTTTTTAGAAATTTTGAAGGAAAATCAATAAATGATTATTAAATTTAACTCAAAACTTTAAGCACATTACCGTGCAAAAAGCATTGTTTGTTTTCCCTCGGACTGAAATGTCACACTTTCATTGGTTTAAAAATAGCACGTGACTGCCTCATATATATCCATGTTCGTTCGGTGAGAATCAATATTAGTCAATATGGCCGTCATTGGCCGACGCTTCGCCTACTCATTTCGATATTTCATATTATTTAATACAGAAACCGCATGCCGTAAGTTCTTAAAATATTTGAATTATTTGCCCTTTGAAATTCTTTAAAATTAGAGTAGTTGCCCTTTGAATATTGACGTCACATTGTTGTGTCTAGAGTAGAACAGCAGCGTCGAAATTTGCTCAAATCTCTGAGAGGAAAGGGAGAAAACGTTTAAAATTGAATAGCAAAAAAACATTGTAAGTAAACTATACTGAAGCGAAGATTTTCAAAGAGTATTTGAAAGGTGATATTGATAATTTTGAAGGGTTTAAATGAGTTAAATTGGACGAGATGTTAAACAACTTGTATACATATGGTTTGCGTAGATCATCACTTTTTGTAAATGAATGTCACTTGATAGTCCTCGGGAAAACAAAACACTTTTTAGGTTTGTTACTGACTAACTACAGAAATATATCGGGTTGATCAAT
>WFKH01011926.1:31845478-31863123 GCA_016163765.1 Magallana hongkongensis
AGTTGGTTAATCACCCTTACTTTAAGTGTCATCTTCAGCGGGATAATTATAATAAACAAGATCTTGTTAGCAGTCTTCAGTTGATCGAGTAAATCGAGTCAATCACCTGCTTGGTAGGGATTGAACTGAAAACTTTATTTATTTTACAACGATTGATAAACAAGTTATAACAGCTTATATTAATATCTCTTGTTGGCACGGATGTTAGCGCGAAGGGATCATTGAGGTGGTAGGAAGCCGGAGTGCCCGGAGAAAACCCATGTTTCCAAGCGGGCGACCACCATACCCTTTCAAATTTAACCACTGTCGATCATGGGGATCGAACTCGGGTCGCAGCGGTGAGAAGCCAGTGAGTTTCCACTGCGTTACTTGGACACCACTAGGGCTGGCATATGTTATGAATCACCTTTATTCAAATATAAAACAGTAATTTTCATACCATGTTATTCATTTTTATCTACGAAGTGGTTTTTTTTTCTACGGTATCTTCTCTAACACCAAAAAAATATCACCACAATTGATTCTTGCACTGGAAAAAAAAATATTTTTTATGTTTTTTCTTCGGTATCGTCTCTAACATAAAAAAATATAATCACAATTGATTCTTGCATGCACTGGCATATTTTTCTTGTTTTTTTCTACCGTATCTTCTCTAACACCAAAAAGTATAATCACATTTGATTCTTACACTGGTATAATTTATTTCCTGTTAGAAAAAATAACATAGTATTTGTCTTCAATAAAAAAGATTTGTGCCCATTTTGGTATGCTTCAAGTACGCATACTAGTATTTACAACAACTA
The DNA here is from genome assembly GCA_016163765.1 of Magallana hongkongensis. Classification (NCBI taxonomy): domain Eukaryota; kingdom Metazoa; phylum Mollusca; class Bivalvia; order Ostreida; family Ostreidae; genus Magallana; species Magallana hongkongensis. The sequence goes on from WFKH01011926.1 coordinate 31,846,282, forward strand.
GATGAAGGAAGACTGAAGTAAGGAATGCACTCAGTAAAGCTTAAGGTGGCTGGATGGTCGTGGCCATTTTTTTTTACACTATATTAATCTCCTTAAAAAAAGAGCTCTATATAGATATTTCACAAAACACTTAATTTTCAAAGCTAAAATACATGGATTTTTTTCTTTATTAAATAATAGTTTATAGCTAAAGACATCATAACTAAAAATTAAAGGTAGATCTGGTGGTTAATTTGTTAACGGATGTTAGTTAATTGTTGAACACCCAGCCTTGTTACAACGCACTTTGAAAAATTACGCACTTTGAAAATTTTTTTCAAAGTGCGTTAATTTTGGGAGCAAGTCAACGCACTTTGAAAAAAAAATATTTTTTTTTCAAAGTGCGTTGATATCGTCGATATTAACGCACTTTGAAAAAAAATTGTTCAGGGTTTAGTCGAAATAGTTTATAATAATTCAATGTTTGCCAATGTATTTTTTTTTTTTCATAATGAAGTGATTTGTTTGAGTGATTAGAATTTGAAAAGAGGGTTTATGTTGAAACTCTTACAGATTCTTTAGCATACCATTGGAGAAATTACTGTTTGGCCAGTTCGTTTTTTTCCATATCACTGTACTTAATTTGCAACAAAGCATATTTCTTTTTCCAATCTTAAACGTTTACTCCAAGTTGCTGAATAACATGTTTTGGAAGGAAAAAAATAGGGGTAGTGGACCTTCTTCCTGTAATCAATTAAATGAAGTACTGGTAATTGACCTGTATCTTTGGTTAACCCCCACCCCAGTCGCCATCCCCGTTCAAAAAGACGGTAAATTTGATTTACCGGTGTTAGCAAATCATCATAACATAAACAAATTTGAAATTCAATTCCAGAATTTGTGATTTATACATATTTTTTCGAAGTGCGTTAAGTGTCTAGATACTAAAAAATGTTGATGTACCTTCATAACGCACTTTGAAAAGATTTTTCAAAGTGGGTTAACTTGGTCCCAAATTTAACGCACTTTGAAAATTTTTTTGAAAGTGCGTTGATTTGGTCCCAAATTTAACGCACTTTGAAAATTTTTTTGAAAGTGCGTAATTTTTTCAAAGTGCGTTGCCACACAGCCTCTTTAATGGTTTTATTTTCCGAACATTGGCTGCAATCATATGTTAGAACAATTAACCGAAATCACTCATTTTGTTGAGTAATTAAATATTTCAATCAATATTGTTTTGGTTATAATCTGTTTTAAAAAGATATGATATCTTGGAGGATCGTTCAATTAATAAATGATTGTTGTTCATATCTGAGAATGCTAAGTCATTTTCATCTTACTTGAGTACTGATTTGTGTTCAACTTAAAATTCATACGTAGTTAAACCAAAGCAAAAAAGGAAGAGTTTTCTCTCTTTGGTGGACCAAAATAATGATCGAATAATGTTTTTTGAAATTCATTTAGTTGCCGTTGATGGAAAGATTTCGTGTTATTCTTCTTAAATAATTTAGTCACATTATCGTCCAATATTGATCAAAACAGATATTTGTTTTTTTTCTAATCCTTAACGTATCTCTATTAATCGTAATCTTTCGCTAATTTGATGTCGACTTGATGTACCATTTATTTAACGTACATAACATTCATAGCCAAACAGTCGAGAGATACAATTGAAAATTCTTTACTATAACCAAACTTTAAGTACACTTTTTATTAAAACATAAAAATGCAATACACACATTATGGTTCTTTGAAATATTTCATTAAACTGATAACAAACAAAGAACCTTTAAATACATAGCCAGCAATCTTCTCGTATTGACTCCAATTCCTTGATTTGATCTTCCTTTTTCTAGTTCCGCGTTTTGATTTGTATTGTCCTTTTTGAGAGTTGTCGGAATCCTCTTGTGTATGATCATGTCGTGTATGATTTTTGTTACTTCCTGTTTGTGTGTTGTTATATCCTGTGTGACGATTGTTACTTCCTGTTTGAGTGTTGTTACATCCTGTGTGACGATTGTTACATCTTGATTGCAAGGTGTTGCAATCGTCTTGTGTATTGTGACATCCCGAGTGGCGAATGTTACTTCTTGTTTGAGTTTTGTCAAATTCTGAGCGAGTATTATTTCCTTTTAACACAACTCCGTTAAATTTTGAATTTTCTGATTGACTGAGACTGCATGTTTTAAAACCCGACAGAATGCAGGTCAAACCCACTCGTAAAGTATTCAGTAAATCACTTTGATTGCTGAAGTTTGGTGGCATGTTAAGTCTGGTTATAAATTTGTCTTTTCCAAATGTTGAGTTTCTTCCAAATCCTCTTCGAACTTTGTTAGCTGGTGATTTATCAGTTTTGCGTCCTGATTGAAAGCTGTTGTACAATATTACGTTATTTTGTAGTCGTGGAAAGGGGTGGTTGAATGGCAGCGTAATCTTATTTTGTTTGAATAAAACGCTCATCAATTTTGATCGACAACTCATAATTTTGATTAGAGGCATTTGCAATTTTGTTTGTTTTTAATTTGCTTATTCCAGATTTTTTGTTGTTTTCCCCTTTATTCTTGCTCCTTAAAATATGCGTGTTGTTACGCTCTAATATCATGCAGTGACTTACTTCATGTTAGCGTGCTGCCGGTCCTTACAATAACTTCCGGATGCCCTTTAATATGTCCCAATACTTTTAATTTCAGTAATAGTCTGACGATAGAATATGATTCATAAATTTTGTTTCAAATAGTAAACACGCCTAAGACAATATTGCGAAACATTGCTAAGTAGACATAAGAACAAAGAAATGATACAGATCTCAGCTTTGCCCATGGTCCATTAATATTCAAAAGATTCGCATTTTTAAATTCCACCAGCGATCATTAACGGTCAAATTTAAACTTATTGGTACAATGTAGCCTTTTAAAAAAGGCATGTTTTGAATTACGTAAGGTTAGGATTGTGCAAATATGATTAAGTGATTATTGAGTTAGAATAACTTGTTTGTATGACTTGTATATATTTGCAGCATTCAGGGCTACACGATTTTTATTTTATTTTATTTTATTTTTTTTAGGGGGGGGGGGGGGCACGATTCTACGTTGATTTTTTTAATCAAAATTTGATATTTTTATAATGTTAATAGACTGTAATTGATAGATTTATATAATTCATAATTCATTTGTACTATAATTCTATATAAAATAAAAGAATAAAACATTGTTGGTATTAATTTATAAACTGTTTAAATAAAAAAAAAAACCCTTGAAACATTAGATGATTTTTTCATCTAGCAAAACTAGATCCAAGTAGTCAGTTAATTAGATACATTTGATATAATGTATTGCAGGCAGTCAACTGATCTGGTGGAAGAAGAAAATAAATGTGCAACAATAAATGAATTTACAGTTACTATAAGAAATGAATGCTTTGACTGATTTTGTCAACCTGCAGGGAACATAATCACAACTGCAAAGGGCCTACTTCAAATTCTTTATTAAGAATATCAGTATGTCAACATGTTTTGGCTTTAGGGAAGCTCTTTGAGCAGTCACAATATCAAAACGTCCGACTTTCCTTTCGTATTTGGAAGGATTATAAATGCATCAGCCATTTTTAATTCAAATCAGAATTTTGGAATCCCGAGCCCGTAACGAAATTCCGAGCCGGTATTGAAAAAATGTATCGCGATACGATATTTTTTGTCCACGTACCGCAATACACCGGAATACCGGTATTATTGCGCAGCCCTAATAACTAACATAGTTTTCAAGTTACTTTGATACCCTGGATTGTATCAATAAATGTATATGTAGATGTTTACACCCCCAAATGATTTTGTTTATAATATCTAGTTGGTTCTATCGAAAAGAGTAATTCAATACGACGATAAGTTTGTGTATTGTTATATTGATTTCTATTCCTGTAGCCGACGTACAATAACCTAACCAACCACATGTTGTTTTTTAAGTCTTGGTGAATAATAAGATATAAATAACATATTTGGAACTTGCGTAAGCGAACAAAAATAGAAATCGATGCCAGAAACGGCCCTTTATTTTGAGTTCATTTCTTTCACTATGAAATGTTTTTGGTTATCTTTAACACATTTAGTGATCAATTAAATCATCATTTTGAATATTGCTAATGACACATTAAACCCCAAAACTTCTCTTGTTTTCTAGATATCATCAAACATATACCCGCGTGTAAAATTTCACACCAAATGACACGGACAAATTTCAAATGATCTCAAGTTATTCCGAAAACAGAGATAAAGTTGTTAATTAATGGTAAAAAGAAATTTGCCGTCCTGGTCAGATCACGTTCGGAAGATCATATCAAACTGGGTGCTATTGTTTCAAACTTGATTGATACGCAGCAATATTTTTAAGGTATAGCAGATAAAAAAGTGGGCGGTTGATCAATGTTAAGGAAACGATAATTCCATAAGTCATCCAAAAAAAATATTGATATAATTTGTAGTTAATTAGTTGATAAATGATGTTAAACGATCCTTGCTCTACAGAACTTATGTTTAAAAACTAAGCTTTACAGAAATGCATAAGGCATCTGTAATTGTGGATGGATTACCGTATACTAGTATATCTATCGTTTTGGCCATTGTCTTGTATTGTTGAATGTTTGTTGTCGGCCTGACCACCGTCACAATTTCAACGTCAGACCTCAACATCGATCTTTAAAGATCACTGTAATTTGAATTTTCAAAAGAAAGTACATCTTCCATCCCCTAAACTTTTTGTAAACTGCGAATTTTAATTTATTTTAAGAAAATAAATCGTTCATAATAAAATATGTTAAGCCTTGCAAAGAAAACAGAAATCAAATAGTTTTCAGTAAGTATTCTTATACTGACAAATACTGTCAGATAGTCGTAATAAGAAGAAAAGTATGATTTAGACGAAACTGTATGCATGCATGAGTTACATATAGTGCGACACTTCAAGTTACTGATACATATTACATGTATCGATTACCTTGAATATTTTATAACCATTCTTAGAATTACTGAACGAACATATCGTGTTTCCCAGTCTGATTAAAACCACCCACTGCACCTTACAGTCGTCAGGGTCTGACAGGTATCAATAGGATGTAATATTCACACGACATTTACTTCTGACTAATCAGGGAAGGGCTTTCATTGCCTTCATAAATATAGTGGAACTCTTCAAAAGGAGATAGAAAAATTAATTCATGCTGGTATTCAATGTTACCTCCAGTATTAAAAAGTTACAATTGTCATATAACAGATAAAACATGTCTGATTGGTTGGTATATTTAGATTGTATGCAAATGTAGAGGTCATGTGAAGATGACCTCTTATCTATGCCTGTCAGACCCTGACGAGTGTAAGGAGAAGGGGAATGGTTTTAACCAGACCGCGTGTTTCCAAACTCTTCATAAACAAATATTAAATGAGTTCACGTCACTTTATTTTAGTTTTCAGATTTGTGGGAAAGATATGAGACAGATGACATCAGGATGTCTTCAGAACCTCCCACGTACGTTCAATTCAAAGCAATACGAGGTAAACACTTTTTTAAATACATTTTTCTTCAATCATTGAAATTGGTAGAAGGTCAGTTTTTCTGGATTTAATGAATACTACTCATCCATAAATCATTTAGAAATAACGTCAGATCTCAAAATCGATCTTTAAAGATAAGTCGTGATTTGGATTTTCAAAAGAAAGTAGATCTTCCATCCCCTAAACTTATTAAAACATTTTTCAAATATTTACTTTTTTTATCTTATTATTGAATCGTGTTAATTAACTGTATTTCTGCTCTAAGTTGCTAAGTTTTGATTAATATTAATATAGAAATACGCCTATCTACCGTTACACGTTCACGAGAAGAAGAAAACATTTAAATTTGTTAACAAAAAAGAACCGAATTAGACATATACAAATGTATAAAAGCGTTTAGATATGTACAGACTTTAGAAACAAAACTACATGGACAATAATGCCAGGCTTTTTTTATGTCTTTAATAATCTCAGACATATATTAGAATGAGGGTGGACATTAAAAGACGTCTGTCGGTATAAGTGGTATTTAAACGTGGCAGTTTACATTCATTTTATTTGGTAATAAAATCACACGGTGTAATTTAACATTCGTTATGGATGGTGAGGGTCATATCAAAATGATGTATAAAGTGTATATACACGTATATAAATCCTTAAGCTACTATTTTCTTCAATTTTGTTAAAAACAAGTTATTACTTTAATTCATACAAAAACAAACAAAGACCGAAATCCACGTGAAGCAGTAAACGACTTGTCCGCATAAGAATATACGCATTTAACTTTCCTTTTGATTATAAAAAATGATTTCTAATGCATTGTTAAGCTAATTAAATGTCAACTTATATTTAAGAAAAATTTTATTGTTTAATTGACCGCTGGCTGGCCGTGCACTGCAAAGATAGTGGTTCTAGAGGTTAAATCTTGACAGGGAGGGAGTTCTAAAATTTTCCATCTATTTTTTCATATCATTCTCGGTCAATACCCTAGGGAAAAGTGCATCCTTATTCTAGGGAGAATATTCTTAAATTTGTCAATTAGTATTAAGGAGGTCTAAAGACCAATCCTATATAGATAACATTGATGGCTACCAGAGAACGGTTGCTTAACTCCCGTGATCTAAATTGATATTCTAAAAAGAAAATAACAATGTCACGAAAAAATGCACTGCTGCGTAAAGTATCGTCGAACAGAGATACGAAAACAATATATTGATAAATAGTGTGTAAAATATTCTTTCACCATATCTGCTCTCTTGCATGGCGAATTGTTTAAAAATTGTGACGATGTTTTAGTTGGTAGATAATTTAATGACGTAGATAAAACAAATGCCTAGATTTAATAGTTTACCAAACTATGTCAATTTGCCTTGCAAAGAGCAGTACATCAGTTACTGTGAAGGGGTCTATTGTGAGAAATAGGTAATAATGTACATTGCAAACTGAATATGTAGTTTAGTATATACTCCTATGTAAAACAACATGTTTTATTATCCTCATCACATTTACAGCAGGCATCCCGGGACTTTAGTTCGTCCTACAAAACCCACCTATTATACACGGTATTCGGCATCTTTGGGCATTCCGCGATCAGTTGTGTATAGTTTTCTAGACACATTAGACCTATTCAAACATAGCAACAAGGTCTATAACAAACGTTGATTGCGATTCCTGTAAAATGCCAGACAAAATTGAAACAAAATTAAGGAAAGGAATTCTACAAAAAGGAAACGTACTGTCCTTTCTGAGATATTTTATTTTCTAAATAAAATATCTGATAAAGGACACTTCCAAAACAAAACAAAACTTAGCGATATACGAAACTAATTAAAATCAAAACGAAACAGAGTATGACACAGAATCCAAGAACACATATGTCATAACCAATTTTTAAAATGAGGATTGTATAAATAGTAATATGGATGATATTTTCATGTTCCCTTCGAGAAAAATCGTTCATTTTTTATCTATATCAAATAAATTTGAATTTTCTTTTCATCCAATACACTAGTACATGCAATCCTATATGAAATGGTTGAGAAGACAGGTACTTGTATATAGGATCAACTATTAGCGCGGTTAGCAGAAACACAATCCTGTCAATTTCTTTTCTATTTGGCACGTTATTTACTCATAATTTACCATTTCATCGGAAAAAAATAACTAAATAAAATCGTATGTTACGAACGTTTTCCTCGAGACTTCTTTAACCCATCTTTGAGTTAAAGTCACACATTACAGGTCGGACGAACCAATCACCTATCTTTTTAAACATATCTGATTCCAGATATCTACACAACATAAAGCAAAAAATTGACATTTGAGACCGCAGACGTAAAGTTATACTGATGTCTGGAAACAGTGATAAGAATTGAAGACATTTAATAGGTTGGGAACAATTCCCATATAGAGAGATTGTCTCCCTAAAGCGAGATTATCCTTCTTTACAGTAATAAAACATTCCTGTAAATGCAAGATTTTGACACATTTTTCATTATTATATTGTTTTATTTTAACAGAAGAATATCCGAAAGAATATTTTCACAGTTTGTTTCAAACTTTGATATTTACAGCTACATTTCAATGAAATCAAGTCACAAACAATATATATATATTTAGCAGCTTACAAAAGCCTCTAGCAATAATAAATATGATTATTTCGTTGAAATGTTAAGTCGCACCTAGAATTATTCGTTTACTAATTGATTTATTTAATATGAAAATATTGTGCGTCGAATTTCTCTCATCATTTTTTTTTTTTTTTTTTTGATTATGCATTTTTTTTTTTCAAAAACAACAAATCTATTTAATTTTCTGAAAATTTTTTACCACAGTGTAAAAATTATTGCTGGTACATCCTTCCGTAGTTTTCACGGTCTTGCTGAGATCAAAATATAAAAGCAAAAGCAACCAATAATTTTTGCAAGTGATAAAATATTTTTTGCATGGTCGAACAATGAACACAAATTCTGATATTTTTTGAAAAAAATTCGCGTTCAGTGCAAGAATACTTACGATTACCGTGATATGAAATTCATCCTATTTTCGTTTGCCGGAATTGAGCACTACTATTTTAGGCCACACAGGTCAGTTTTGGAAAGTAAAATTGCTTTACATTGCTTTTTGTACCCGGATTTTTTTCTTTTATTAGGATTTTTCAGCTATATGAAATACATCATAGAAATCTCGCATTTACGGGAATATTTTTATTACTGTGAATAGGAAAAATCTCACTTTAGCTTTAGCGAGACAGTCTCTCTATAGCGGGATTGTTCCCAACCTGTTTAATGTTCCCTTTATCTTGTCAAGAAAAGAAAGAAGATAGCTTTTCGGTTCTGTCAATAAAAGAAAGAAGATAGATTTTCGGTTCATATTACGATTTAATTCAGACTTTTGCAAAGCTGGACAAGGTTTTAACAAAATCATTCTTGTGGAAAGATCTCGTGTTTGTTTTTTAACTAGTTTTAAATTTAGAATTTATTTTAGTAATGATTTTCCCCCTAATTTTATGTGATAAAATAACCCAAATTACATAGTTTTCATTAAAGATTTTACACCTTAAATAAGTACACACCAATTATTTTGATATTTGATTTGGGTGATTTGGGTGCAGTTAATGTTAAATGTGTAATAAGATTAATCTACATTTTTCCTTCTAGCTAGTATTAGGACACAACATGGCTTTTTTAAATCGCATTCTCACTTTAAAATTTCTTTTAAAAGTTTTTCACTTTCCAAAAAAAAATAAAAATAATAATAATAATAAAATAAAATAAAAAATAAGCGATGACATTGAGTATTTCCCCTGGTGAACCCAATTACTTTCATTTTGCGTTTTATCTGAAGTTGAAAATCGAAATTATCAGCAAAGTAAAACGCATTTATGTACTTTTCTCTGAAGTTCAAAGTGTTTTATGATAAATAGTAGTAAACCAGTGTTTTTAGTTCAATATATTCATGACGAAAAGATCGGATAATCAATTAATCTTTATTTTTCTCGTACTTGTTATAAAATTGAAAATTTTGACAGGGTTTGTGAATTTTTTATCCACGACGAATGCAATACTTCTTTTCAACAAAATTCAGATAATGGATACAATACTCAAATTTCAAACAGAAGTTACGCTTGTCTTACTGACATTTATGTTTTTCATACGTTTCGTCGTTCATGAAAAGAATTGAAAATCACCCAAATAGAACCGACCCAAAATAGTTGTAAAAAAGGCAGCTTGGTAAACAGAGTGATAGAATTTCAAAATGTACATGAATGAAACTGGAACACTGTCATCCAATTTCCTTATTCTTGACGAAGCGAACAGCGTATGATATTTACACGGAATGTTGAGCGTTCAGTAAAGTAAGATGAATAAATAATGAACAGATCGGTGAACGGATTAATGGGAGAAATCGTTAATTGAGTATTCATATTTCTCATCGAAATGGGTAAGACACAGTTTGATACATAAATTTATAATAAACTAACAGAGATTGGGAAAGTTATACCATATCAACAGACCTGTCTAAGAAAGAGAATGAAGACAAAGATGTTGACGCCTCCACGTATAACAGAAACTGGTAGACTTTTCAAAAACGTGATTTCTTTGTCCGATTCTTTGTAATTTAATATTGTTTATGTTGTAACAGTTATTTATTTATTTATTTTTTTTTTATAAAATTGAACCTACAACCTTACCATATAAAGTAGAAGTAACATCGTCCCCTCCTTGATACATATTTATAACATGAATAATCATGCCCAAAGTTCTGCATCAAATTCTCTGATTTTGTCTATTTCACATTTATCTATGTTGATTTGTAGCGGCTATTTTAGCAGGACGTCCTTTGACTTACGGGCCATTTCATCGTGGTCAAACTCAGGTAAATTTTACCACAGTATCCTATACAGAGCAATCGTATACGTGACTGTTCAAATTTCCAACTCGGCGAATGATCTTTCATCTAAAAAAGTTTATCAAAAGAGTGCCTTTTTGTATTAACTGTTTAAATAAATTATTTGATTTTTTGTTAAGAAAATTCTTCTTTCATCGATACCAAACTGTACATACAGTTTCATAACATATCATTTTACTCCCGTATGTTTTCTTTAAAACGGTTGATGAAATCTTTTTACATTCCTATAACAGAACAATCTCCCTCAGTATGGGAGTACATACAATTTACAAAAAGAATGACTATACGATTAAAGTTTTTTTTTAAGTTACATAAGATAATACTTTTTAGTTCACATGAGCTGAAAACTCAAGTGAGCTTTTCTTATCACTCTTTGTCCGGCACCGTCTGTCTTTCTGTTCGTCCGTCAGTAAACTTTTTACATTTTTGACCTCTCAAGTATCCCTGGGTCAATTTGAACCAACTTAACACAAATCATATTTGGGAAAGAGAATTCAAGTTTATCAAAATGAAGGACGATACCCGCTTTCAGGGGGAGATGATTAAGAATTATTTAAAATGTGTTGGGTTTTTTAAAAACCTTCGTCAGAAAAACCAATTGGCCAGAAAAACTGTTACTTGTGTGGAAGTATTCGCAGGTTGGATTGATTCAAGTTTGTTCAAATCATGATCCCCAGGGCTAGGGTGGGACTACAATATGGTCGAAATTTTACAAAGTAATATATATAGAAAACATCTTTTAAAATCTTCTCAAAAACCAATTGGCAATGCCAGTAAAGCTGAAACTTGTTTGGAAGCATGATCAGGTTGGGTAAATTCAAGTTTGTTTAAATCGTGATCCCTGGGGGTAGGGTGGGCCCACAGTTGAGGGTCAAATTTTTGCCAAAAAATATATAAAGAGAAAAAAAACCCAAAACAAATCGGCCAGAAAAACTCTTCTTAAACACCAATTGGCCAGAAAACTTAATTTGTTTGGAAGCATCCTCCGATAGTGTAGATTCAAGTTTGTCAAAATCCTGATGTTCGTGGTATGGTGGGGCAATATTGGATTGTCCAATTTTATATAGGAAAAAAATCAATTATTCTCAAAAACTCAAATGTTATGCTGTATGGTATTACTTATGTGCAAGCATCTTGACATATTGTTAATTCTCAATGGTTTAGACTGTGGCCCCTGGACAGTTCTTGGGCAGGAAACGGAAGACCTATATTATAATAATAATGATAAAACACCAAACATTACACAGGAAGATTTAAATCAAGATTTTTGAAATTAGGTGTTATAATGTTGTTCTCAAATTAGCCACTTGAAAATGTTTATAACACACGTCTAACATACCAAATATAGAGAACAATTTTAAAGGTGTAGGTTTGCTCTTAGTTTTTATGTGAAATAACCTCTCAGTTATGAATACTTGAGTTTGATCAGAAATTAACCAGGTGCCTGAGAAATTTTATTTACATGTTTACAGCATCAACAAGTATTTCATTCATGGCCAGGAAGAGGATATGAATGGACAGGTAAAAGCATCATTTTCTTATAAACTGCTATGAACGTAACATTGGGAGAATTGAAGGCAAACTAACTATGCCTGACCAAATGCTGTTGTTTGTGCAATCAAGTCATTAAATGTCTTCATAAGATTCTCATCTTTTTTATTTAGTTGAACTTTTTCCCGATTTTTTTTTTAGATTCGTTGAATGGAAAAGAAATTAAACCAAGCCAAATTAACATTCGATTAACAGTAGAATTAAACCCGAAAATAACAATTAATTTATCAACTTTTCTGCAAGTTTTGACAAAAAACAAATCGAAAGGGGTATTTGAAAAGGCAATCAGTTGAAAAGTTGTACCGTACGACCGCACGTTAAGCATTCAATACTGTAAACCAACTCTTATTTGCGACGACTTTATTTCGCAATTAATCGTAGATAAACTGGTTTGCGGTGACTAATTTGCGATCAAGCGGTAGATTATCTGGAAAATAAAATACCACAGACATTTGAGGACCAGTTAGCGGCGAAAAATATTCGCAACGACAAGATTTTCACGAACCTCGCGAAAATTTCTTTCACGCAAATAGAAGTTAACATATAGTATAGTTACGTAGTTAATACATAATCTGATTTGAAACCCTTGTTCAAATATCTGGTAAAGAGATATTATATCAAATATTTAAATCTAGTCAATACACGTATACAGGTATATAACGTAGGAAAAAAGGCTAGAGATTGAAATTTAAGAAAGTGCTGTCTGTGACTACTCTTTTAAATTAATGTTTAAGTTTACATTTAAATTATATGTGTACAAACTGTATCTAGTCTGCATTGTTTATGGAGTACATTGTATATGCGATATAACTCCAAATATTTTTTTCATTATAAATAAACGAGGAGCGTTAATAGCCTAACAACATCCTGTTTTGTTTTTAAAACTCTAAAGTCAAAGCAGTCTTTTTAAAAAAGCTTTAAATTTTACCTTAATTAAAAATTTACAGACTTAAAGAGATGAGAAAGGTAAAAAAAAATAATTCAAATCTACGTACTACTTGTTCTTTTCAGGACAAGTAATACTGTGCTGTAGAGGTTTTAATGTTAGCACCATTCAAAAACAATGAACACAATGTACATGTAAAAAGAAATAAAAAAGATATATAATTCAGCATTAAATAGTAAATGGACTCTTAAAATAATTTACTAAAACCTTTTACAACCTTGATACCCCAGGATGATCTCAATTAATTAGTTAAACGTTTCATAAAATAAAGAGTTCCTAGCAAAACAACAATACAATGAATAAGAATTACTGAGTATATATCTAATGTTGCACACATGTTTATGTTATAAGATTAAGTAAACATTTAAATATCTTCTTGTTTAATTTCAGAACCTATTGAAGCAAATTTAGAGGAACTGATTGATCTTTGGATTGCTTTTGGATTGACATTTAACCGAACCCGATTAAACAAATCCAAATTAAAGGTAATTTTTAAGAAAATGTTTAAATAGTCCAATAATTATAATACAGTAACTGCATGACAGTTTTAGCACTCTGTGGATAGTAGTACGTATATATATATATATATATATATAAGACTCCTAAGTCCGATGGTCACGCCAAAGTCCGATGGTCACGCCAAAGTCCGATCGTCTGTGCTAAAGTCCGATGGTCTGCCACGCCAAAGTCCGATGCGGTCTGAATATGTTTGTACCATCATGTCATGTCGACGCAATTGTTGACATCGCTGCTATCTATTCAGAATCAACAACCAAACATGGATAATGGAGATAGAGACGAGTTGTGATAGTTGGGGAAGGTCTTTACAGCGGAGAACTCCGAAAACAAAGAATAAACAGTGTGTGTGTTGCGCCAAAATTTGCTGTCATTAGTGTGTAGGCTAATGAATGAAATACAGTAATAAGTCAATGATGAACAAATTCTATATATAGGCAATCAAACCAGGTGGGGCTATTTATATTATATTTATAATCCAATTTTCTTCTTTAATTTCGTTTCAATTTTAAAACCATCGGGCTTTGGCGTATCATACCATCGGACTTTGGCGACTTCACGCGGACCATCGGAATTTGGCGTGTCAAACCATCGTAGTTTGGCGCAGACCATCTGACTTTGGCGGGGCCATCTGACTTTAGAGTCCCATCGCAATTTGGAGTCATATATATATATATATATATATATATATATATATATATATATATATATATATTAGGTATGTATAAAGCACATAGAAATTCACCATATTGGAGATCCATCTCCGCCCCGGCCGTGGTTTGAACTCAGGACATTCGAAATCACTCTCCTAGCAGTGAGCGGTCAGCGCCGTAACCACTCGGCCGTCGAGGCTTGACAAAAATCTTGCTTTCGATGAAGAACGGAACCTAGCGCGCTGGCCGTGCACTACACGGTCGTTTAAGCTTGAGGTGGAATACATTTAAACGACAATTTAAGATGATCGATTATCGGAGCGATACACATTGCATAGATGAATAAATATAATAAGCACGAACATTGCAATAACTCTCAAATTGACATATACGTGCCCATAGTGAAGAAATTCAGCGCGTTAGGTCCCGCTTAACACTAGTAAATACGATACATCGTTGGGAAACACTATTAGTTTAACAACATTTAATTTGCTTTGAAACATTTTCTTCAGTATAAAGGTTTCAAATCGTGGCCACGAAGAGAACACGGACCAAAAAGTAAGTCATTCTTTGATAATATGATAATCTTTTATAAATAGAGGGTAGAAAGGCTAGTCTTTTGATTTATTGGATGGTGTAACACAAATTATTGTTTAAAGAGGACATCTTAAGGTGCTGTCACACGCTGATATTTTTAAATACATGTAGATCAATCTTATTTACAACGTTTTGTTCCGTACAATACCGTAGTCATTTAAAATATTTGTATGATTCATACTCTACTTCCGATGAATAAACAGGTTCATAACACAACAGTATTTTGCTTTATGTTAATAATACATTTATTGAATATTTATACATGGATTAACTAAAGAGAAGAATAAAAAAGAACAATTTAAATACCCATTATAAACACTTTTTTTGTAGAAACTGATGTAAAATATGCAACAAAACCAACAGACGTGTCGAGCAAGACGTCTCAAACTGCCCGCTTCAAGGTAATATATAAAAATCGGTGAATCATAGGAGAGAAAGATCTATGCGTTCAGTAATTAAATATTCTACTCATTTTTTTTTTTTTTTGGCTTTTAAACATGCCAGTAGAATTACATTACTGACTTCAAACAAACTGATTACACATTTTACAACTGATTATAATTTCTTCGATCGAAAAGTCCGTCAACCAATTAGCATTTGTCATATTTAAATATATTTCTCTTAAAAAATAGTTTAGATAAAGGGAGGTATGAATGAATTAGACAATAAAAATCTCATTAGAAATTATCTTAATCGTCAAGAAGAGCTTCGGTTGCTAAAAAGTAAATAATTTCTTCAAATGTTTTTAACATTTTTGCAGCATCAAGAGAAGTTGAGATCATGGGTACCTAAAGAAGGTGAAATAACAGGTAAAGACTTTTTTGTTATTATGAACTTTGGTAATAAAACTACGGGTGGATAAAAGTAGTGGTCAATGATACCTTTATATAAGTCGCGTTCGCAAGGTATAACTTTTTAATGTTGATATTTTTTAAATCTCATTTTGATTTAAAAAAGAAAAATTAGTTAAGGAGGGGTTAAATTAATGAATATATATTTATCTGAGCTGGGAAAAGTTATTTCTGCACCTCTTAGACTACCTCTAAGACAATACGCTTAAAAAAGATATACACCGAAAGAGGTAACTTGAAAGGCTTACTACCATTATAATTGCTTAATAGCGCTTTCCAAATATTGCTTATATATCTGGGAAATGTAAAAATCACATGTGCGCTTTTGAAAAGTTTATCAAACCATCCATATTATATAATTTTTTTAATGTTTCCTAATTTATCCTTAAGTCGTTTCTTATTTTACCGGACAATAAATATTTGAATATTTTTTAATCCATGTTTAATATACATATTGCTATAATGTTCATATCCAATTTTCAAAGCAAATATTAGTCTTTCCCAGAAATCACCTGATCAATATTTTCATACGTCCTGAGATATATGATCATTTCTGCTTTTCTGACATACCGCACGCTAACTGTTTTGTCTTCAAAATATAATGGTCACTTTTATGACCAAAAGTTACAATTAAGGCATGTTTCCTCCTTTAGAAAACTAACAGTCATAAATAAATAATGGTAGACAGCAATCTTATATAAATTATTCTAGAAGATAAGTTGTTGATAATTAAATCAGATAATTTATTTAACATGATTTATACTAAAAGACTTTGTTTTATTTTAAATTAAAATATGGAATTTTAATCAAAATTGCAGTTGTTAAGAAACATCAATTTTCTTTTTCATCCAGAATTATTTACGAATTTTCAATTATTTCATTGAACGCATAAATAAAAAAATAAACATTTATTTAGTTGTGAAAATTTTTAGAAGGTCCAGTAACCAGAGTGATCATTTCTCGAAGTCCCGCAAATTCTTCAACTGTTGAGGCATCTCACCACACAGGATTTGAGGAAAAACAAAAAACTGATGGTAAAGAGTATCCTTGCCAGTTAATTTTTAGTACAAAAACCTCTCAAATGTAAAGTGAAATATTAAAGACTTTTCCTTGGTCAATAACCTCAGATAGTTTAATTTACTTAAGATACAAGTGATCTTTTTCTGTGTATTATGAGGTGATCAAATACGGTCGGGGTGATCAAATCATACAAAGCCCTAAGAGCTTTATGATAGATTTAATCACACCCGACCGTAATTGATCACCTCATAATATTCAAAAAAAGATTCCTTGTATCTT
>WFKH01011926.1:31865114-31895844 GCA_016163765.1 Magallana hongkongensis
GATTTTCTGAACATGTTTGGGACGAAACAACTAACGGTGCCGCAACAATTAGCGGAACGTCAACATATTTTATAATCAATCTGAACAAAAGTGAAGAAGATTGCTTTCAATTAAGTGAACTCTCTGATAATAAAATGCATTGCTGTCAGATAAGACACACTCGGTATTCAGTGTTGTGATTTATAAATGCTCAAAGCAACAATACGCTTTTGCTTCTTTCTGTTATAGCCCTCTAATAAAGTTTGAGAGAAAAAATTGTCTTGGCAGTTTTTATTTCTAGTTTATAAACTGTGAAGTTGCCAATTTCGGGTCGTCTCCAATTCCGGGTCACTCGTATGTGTTGTTAAAATAAAGCAGTAAAAACTTTATAAATTACAAACTGCGTGCCTTTCTGTCTTTGATCAGTAAAACAATTGTGAAGATCAACATTTACAGACCATTCGAGAAACAAAATTAGGAATGAAGCGCTTTCGAGATGGAGATTTTTACCACATCTTTGACATTCTACTTTCGTACTTTACGCTGCAGCGTGGTTGAAGTGAAAGTTGTATTCGAGCTTTAATAGATGGAAAATATTGTGCATGCATCGAGTCATATGTCATAAATATCATCAATAATGATAATTGCTAAAACAAAAACACACTAATTGATAAATGAAATTAAAGGCGTTTCCCAAGTTGCGGGAAATTTACCGGAGACTTAATTGTCTGTGGTTTTACGATAAAACGAACAAGAGAAAGCAAAAGATTCAATTCCTGAGTGACTTTGGTGACCTAAAAGCTAACAAAGCAACAAAGAGTTTGCACATGTTCGTCTCAATAGTATTCCTTATAACTTTCTTTGCTTGAATTCATATCTAATATTTAAAGGGACTAGTTATTTATATATTAAAAGAAAATTTGCAATTGGCTAATGATTTCATACCACAGCATACACGGGTATAGTCCACTAATGCATTTTCCATAGGCGGTATTGTTAACATTAGGGTTTATAGCTCCGGCTCTAATTTTCGTTCAGCAACGAGGGACCCCTTGAAAAAAAAACCTCATCAAATTGTCTCTCTCCTGTTAAAATATCGTGGTGTGATTTCAAAATACGTCTGATTTGAAAAACTGTGAAAATAAAAGTAAGAGTAAAGAATTTCTCAGTTTAGGAAAGGGTGTACATCACACAATTTCAATTCTTTCCTTCAAATGCTAATTTAAATTTGACAGATTTGTAAAAGATATGCATAGAATGACTGTACCAATTCCAACAACATTTTATTTAACTTATCAGAAGCAGCTATGTAAAGGCAATCCGAAGCTAAAATATCGAACAACGGTATTGTTTTAATAAACGAAAATAATATGTTAATCGGGAGCATTCCTAAAATCTTCATTACATAAATTAACAGCGATATCCAACACTATATTTTATGCATTTTTGTTACGTTATATATACTTCCTAATCACGTTATAAGCGTATCCTACCACGGCTAATGATCAGATTGCATCAGCGTAAGTGATTAAGGACAATCAATAAACCATCTATTTATGAAAAATCCGTTGATAAGTCACGTATTTTGCAGATCTTGCTGGAACTTTAAATAAATATTCCGTTTATTTAAAATAATTTAAAACATTTCGCCCCATCCTCGAAATAAGGCACAGTTTTACTTCTTAAGCGCGATTTACACAAAATTAAATCAATTGGTAAGTTTCCCAATGGTACCTTTTTTTCTCTCCAAACTTCTGGCTGTTTTTACATGCTTAAAATATCTCTATTCATTAGTTTGCACGTAGCAGGGGTAGTCTCCAAATCATTAGTTTATAAACAGTCATTAACCTAATACGAACCTTTAAAACTACTGAGTATTTGATACTCAACATTGATAATATTAAATTTTATTATCGCTTGTGTTAACGAAAGCATCTATGTAAAGGAAACATGCGGTTTAATTAATGTTTAATAAAATTCACTGTTTACGTTAAAATACATTCCTGAGAACTATCGAGATCGTGACGTCAAAATTAATTATGACGTCATATCGTCATATCATGAAGTACAGACAAATGACTTTCTACTCATTGCTGTGAAATCAATCAGGAAGCCTTATGAACTACCCGCGATAGATTTCCTCGAAATGATAACTGTGTCTTTCGTATTATAAAATCGTTTAAATGATAAACGAATGTGAACCAATCAATTTATTGTTCTATTTATCAACAGAAAAATGAAACAAAAACATTGGTAATGATAATATATGAGTTTGATTCAATTTCTAAAATTTAACAATACTCAGCAAGACTCATCCAGTCAGTTTAAACAGATAACAGTAAATCAATTAATGGGCAAACATGTAGCATTATCTCTTTAAATTTGACCATTGTATAATTAAATCACTTTCAAAAGATGTTCGTACAACATGTAATGTGACAAAAAATAAAAATGGATTAAATATGATATAATGTCAAATAATAAAAAGATCTAAACTTCATACTTATACCTCAAAAATATATTTTATATTTTGAAAATTTTACATATATTCAACTACCTTCACTTGAAATTTTTTTTAAAATTTTTTTATCATTTGCATACTTCGTTACACTTGCCTACCTATTTGATATCAAATATTTTTTTTTATTTTGATATTCTTCTGCTTACAACACTTTGTTGTTATTCTATTTATAGTCTTTTGAAAGAGCGTACACTCAACGGGCTAGCAATAAATGACATATCATGTGTTCTGTTCAGAATAAGTTCAAAAATATTTATAAAATGTAATTTAAAGACATTTGTTAGGAAACAAAATAGGCATTTTCAAATAAAGGCTTAGAACTAAAAAGTGAAATTCTTTTCTTATAAAAATATTGTTAATTGCATTATGGTTTTTTAATTTATCATACAGTATACAACACTATTCAGGTAGAATTTTTGTGCTGTAACTGTTTAATTAATTCAAACTTTGAAAACAATATTCGATAAAATACGATAGAAAAATAAATAATCACAGAAAAAAACAAAACAAGAAACAAAAACAAAAGAAAAAAAGAAAAGAAACAAAACTCAAGAAGTGCAAATGTGTACTAGATATAATCCACTTAACGGATGTCATACCTGATCATGAGTTATGATATGACCTAGATTTAGACGTAATGTGATACTTGACTGACCAAATTGTATACCCTATTGAACAATCAAACTATTGGAAACTCTACTGGTATACTGTAATTCGCTGCAAGTTTTTGTTTTAGTTTCTTGTGGTTTTTTGTCATAGTTTCGTGTAGCTTAAAAACCAGGAAAACAAAGAGAAGAATTAGTCAAAGGATATTAAAAAACAACATTCTTTTTCAACCTTTTTATGTGTTTATTCACCAAACTGCTCTAGCTTTCTACTCGTTTTAAAAGCTTAGCTTGTTTTTAACTATAACAAAAAAGGAAATATTTTAACAGTCAAAATATCACAGGTTAAGTAAATTACCGCATAATAAAAGCCAATCCTGTGTATGGATTCTAGATAAACGTTCCAAAAATGGGTAAGAACTTGTGTTTTTATATTCTATTAATGTTTAGTACATTATACAGTCTTAAAACCTGACAGGAGCATTGTTTACACAAATAATAATTATGACCTCTATATACCAATAATTAATCGACAATGTAATTTTGCAAAGTATATCGTTTAACTGTTTCCTTTGTAGTGGTTTAAAATTACATGTCTTATTTTAGACTGAGATTATTTTCAAGTTACTTACATTCATACGTAAGCAGCAATTGAAAATGCTTAATATAATAATCTTAGATGAATTAAGAATACTATAAAATCATAAAAAGGCAAAACACGACACGTGTCTTTGAGATAATTTAAGTATATAACAGTACGAGAACATCTTATACATAGTCAGCATGTTTCTTTTATTGACTAACTTTCTACAGTTTAACTTTACAAAGTGTTGTAATATGGAACAAAGCGTTACCGTTTTACTTTTCAAAGTGCAGTAATATCGACAACATCGTCAAAATTTTACTTTACAAAGTGCAGTAATATCGACCACACCGTCACCATTTTACTTTACAAAGTGCAGTTATATTGACCAAACCGTCACAGTTTATCTTTACAACGAGCAGTATCGATTAAACCGTCACACCCCTCACAATGTAACTTTCCAAAGTGCAATAATATCGACCAAAGCGTCACAAGTACAACCGTCACAGTTTTAATTTTTGCAAAGTGTGGTAATATTGACCCAACCCGCACAGTTTATCTTTAGAAACTACATTATTATTGAGCAAACCGTCACAATCGTCACAGTTATATCGACCAAAGCGCTACAATTTATCTTTACAAAGTATTATCGACCAAACTGTCGAAGTCGTCAAATTTAACTTAACAAAATGCAGTAATAACGACCTTATGACTTCACTTAAAAAAAAAATAAAAATCTTTGTCATATTCCATTGACTTGGTCAAAATTCTATCATACTTTAAAAACAAAATTCAAAGTGCGGCGTTTTATTCGTTACAAATGTGCAACCTAATACAATACATTAAATAATATTTTCTATCATAATTTATTCTATACTACATCTAACAGTAGATTCATGATGTATATTCACCCACAATGTTGCCGTCAGATATGTTACATAATACAAATACTTCCTTTTTTTGTCCACTCAATTCATTTGTAACTCTACCGCTGCCTCTTCATTTCTCATACATGTATAAAATGTATAAAAAACAGTCAAATTACAGTAAAACATGCTTATAACGAAGTGCCAGGGACAGGCGATTTTACTTCGTTATAAACATAATTCGTTATATCCGTCAAGTTAACAGCATGTTATAAAGTCACAGGGAATGAAAATAACTTCGCTGTAAGCGTCAATTCATTATAAGAGTGTTCGCTATAACCGTGTTTTACTGTACTAGTATTTCACTGCACGGGCATTACCTGTGTGGTCTTGCATCTTGCAACCGTTGTTAATACTCGGTCGAAATAAATGAACATATATAATCTTTTCTGTCAAGTCAGGCGAAAAGAAATTTCAAATATTTGGATCAATGAGTGACAAACAGAAAATGTACATAAAACAATGAAAAAACGCATACGCCTGTATATGTGAAACTTACACAGGAATTAAAAAATCAGAGATCACAGCAATTGATAACAACATCTTAAATGCTTCCTCAACTGTTGTTATTGGGGAAGTAATATATTTTACGGTGTGACGTTGAGACGAGCGCAACAGGAACTAACCGTATCTCGCATCATTGTCAACTACATAACATTGACTTGTCCCAACCTTAAAAAAAAAATACAATCACATAGAACACCAATTTGATTAGAATTAGCTGTTCTGATACGCTACCACTGTCGATACACTTAAGTGTATTGCAGGTTACTTCCGGGTATTTCTGGTAATACGTCATATGTTAGAAAAATGTTGATCTTTTCAAAGCCGCTACAAAAACATAATATAATCCTTTCATCGTGTATCTGATGTTGGCATGGAGATACGTATTCTATTTGCTTATGTCGAAGTTGCCTAATTACTTATTTATTCTATTTGACTTTCTAACTATTTTTTAAAAAATCTTATTGACAGAAAATGTTATCACAAGAAAAAAGTGCATTTACTGAGGTATGGGGCACTGTACATTTTCTCTCAAAATAAATAATGAACTTTAGTAATATCATTTAAATACAAATATTTTATTTAACAGTATTGATGCTGAACAGAGTAGCGCAATAAAATAAAGCTGCATTAACTGATCTGAAAATTCGAAATTCGCTGTGACTTCATGAGTTTTTTTTAAATGTATCTCAAGTTCCAATATTTTGTAGATTTTTTTGAAAATCAGTGGTGTAGTCGAATATATATGATATTACATGCATAAGTTATCAGTCAAATAAGCACAATAGCTTAAAGTAGCAGATTGGCGAAAATGATAAGGTATTTCTTTAAATGCATGCCTTACCTAGAGTTTTTATTGAAGTTTTCAGATCAACTCTTTGTCTGGCGTACATGTTTGTATGTTCTGCCATGAAAATATAACATTTAAATTTAAAGGGGCATGGTCACGATTTTGGTCAAAAATTATTTTTCCAAATTTAATGTTTACAATGCTTCACCAAGGCATTTTTAATGAGCAATCAAAATTTGAGTGTCATTCGTTGAGTCATAAGCGAGTTACAGAGCATATAATTCTTTGCAACGTAAACAAACTGTTTATTTACATTTTAAACGTTGAAGTGAAAACTCCAGTTTTAAACCTAAAATGAATGCGGTAAATGTCAGGATCTGTTTATTTATGCTTAAAATGAATAAGTAGATAGAAAAAATCAGCTTGAAAAAAAAGAACCTTTACCGGTAAATTGAGCTTTTGTAAACAAAAAACAGGCACGAGCCTTGTTTACATGGCAAAGAATTGTGAGCGTTGTATCTTGCTTAGAACTTTATTACTGACTCTCAAATTTCATTTGATCATTGGAAATGCATTCCTAAAGCATTGTAAATAATAAAAATAGATAAATAGAATTTGACCAAAATCGTGGCCATGCCCCTTTAAATGAAATTTGCATTTGTATTTCATTTTTATGTCTTTGTTTACTCTTAGAATATTTGGAAGGTACAACAGGATCAAGACCTACACAATTAGAGGTTATTTTTGTTTTTATTTAGAAAGAATAACTCTCTGGAGGAATTTATCATCAAAAAGTATTCATTTGTTCCCCTTAAGTTTCAATAATGATAAATGAGTTCACAGGATTTAGTTCTTAAACTATTATAGGCAACGTAGATTTTTTTATTGGCTATACATGAAGAGAATATCTAGATAATAATGAATCTTTTTAGTCATACCTGATAATGTTCAGTTAATGCACTTGACTAAGACAATATTTAGTACATTTAAATGTATTTAGAACCTACATGAACAAAGAAGACACCAATGTGCAGAACCGGACAATGCAGGTACATATAATATGTTATCAATATAATTATTGAAAACAAAGCAGCAAAACAAAATACTAGTTCGATATGGACATGAAAATACGTGCCATGTTTATTGATGTTTTATGTTACTTTGCCTGATATTGACGCCTTATAATACGGTCTCACAAAAAATTGGTTCTTTGAATTTGCATCAGAAAAACGATAAAAGTTGAGGGAAAACTACCAGGATTAAAAAATGCGCGAATAATTTGCATCTGATTTATGGTAGAGTTAAACTACTATTTTCCCCTAGCTGCATAGTTTCAGGTAATCACACTTAGAAATGGTTCTCGAGAATTAATGCTGAAGTCATTTAGAGACTACTGTTGATTAATATTCTCTTCTAGAATATGACCTGCAGATCCATAAATTAGTTTCCAAGCATAATATGCTATTTTGTCTGACATTGAGAATTTTAAAATATTGTTCTTAAAATACGTTACACAAAGGGGTTTTTGAAACTTTATGCCTGAACGTTTTTTTTAGGTCACCTGAGTAAACTCAGGTGACCTATTGCTATCTGTTTTCGTCCGTCGTCGTGCGTTGTGCGTCATGCGTCGTGCGCTAACGATTTACATTTTTAACTTCTTCTTAAAAACTACAAGCCTAGGCCAATTGTTACCATTTTTGGTATGAAGCATCTCAATGGTAAGAGAAATGTAAATTGTGAAATTGGTGGCTCAACCACCCCCAGGGTGGCACAAGTGGGGCCAAATATGCAAAAAAAAAGCCACATTTTTAAAAATTATCTTCTCTACTCCCACACATGTGATGAAAAAACTGATTGCATGATTATAATGTCCATGAAGCCCTCTACCAAAATTGTGAAATTCATGGCCCCTGGGTCAGGGGTTCAGGCTCTAGGGTGGGCCCAATATGGCCATATAGTAAAAATGTATTAAATCTTAGAAAATCTTCTTCTCTACCCCCATAGATATTTGTTAAAAACTAAAAACATGGTTATGATGTTCATGAAGCTCTTTACCAAATTTGTGAAATTTATGGTCCCTGGGTCAGGGGTTCAGGCTAAAGGGTGGGCCCAATATGGCAATATAGTAAAAATGTATTAAATCTTAGAAAATCTTCTCTATTCCCATAGATATTTGCTGAAAACTAAAAACATTGTTATGATGTTCATGAAGCCCTCTACCAAAATTGTGAAATTTATGGTCCCTGGGTCAGGGGTTCAGGCTCAAGGGTGGGGCCAATATGGCTATATAGTAAAAATATATTAAATCTTAGAACATCTTCTTCTCTACTTCTATATATATTTGTGAAAAGCTTAATGCATGGATATAATGTACATGAAGTCTTCTACCTAAATTGTGAAATTCATGACCCCTGGGACAGGGGTTTAGGCCCTAGGGTGGGGCCAATATGGCCATATAGTAAAAATATATTAAATATTAAAAATCTTAACTCCCACACATGTGGGCAAAAAACTGAATGCATGTCCATGAAGTCTTCAACCTAAATTGTGAAATTCATGACCTCTGAGTCAGGGTTCAGGACCTACCATTTGGAAAGAGTTGAAAGGGGGGGGGGGGGGGGGAAAGTTAATGGGGTTTTTTCCCTTTCTTTTTTCTAATGGAGTTATCTTCCTTTGCTTGTTCATATTGAGTAATTAGTCATTGAATATAATGTAATTATAAAGAAATTGTATGATCAAAAGAGTTATGCAAGGATTTTTATCGTTTGAAACAAAAACAGTTTTTGAACTTTCAAAATAAACAAATAGACTTGTTAATAGTAAAGTATTAATTGGCTAACTAAAATCACTGAAATGCCAGATAGTGATTGTCAACGAATTTTGAATATTCAAAACCTGGAACAGGAGAAGTGAGTAACTCATGATGGCTTTTAAAGCTGTTCTTTTTTTTTTTTTCGTTTGTTTAAATGCCCACAGGGAGAGTTTCTGTCTGCCCCGGGGGATGGGGGATTGGAGGTTGTTTTAGATAAAACATGAATAATAGACACCTTGTTATAGGTTTTCTATGAAAACATATACACTTAAAACCTATCCTGAAAAATAATGAATATGGGAAAATTATTTTCTAACAGAGTCTTGCACCTTTTCAATATCAGATCATGCACTCTTTTATGATCTTTAAGTTTTTCGCTAAAATTATAGATTGAATAGTCCTTTTTGAAAGATTTCAGGCAGGGAGGTGGTCGTCATTACAAATTAAACATTTTTCTACTCCAGAATAAAACTTAATTAAATGCATATATGAGACTCCTTGACAAGTTTGTGTATGGGTTATGAATGAATGTTGTTTTGACACACATGGGAATATTATATTAAAAAAGCAGTGGTGAAAACGGTAACTTAGGACATACGAGAAGTTTTATGATGGTATGGGGATTCATGAAGATGCATTTATTGCATAATGTTTGCACAGATTTGATAAAAAACAAAAATTATACTTTGTTTTTTATACATTAAAATGTATTGGTAGTTAATTAATTTTAAATCACTAGAAATGCAAATATTTAACAGAATGTTTTTTTTTTCAAGCTGGTCTATCTAACAATAAATCAAATGTCAAGATCTTCAGTTAAACTCTGTTAAGTTACCATGAAAAGTTTTTCAGTTTAAATTTAGGTGTTTAACCATGCGTTTTGTAAATCAAGAAATTAACTCACAGAGTATTATAAATGTTCTTTCTGCAAATTAAACGTTCAATGAACAAATCTCAAAAATTGATGCATTAGATTAATACAAAATATGTAACAGATTAGCCGTAATATAAAAATATAGAATGTATATTTTGATATGCTTCATTCTAGTGGTAGATCTAGAGCGTGTTATATTTGACCATATTAAGTCTCTAAGCCATTTTTCAGACATGGTTTCTTATTTCCTTTCTTCTGGAATGAAATGAATATCACTGAAAAAAAATAAATAAAATACTACTGGCATAGTCTGTCGTCTTGTGTGGCGTGCTAACGTTCGGAATGACCATTGACAATATGCGTGTATATAAATATTGTGTTATTTATACGATTACTATATGAATCGATAAAAAATGCCAAGACTTTAAGATATAAAAGTTGCATGTGAAATATAAATTGATGATAATTACACGTTTTAGTTGATTCCACAGATATTACTTTTAAACAACTTCATATAAGGTGTTCTTTTGTTATTTTTATAAGCTGTATCAATGAAGAAAAAAGAAGAGGTTTTTTTTTAATCGACACAATGCATCATTAGCAGGTGAAATAATTTAAAAACGAATCATTTTTGAATTATTCAGATGTACCAAAACCTCTTCTAGCTGATGAATACCATGCTCAAACAAAATTACAATACATGGCAGAATATACGGTAAGTTAAAAATGCCATATTTTTATGTACATAAATTCTAGATTAAATTAGTATTGGTTTTTGTATCTATGGTATTAATAGATAAAACGAGGGCCTTAAAAAAAACCAAGCAAGTTCATAATAGCTATTTAATAAATACTACAAGATATCTACAGTGCAGATGAGGTTGAAATTATTTCACAAAAAAAATATATTTTAATGAAATTATTCCAGAAGCTGCATCACTTTAGTTGCACAAAATGTTGCTATTTCTACCTGTTTCGGATAAATTCGAAACAAAACAACAGCGGAAGAGACGTCATTTAACGGGTTAATATTCTTCTATACTTTTTTTTATTGATCTAGGATTCCTTCTTCGATGATAGTTTGAATCCATTATCATCGTTTGGAAAATCTACAGAAGGTAAAGAGAAATATTTACCAACACGTCCGAAAAGCAAATCAACATCAATCTATGACAGAAATATGGGTAATGCTGACGTTGTATAATATGTATTTTGCAATTGCTCGATATTTCATAAAATCTATTTAGAAGTTTAATGTTGATTTTTTTTTTCAGAAGTAGAATTAAATCCATCGGTAAAGTACTCCTATTACAAGGCTAAATATTTTCAACGTTTTCATTATAATTACAAACTTATGAGGGACTGCCATGATCGTATAAAAGGTTTAAGAGGTACCAAGGTTCAGAAAAACTTAACGGCTGAAAACACTGAAGACGCTGAAGACGTTTTAATTAAAATAGGGATTGTTGGAGAGTTTACTGAAGACAAACTTAACTTATTATTAAAAAGAAAAGGTAAAGTGTAAAAAATAAATATGTCAAAATGAATATAGTTCTGAAATGTACATAGTATACATTAATTTGAAAACACTTTTTATAACTAGGGAAAAGAGAGATAAAACCAACAAATCAACAAATTTGGAAAAGGTCCCCACTTATTTGTTTTGAAAAATCAACGAAATCGGCTTTAAGGGTATATTTTTCCTATACAGTTGAGCATTTTGTATACATAATGCTTTATAATATATTTTTTTCATTATATAACCGTTTTTCTTATTTGCCAGTATCTCAATTTTTAAAATTATTAAGTCAATTATTTTTTGTGAATTTAGATGATTCGCAGAGAGAAGGCTTGTCATAAAATTCTCATTATATCTGATCCCCATAACAATGAACCGGAAATAGAAGAAGACTCCATTATCATCATTAGAGAAGACAAAGAACAAATTCTCAGAACGATCTCTGTTTGTTTGGAGGAACACATTCATGAAATATTGCAAAACTGGTCGGTAAATCTTCCGTTGAAAGGTTTGGGCAAATGCCTACCCGGAATTATTGCCGAAATAGAGGATATCCGTAAACAGATGTCGTTTGATGATAACAACCACTACACAACTGATGCTTCTGCCTTACGGGGTGCTGTCAACAAATCAATTGTTCCAAGCAATGTGAAGGAATACCTTTTCGGGTAATTTTTTTGTATGTCAAAAAAGATATTAGAATGATGTTCATTGGGACGCGCCAAGCAAAAACCTCCCTTATCTCAATTATGACGTAACGTTAAAATACGCGTCTTCATATCACAACAACGTAAACTGTATAAGTATTTTCATATGCCATGTGTTTCATTCCGTGTTCAAGCATCAATTACAAAGTGATGAAGGAGATTCTTCTAAGCCTTAATAAAGTTTTAAATCACCAATGATTTTCTTTAATCAAAAATAACGTAATTTAGAAATAAATAACTAAGGGCTAAACAAGTGTTAAAATATTTGTCCTTTTCAAATAAATAAAAAAGAATGTTGATCTAAGGTGTGCGGAACAAGAAAAATGTCGGGGCTTCCAAGTTAATTTTTTTTTTTATATTAAAACACTAAGTTATTTTTATTCATTTGATCTAAATGTAATATAAATAAATTTACTAAAATACTAAAAATATGTATTGATTAATTGATAAACTATCATAATTCAAATAATGTTTGTTTTCTAAGCAGACGTGCTGCTGAACTGCCGATTCGATCTAAATGTCGGGCGCTTTCAAGTCTCATTTTCTGTGATCTGAAAACACGATGTAATTTTGATTTAAAATATGTATTTACATCTTTACTTTAAACCAACAAAAAATATATTGTCAGATGAATAATGAAAACATTTTTAATTCATGTTTTTTATTAAATACATGTAGTTGTGTTGTAGTAAACGATACCCAATATTACCGGTGACACGAATGATATGTACTTCAGCTATTACTTTAACAATAAAAAAACCCCAAAAAGAAGAAACTATTATATGATAAATAATACAGATGTAGACACATGCATACTGCATTTCATCGGCCTCAGAAAAAATCACGGACTGGACGAAATAATAATAATGCTGATGTCAGACTCAATTTCCTATAGAATGCGATTTGGCTAATGCACCGGTGTACATTTACAATAATTTAGTTATTTTTTTTTACTTTTTACGATCAATTTATTAATTTGTTAAAAGAAAGATATTAATATAAACCATAAAATACTTTCTTTGATGATTCATGCGGGTTATGAAGGTAGCGATCATTGCAGTGAAAATTAACATGTATTTTTTTCTGCAATGTGGCCACCTTCATATCTAGGATGAACCACCAAAGGAAGCATTTTATTGTTTAAATGACTCATTAGTGCAGTTGCCTCAATATGTGTGGTATGGTCGTCTATATTTAAGCATGAGTTTAGCTAACAAGGCATGTAACACTACTGCATAAATAATCTTGTTTTCAACAGTTTCTGAATACCATAGTTTGAGTTGATCAATATTTGTTTTACTAGACACATATTAAAATATATACTTGCATCAAACTTTAAGGCAACAAATACTGTTATATCTTGAAAAATATCTTAATTTAGATTTTTAATTATAAAGAACAAGAACGGTTGACAACAAAGGGGGAAAAAAATGGAAAAACAATAAAATCTTCAATTTTCCCTCTTAAAAAAAATCTTTGACTTGAAAAAACTCTATGACCGGGCAAAAATGTTTGGAGAGGGTGGTACCTTTAAAAAAAAAATAACTTTCAGCCGTGAGGTATGCCGGTCCATTAAACTCGAAAAATAAGCGACTTTTTCTTTCTTTGTCACTTCACTAGAATAGGTACTTCCGATTATTCTCCAGAATAGATATAGGGGCCGAACAATATTGCGCAAACAGACCGGCAGACTACGTAATATTTAATTTCTTTAGAATTCTTATCTGAAATTCTAAAAGCATTTTTACTTACAGATTCAAAACACATTTAATAATGACTGCATACCAATGTACCTTGTACATTTAATATAATGCAGTTCAGTACTATGTATTCCAAGTAATAACTTTGCCTATATGAAATGATAAATCGAAAACAGACACTTTAACGTGTACAGATGTATCCAGATAATATGCAACATTAGGTCGTAAAAATAAAAAAAGTTTTTAACCCGACTAGCTTTCTAGAAATATTTTAATAAAAACTCAAATAAAAGCTTTGGGATGGGGTGGGGTTGGGTGGGAGGGAGCCTACTACAGAATGTATAGTCTTTTACCCTCCGTGAAAAGGGAAAGATTACAGCCAATTTTTGTTGTTTTTTTTTATTGGGGGGGGGGGGGGGGGGGGGCTATGCAGGGAAAGCTGCTAGCAGATACATCGATGGGTGATCGGGCGACGAAGAATACTCATGTATTTCATTTTGACTTCATGATACATTTTAGTGATGATAAGGGGGTTTCCATGATTTTTTTTTTAAATCTGTTGTGCGACACTTTGATCATGATGTACGACCTTGAGAGATTTAACCAGGAGGACTTACACGTATAATGCAGACATATGCTTTCATAGCCGAATCCGATTATTTGTGACCAATCTGTGGAAAGATGTAACTATTGTACTTGTTCCTTGGCTCAGAACATAGTACATGCACACCACAACACTATTATATAAATATGAAATGACGTGCTTTTACTGTGTTTTGTATACATGTATTATTTAAATCATCTTCAAGAAAAATGCAGAGATTTAATTTATATATTTTTGGAATGTTTAAACATGTGCCATATCTCAAACATTATTATTCATTGTTTGAAATACACTAAATCAAGATAAGATAGTAATATGAATATACAGGTGCTGTTATTAAAATATCTTTAGTTTTTATTATAACAACAATTATTAATAGACTTCAAAGCATATACTTCCTTATTTTACAGCGCTCTTGCACACATTAATAATGAGAAACATATGTAATGATGTATATCATTAGAACAAGAAGGATGAGCTTTATAAGAATCAATAAAAAACTGAAATTCTCCAAATTTTCAGTTAAGGGAGGTTTTTGCTTGGCGTGTCACAAATACTTTACTGTTTTAAAAGAAATGATTTTGTCATAATTTAATTCTAAATCCAAAGACTCACAAATATGTTAATCAAACGTAATTCAATTCCTAAACTATTGAACAACATGTACTAAACTTTCTTTAGCATTTGCACACAAAAAAATCCAGAACTTGCAATAATTGATAAACTTTTCCCCTTTTTTTACTTTTTCTCTTTTTTTCTTTTTTTTACGACCGCTATCTTGTTGATTCACTATCAATCATTAGTCAACAACCTCCATACACCATCTGGCCATAAATGATAATCGATCCTCAATCATTTATACTCAATTAACATGATATTGCAATTTACTTTTGTTTACAGAAGGCATGATGTTAATTCATTTGGAATCTGGAGAAATTCGTCATTCAAAGTGTTTGTCAAGAAAACAATTGATGCAAATGAATTAGAATATGAACTTAAGAAGTTACATCCAAAATTCTTTGAGAACTACAACTTGGAAATTGTAAAAGGAAGATTGGTAGCGTTAGATACCTTAAAGCAGGGTAATATTATACTACGAAATCAAGATGGACAAAAGTACGCGGGAACACTTGGTGGGTTTGTTTCAAAAACAGATGATGAGAAAAAGATATATGCGTTGACTTGTAATCATGTATTTCCTAAAGAAGAACTTCTTGCGTACACGGAAAACTGTACTGACAGAGATATCGGTTCCTGTGTATTCACAACAAGGGACAGTTCATGTGATTTTGCAGCTATTGAAATAAATGAGTCTTTTTCAAATAATTGCGAAGTACCCTTAAGAAGGGAAGACACAAAGAAAACCAGTGCAAGAGTTTTTGATGAAAGTTTAGAACAAATTAGCTTTGTGCATAAAATTGGAGCCACAACAAACGTAACCAAAGGAAGTATTTTAAGTTCTGAATACTATGCGAAGTATATGCCTAAAAATCTTTTTCTCGTGAAGGGTACAGGAGAAAAGTTTTCCGAACAAGGCGATAGTGGATCGCTAGTTTTTTCCAGACCAAGGACTGGGCGGCAGAACTACATTAATGTCGTGGGTATGGTAATCGCCAATAACTTCATAGTATATGATGATGTTGATGATAGTGATGATGATCGGAACGTGGAAAAAAACAAAGATTTGGAAGGTCCTCAAAATAAGGATGCAGAAAGGGTAGAAGCAAACGTAGAAAAAACAACAACCTCTAACACTTTCGCTTCTTATGTCGCAGAAGATGATCAAAATCTATCTTGCTGTTACCGTGTACAGCCCGCTTTTGATCTTTTTAAGGAGAAAAAAGGCATAGAAGTGAAGTTTAAGGATGACTTATCCACACCCTCGTCTTCTTCGGACGATTCGTATGAAGAAACCAGTTAAATAAAGATATGTTTAAAGCGTTCCAGTGTGTTATTACAAAAGCTGATTTGAAATAATTTGAAATGATTTTCCTTCATAGAAGAGAGTAACTAGAGAAACTGAAGCATTTGGATGAATTATTTTTTGAATACAAAACGTGCATAATCTATGTTTGTTTCATAAAATGTTTTCAGCTTAAACAGGTCAACAACTCATACATTCATAAATATACGTTTATACATTCGTTCTGAAGTTACCAAACAAATCCAAAGAGACATCATCAAATCAGATTTAATACTCTTTATATATTTTATAAAGTGATCTCAAACAAGTGCCTTTTTATTTGCATTATATTTTTTTATGAAATGCACGAGTAGAAATAATTTTTTGAAAAAAATATCTAATGGATTCTAAAAAAAATCACATGTGCATTTCTAAAAAATGAAACACACCGCACGTGTTTGGGGTAGAAATAT
The DNA here is from genome assembly GCA_016163765.1 of Magallana hongkongensis. Taxonomy (NCBI): domain Eukaryota; kingdom Metazoa; phylum Mollusca; class Bivalvia; order Ostreida; family Ostreidae; genus Magallana; species Magallana hongkongensis. The sequence continues at coordinate 31,881,615 of WFKH01011926.1, forward strand.
GATGATGTTGATAATAGTGATGATGATTAGAAATTTAAATATGAAAAAAATTAGAAGGTTTCCGAATGAAGGATGCAGAAAAGTTAAAAACCAACGTAGAACAACCAGCTCTAACACATCTTTTTTTGTATGAGACGATGATCAAAATACACAAAAATCTATCTTGTTGTTACCGTATACACAAAACATTTCATCTTTTTAAAGAAGAAAGAGACGTGAAAATAAATTTTACGGATATTTTGGTGTTAACCTGACGCGGTTTGATGTGTTATTATAAAATCTGATTTTTTACGGATTAGAATTACTGAAGATACTAAACTATTTCCATAAATTACTTTTTGAGTACAAATAAAAGTTCACAAAATGCATTTCTTTAATGTATTATTTTAATTTGGTTTTTTTCATTAAGTAATTGCATGTAGCTTAGGCCTACCAAAAAATCCTTTATAAGGCATGAAACAATACCATATATAGATAATCAAATTCACATTTGATTTTTATTTAAGTATAAAATTATAAAATCTATAATTGATTTCAATTACGTGCCATTTTTTAAATGTATGATTTTTTTTATAGAATGCATGAAATAAAATTACTTATATTTCTAAGTATTGTTGGATTCTTATTATTAAACCATACATGTAACATGTGCATTTTTAAACAAGAAACACGAGCTATGATCTTTGTGTCGTAAAACAGGAATTTCAACTTAAGCTGAAATCTTTATAGCTAAACAATTGCTTAGATATTTACTAATTACATGTACATGTATACCACCCAGATTTCATATAATAAAGCTTGGTTATAGAAAAGTACAAGGAGCCAGCTGATTTATTTTGCTATTCCGTAAGTCGTTTTATTCGTATATTGAATGTGAAAACAAATCTATACGAGAGTTGTCCCAAAATAGCGTAGACAAGTGACATTATTTTGTTAATCGAAGACACAGGAAAATGAAAATTGTGCCACAAAGGGTTCAAGTAATTTGCATTTAAATTATGTTTTGAAATCATATATTGTGTGAGATTAAATAAGTGAAATGAAAGCATGCTAGATCATAAATTCGACATGCGGCGCAATGTCAAAAACGGAAAGTTAAAATGAACATAATGAAATGAAAATTGCGGGTGAAAGTACTTCTCGAATGAAAAAATTCAAATGAAAAATACATTTAAATTTGTTGATAATTATATTATATATCCAGAAAATGTTTTGGCTATAACAAAGCTTTTAAAAATTTTATAGCGTGTTTTCTGACAAGTTGAAGTGTTAACTCATGATAAAATGACGACGTCGGCGTTTAAGGCGGAGCAGCGGTAACTGATCAAATTTGGGAAAGACCTTGAAACAAATCCTAAGAGGCTTTTGAGGTAAATAAATTAACGAAATCGCATAGAAATGCATTTTGTGAATTAGTAGTCTAACAAAATCGAAAATATTCAGACGAGTATGATGACAATAAGTGAAAAAAGAAACCCCTACCAATAAAAATGGACGTCAAAATGCTGAGCGACACATTTCGGCAAGACTAACGTTAGACAAGTGATGCAGGGCAAGAGATCGTTTGTACTTAAACCTATTTAAAAAACAGTACTAGAAATGTATATTGAATGTGCATTCAGGGTACATGTGCAAAGAAAATATTTTTCCCAATACATTTGCGGAAATAAAACGCAAATGTTATCGTGAAAAATGTGGAGGGTTTAACAACAACGTTAAGACTGGAAATTTTTGACGTCGCACATTGCGCCGCATGGCAAAACTTGTTGTTGCTAATTATTCATTTTCTCAGAAATAAATAATGTACAGATTTGAATTTCTCAGTATTGTTTGCCAAAGGGTCATTGAAGAAAACATAGAAGTCTAATGAAATGGCAGTGAACAGATTTTAAGTTATGCGTTCTGTCTACGCTATTTTGGGACAACCCTCGTATTTGCGTGTTTTCTTGATTTTCTTACATTACTACATTTAATGCTTGTTCGGGAACGTATATAATATAAAATGTTAAATAGAAATAAAATGAACATAACATGCATTTCATTTAGGTAAACATACAATCCATTATCTTCAAATATTAAGAAAAATAATTTGGTTTTCTCTATATTTGTATAATTGATTATTTCAAATAAATAATACATGTCTAAAAAATTAATCATTCTATACCAACACAAGATACCGGTATAAGCTAGTGGACCAAATGAATATATCGCAGTGACATTTGTGAAGCTCGAATCTTCAGACATAATGCGTTTTACATATCAAAATAATAAGACGTGCTGATGTATACTGATTGTCTGATCTTAAACGTGTTTATGTAATGTCCGAATAGCTGAGCGGAGTCAATTGTGTAAGTTTCAAATGATTTGTTTTCTTATTTCACACAAGAAATGAATACTATTGTCTCGATTTCAACTAAAAATAGTATCTTGATTTACGTTTGACAAAAAAGTTTTAAAAGGTACTTATATATCCCTTTTGGACATGTTTATACACACTTATAATTTATGAATGTAGCTATTATTCAACTACAGAAGGCGAACGATCCGTGTAGCGTTCTAGAAACCAGCTCACAGAATACTCTCAAACACCTGTGGTTGTGTTCTTCAATTTTGTTACATTATTATAGAAACCAGTTTTGTTTTTGAAGAACCATTTATACCCATTAACTATTTCTAACATTGTCAAAAACATAATTTGTTTTCAAATAAGTTGCGTATTTCACTGAAAGCATCTACTAATGCTGTACAGATTTTTAGATCGATTTCATATATGATGTTGTAAACATATATCATTCGATGTTAATAGATATTTTATATTGGTAGTAAATCCTATACTTTGAACGTTTTATATTTTGGAAGTTGTAAAATTAAAATAAAATTAATTCTCACTACTGGTTTTTAAATCATCGGAATTTATCTTTTGGATCAATAAGCTTAGATAGGTAGACATCTTTAAATGAAATCGAAAATACGTTTTGCTTGATAAATGTATCGTAGTAAAGAGATTTAAACACATTTTGGATATTATTTGATGTTTAGATTTTAAGGTGCATTGACAGTGCAGTTGGGGAAGATTTAATTACCTTGACTGTCGAGGGTATTTTGGCCTCTTCTTACGTTTTGAACCACAATACATATGCACAAGATTTAACCATCTCAATCCTCTAGATAGTAAACTTACTACAACTCAGTTAAACTTTATGGATTAAGAAAATTAAAATGGATTCAAAAAATTTATCTTTATTTTAATGATATAATGATTTGAAAATGTGAGTTACACGGGCGCTTATTTCTTCTGTTAGACTCGACAAAACGCATCTTATTTATCAAAGTATCATAACGTCATAATGTATACTGATTGTCTGATCTTAAACGTGTTTATGTAATGTCCGAATAGCTGAGTGGAGTCAATTGTGTAAGTTTCAAATGATTTTTTTCTTATTTCACACAAGAAATGACTAGTGTGGTCTCAATTTCAACTAAAAATATTATCTTGATTTACTTTTGACAGAAAAGACAGATTTTTAGATTGATATCATATATGATGTTGTAAACATATGTCATTCGATGTTACTAGATATTTTATATTGATAGTAAATTCTATACTTTGAACGTTTTATATTTTGGAAGTTGTAAATCTCTCACTACTGGTTTTTAAATCATCGGGATTTATCTTTTGGATCAATAAGCTTAGATAGGTAGAAATCTTTAGATGAAATCGAATATACGTTTTGCTTGATAAATGTATCACAGTGAAGAGATTTAAACACTTTTTAGATATTATATGATGTTTAGATTTTAAGGTGCATTGACAGTGCAGTTGGAAAGATTTAAATGCATTAACTGTCGAAGGTATTTAGGCCTCTTCTTAAGTTTTGAACCACAATACATATGCACAAGATTTAACCATCCCAATCTTCTAGATAATAAACTTACTACAACTCAGTTGATGGATTTAGAAAAATAAGATGGGTAAGTACAATTTATCTTATTTTGAATTTAGCTATAATTTAACTACAGAAGGCGAATGATCCTTGTAGCGTTCTGGAAACAGCTCACAGAATACTCTCAAACACTTGTGGTTGTGTTCTTAAAATTTGTCAAATTATCATAAAAACTAGTCTTGTTTTTGAAGAACCATTTATACCCATTAACTATTTCTAACATTGTCAAAAACATAGATTATTTTTTAAAGAATAAATTGCGTATTTCACTTAAAGCATGTATTTATGCTGTACAGATTTTTAGATCGATTTCATATATGATGTTGTTAATAAATATAATTCGATGATACTAGATACTTAATATTAGTAGTAAATCCTAAACTTTGAACGTTTTATATTTTGGAAGTTGTAAAATAGTAAAATAAATTCTCACTACTGGTTTTTAATTCATCGTAATTTATCTTTCGGATCAATAAGCTTAGATAGGTAGAAATCTTTAAATGAAATCGAATATACGTTTTGCTTGATAAATGTATCGGAGTGAAGAGATTTAGACACTTTTTGGATATTATTTGATGTTTAGATTTCAAGGTGTATTGACAGTACAGTTGGGAAAGATTTAAATGCATTGACTGTCGAAGATATTTAGGCCTCTTCTTAAGTTTTGAACCACAATACATATGCACAACATTTAATCATCCAAATCTTCTAGATAATAAACTTACTAAAAGTCAGTTGACGGATTTAGGAAATTAAAATTAATGAGTAAGAACAATTTATCTATATTTAATGATATAATGATTTGAAAATGTGAGTTGGACGGGTGCTGGTTTCTTCTGTTAGACTCGTGCAATATATAGTTATTACGTAATTTTGAACTTGAAAGATTTATATAAATCATGAAGATATATTTCGTATTTGACTCATTAGACAATAAAACAAAAATTGAGCACGTATTAGTAAGCAAAGTATATCATTTCATTTTTTTTTTAAATAAAGTTTATATAAATTCTGCATAAGAACAGAGTATCACACAAAGTTAGCTGCACAATTTGCGTGAGGAGAAAATAAATTTAACTTACAATTTGAAAGGACAGCAGGCACAATATGTGGGAAGGTTTTTTAAACGCGTGTCATTTGTTTTTTCTAATGATGTCATATGCACAAAGCCAGACACAACAAATTATGCATCACTATTTCATTATATATTTTACATAATCATAAGATCTGATGAAGATTTTCAAATATTTTTATAATATGTATCAAATAATATTATGAATTTTAGAGCTATGTATATAAGTTTTTTCGTTGAACAGCTTGTAAACGTTTTCTTTCTGGATGATCCTCGTCATACATCTGCTTGATTGCGTCTGAAAGGGTGTTTCTGTAATGCTGCTAGCATCTTTTATGTCTTTGGGGGGGGGGGGGGGGTTTAAGTGTGTTTTTATTATTTTTTGAACTATTAAGTAAATGCCTGTCAACTGTTTTAAATGGTTTCTAAATTTTTAGATTGCAAGGTAAAGAATGTTTTATTAAAATGCATATTGAAATTTGAAGCACAATACGACGCCATGATATATATTATCTGTAATGGCAGATGAAGAAAACGAATCAACTTAATAATCCTACATCAATCCGAGAAACAGTTTTTTCACACACAATTTTAAATGGAATTGTGCAAAAAATTAAAGATGGAATGTTTTAACAGCTTTCAATTTGAAGGAGTCCTTTTAAATATATTGATTATATAAAAGGCTTTTAGGAACTTGTATATATAAAAGCTCTGTTGATTGATGTTATGGGCCATATATTAAATATCAATATTGAACATTGGATGCTAAGAAATAAATATCGGCAGTAGATGTTCTAAACAGGGAAACTATCTATAAACGGCTTCTAAAATAAGAAAATCACATCAGTGTAAACAGTGTGTCGCATACAAAGAAATGCTTTATACCTAATTCACCTCTCTCTCTAAATGCAAATGTAAATTAAAGTTGTTATACCTTCTGCACATCTCTCTCTCTCTCTCTCTCTCTCTCTCTCTCTCTCTCTCTCTCCAAACTTTGAAACAAGAACTTTTTTTTTACCAGGGAAAGCGAACAGGATATCCACATGAACTTTATTCATAAATATTTGACCCAGTGCTGATTATTAAAAAAAATTATTTTACAAAGATGTTGATCATTTTTTACCTTTATTTGTTAAGAGCATTGTGTAAGATATTTTACTACAATTTGCAATGCTGCTATTTAAGGCAACTTTGAGTTGTTTTCCACTAATGAATACTCCACACCGACTATTTTAACACCATAAAACGTATTTAATTCGCTGTGTTTTGAGCATGTATCATATGTCTCAACGATGGAAAATAACGCACAGTACGTGTCTGTCAGGCATGCGTCTACATGGCCACCGAACTGAAGAAGACAGTTTTACAATCCTTTTTTAAATAATTAAAAAAATAAAGATTAAATGACAAAAGATGACGTTAAGTTAAGAAAAGTGAAAACCCTTGCAGGGATCTGTTTCACAAAGCTACATTGTGACTTCGGATTAAGTTATCTGATAAGATAGAAATTTTTTTTATTGTTTTTTTTTTCTTTACCGTTTTTATTATATTGGTCTTATTTTAGGAAATTCCTTTGTCGTACCTGTAAGATGTTAAATCGATATTTAAGGAACAAACTTGAAATGACAGCTGTCCTTATTAAATTAAAATAAATAAAATCTATAGGTTTTTTGAAAAGTCAGTTATATATATCTTTTGTATTCATTAAATTTTTGATAAAGATGTGTTTCGACAATGCTGTTTGTTAAAACATCTTTTGCATTTTTGTCATATTTAGAAACAGATTCAATCATTTTGGGCATGGTGCTTTGTCTCGGCATTATATCTTTGTTTCACTTTTATGAAATATCTCACTATTGTCATAGTAGCAACTAGCTTACTCGCCAGTTGATTCGATCTCAGCAAACACAAAAACACACTATATTTTCTTTACTTTAAATCAGCACACTTTAAGCTCCATTTTATTTTTTAATCCTAAATTATCATAAGAGCAGAGAATGGGAGTGTGTACTTATATTTTACAAAAATGTATACAAAAAATGGTCAACATATAAGACCTTAATGATCTTTAAGAAAATAATTTATCACAATTCAGTTTAGAAATGAGAAAATAAATTGCCAGCTAATGCATAGTTACCAAAGCCTGTGTTTACAAAACAAAATTCCCCACAAGAGATTCAATCGCGTAATTTAAAGCCTAATGATCTTTAGGAGAATAATTTATCACAAATCGTTTTAGAAACCTATCTGAAAGAAAATTGCGCAATTTTGGGATCTATAACATTTTAATATGCAGACGGTAATTAAATTTGCGCTTCCGTTTTAAATGATTGACTCATAAATTATCCAAAAGTTCAGAACAAATTCAACCTTCTTTTTAATTTTTCAGAGTGTTCAAGATTAAAACCCATCATACCAACAATACCCAGGACATTTCTTCATTTCCTTTCAAAAGAAAATTACGCAATATCTTTTTCATGATTAAAAAGTGGACATATCTTTCTCGTATATTATTTGATTTTGATATAAGATAGGACTATTTGTCAAGGAACAATGATACCCACTTATGCAATATCTTGGTTAAAAAGGTAAAAGGGTAAACGGATAAGAGTGAAAACCTATCCACTGTATAATGTAGACATATCATTCTAGTGCTATTTTAGATTCCAAGTACTGAAGTAATTTTTTTGGTCTATTATTGTTGTATTTAAACTTTCGTGTATAAACAGTCCGTTGGACATATATTTACACATTCTCACATGTAATAGGCTAACCCATAAAACACATATGGATATATAAATAGTCATTTTTCGTTTAAGAGGCACATTTCAAGAAAATATGTTTTAAAAGGACATTGACACGATTTGAACACTTTTTAAATTATAATGGTTATAATGCTTCTCTTATGTATTTCTACTACTCAACCAAACTTGGACAGTCAGATGTCAAGTTATAGGCGAGAAATATAGCTGACAATTCTTTACTATGTAAACAAAGTTCTTGCCATGTTTTGTTTACATAGATTATAAAGTGTGTAGACTAGAGAAAATTTTGTATCAAGTAATGGAAAACCAATGAAGTATAAACCGATAGTGCTAAGAAGATGATGCAATAGGCTACATTTAACTATTGTATCTCGAGATCTTTATTTTTATATTGCATATTTGTATATTTTAATTAGCAGCAGAAACGTTGTTGATCCAACGAACACCAAGGCATTTGAATGCACAATCAGAGGTATTTTTAAAGAGATATTCAATCAATGAATGATAAGGCATGAACGTACATTCAAAAAGGAAAATATGAAAACTATAATACGATTCACTTCATAGTAAGTTATAATGTTCAGTAAAAGCATCTTGACTTAAACAATATTTTCTCCTTTTATTCAGAACCTTCATGAAAACAGAAACATGCGCAGCAATGTTAAGGTGTCCCGGAGCAAAAATACGGCTGAAAACGATATTTATTTAATCAACAAAGAAATAGTTTGACCAGAGGTATTTCTTACATTTTTTATTACATATATTGACAACGATGTCAAAAATAATATTTGATGCATTTTTGTGACGTCATACGTACTACGTTGTACCGTGACGTGCAATTCCTAACATTACATAATGTCTGATTAAATCGCATCGGCGCAGGCGATTAATGACAATTAATCATAAATAATTTTAGAAAAATCCTTTGTTATGTTATACACTTTGAAGTTCTTGCCTGGGCTTTAAATTGATATTTCGTTTATTAAAGATATTGTTAAACCATGTCGCCAAATCATCAAAATAAGGCACATTTTTACTAATCAAAAACGATTTACATAAAATTGGGTTAAATCCGTATGTTTCCCAAGCATGATTTACTTTGGTACCCGTATTTTACTTAAATCAAATTCTACTTAAAATATTCGAAAACTGTATTGATCTTTCATGTGCGCCAAGCTGTTTTTTACATGCATTAAAATTCCTTTAATATTCAGTTGTTTACACGTAAAAGGGAGAGTCTCCAAACCACTAATTTATGAATAGTCTTTTACTTTAAATGAAGCTTTAAATCTATAGATTATTTAATACATTTAATACTGGTTATTGATACGAATGAATTCTGTATAACTAGCATAAACGACCCCATCTATGTAAAGGAAACAAGGGGTTTTTATAACATATTCAATGTAATTTACTTTTAACGTTACGATACATTCCCAGAGACCTATCGAAAGGACTGCAGATTGTGACGTCAAAGTTGATTATGACGTCATATTGTATGAAGAACAGACCAGTGGTTTTCTACAGATCGCCGTTGGAAGCCTTAACAAACCCGCGTGGATGGGTTGAACCAGACACTAAAGGTACATTGAATACGTCAGATGTTATAATAGTGTTGATCTTTTCAAAGCAGCAACCAAATTGAAATATAACCCTTTCATAATGAATTTGACCTAAGCATAGAGATACGTACTCTGTTTGCCGTTGTTTACGTCGAAAATTGCTTTATTATGACTCAGAGAAAATATTTATTTGTCCTATTTGACTGGCCAACTCATTTATTAAATCAAACCTATTTGACTAAAAGGGTCATCAGGACAAGATTGTGCATTTACAAAAGTATGGCCTTATAATATCTTCTTTCAAAATAGCCGATGATATTCTGCAATTTCAATTTTTATGAATATTTTCTTTACCAGAATGATCTAAAAGTTTTACGTTGGATATCCTCTGGGGTTTCCTCAGATTTGATGTTACCAAAAAATTTAAAATGTACATGTATTTTATGGTCCAATATTTTGAAGATATTTATTTTAAATCAGTGTTGTAGTCATTTAGAGTCGACTTACGGTCAATATATTTACTTAACAATACATAATAAGTAGAATGTAAAATGACAAAGCAAAGGCCCAGTTATGCTTCAAGTTGCAGATTGCCGAAAACGTTGATTTTTTTTTTTTATCATTTCGTACCTTTAATTTGAAGTGACCCTTTTAGATCAATTCTTTGTAATTGTCCGACGTATATGTACACCGTTCTTTCATTTAAAATTGCTTATATTTACCCCATTTATTTTTTTATTTAACTGTCTTTTTTTATCTTTAGAATATTTGGAAGTTACAACAGGACAACGATCCACACGATCAGAGGTCATTATAAGAAAGGCTGTTTCAACAATGTTAAATATAAAGATATCTTTAAAAAACCAAACAAACAAACAAACAAACAAACAAACGTATTTCTTATTTTATCATACCTGATATTGTTGAATTAATGTGTTAACTAAGATAATATTTATTACATTTGCATGTATTGAGAACCTACATGAAAAAAGAAGACACGGATACGCACATCCATACACTGAAGGTACATTTAATATCTAAGTTGTACGCATAATAGCCATTGCAAACAAAGCAACAACAAAAAAATCTGACATGTCATTGTTTACATTTGAACATAGGCATACGTACTTAATTGATGTCCCTCATTTGCTTTGCCTGATCGTGACCAGTTATACGATCTCACAAAACTATTTTGACGTTTAATTCGCTTGTGTATAACGAAAAAACTTGCCTTGTTCAAGAAGTAACACTTACCTTTAAATAAAAGTTTTGTAGATGTTTTTGAGATCATTAATAATGCTACGATTACTGTTGTTTCAAATCATCGAAATCATCATTGCGGGTAGGTTAAGGCATCTCTGAGTTTTAATGATCGTCGATATTATGGTCATTTTAAAAAGTGTTTATTTTTTATGAAAAAAATGCTAAATATCAATATCAAGTGAATGTGTTCACCAAGATTATTATATTTCTACTTCGGAATCGGGTCAATCTTTGAAGCTGTCGTGTCATAGTATCACGTGCAATTAAAAATAGATCACTTTTTTACCTTAACAAAAAAAAAAAAAAATCAAAAAGTGTAAACACTACCCCGCATGTCATTTGTATGTATGATGCAGTAAGTCGATCGGCAATTAGTTCATGTTTATTAGTATTACTGCTAGACGCATAAAATAAATATTGTTATTTATCGGAAACCCCCTCAACTTCTTCAATTTCATTGAAAATACTACGTATTTTTCAGTTACAACAACGAGGCAAAGGATTCTAGCAGCACTTTTCAAGTATTTTAGGTTATATGCTTTTGATATTTTCCAAGTCCATCTTTCATAATATTCGGGGTAGTGTTACACTTTTGCCATTTTTGTACACACTGACAGAGAAAAGGCCGGTAAAGCCATATAAATGTCTATCTGCTTACTTTAAAACACTCGCTGGTAAAACAAATCATCCATGTTTGTATTATTCTGCTTATATCTTAACTGACAATGATCTAAATCGTGGGTATCTGTATTAAATAAAGTTTATTTTGGCATTGTTTACACCGCATTCCGATAATTTGTTTCCCGACTTTGATCTTCTCTATTAAACGTGCTTGTGATGTCAACAATTTTAATGATACGTTAGATTGATTAGAGGAATTTTTACTCCATTGATCGCTGAGAGTTGCCTTATCATACCCGCGATAAAATAAGTTACTAAGACTAACATACCCAATATTTAACATGTTATCTTGAAATAGATAGTGATCACAAGGCAAAAAAAAATAATATCTTTAAGCAAGTCCTTAAAGGTGGCGTAAAGGTGACTTAAAGAATATACGATCTTTAAGCCACCTTTAAGTCACCTTTAAGCTAGAGCTTGTAGGTCCTTAATGTCCAAACTTCTTTACGCCAAGTTTAACCATCTTTAAGTGGCACTGGACTTTGACCCGTGCGTGCACGGGTTGAAATTGCATATGATATCGGAAATTTACGAAATAGATACATCGACATACCGTATTGTTGACATTTACATAACCAAGCTTTAGGGCCTACAATAATGCTATTTTTTTTTTTTACTAATTTCACTACACTCTGCTTAATTAGAATAATGTAACTGTGTCTCGGGACAGGCCTTCACCACAGTTAAAATGCCTCCCATATACCCGTAATGTAGCAAACAATTGCAGAATCGCTCCGAAACGATCTTGGAGAAAATTGATGAAGCTGCATTGAAAATAACAGTCAAATTATTCATAACAAACCATTTTGAGGCTGTAAATACCTTTCATCTAAAAATTTTATTCATATTAATGAAGAATTCAACACTTTTTCACCAACGTTTTTTACTCGCTTCAAGTAGACATTCGGAACTCTCGGGATTTTTCATATCAAATGCACTGAGTTACAGTTATCTCCCGTATTTTCTTTGATGAACAGAATATATACTTGTAGCAAACTTTCAATGAAAATTTACACGTATTTGTATTATCGTTTCTGAGTTTATCCATGCAAATGTGATATTGTGGAAGCCGATTTTGACCCTTCGTGGGCCTAGCTCTTTAATTCATATCAATGAAGAATTCAACACTTTTTCAATAACTTTTTTTCACACCATGTTGACATTCGGAACTAATGGGATTTTTTTATATTAAATGCACTGAGTTAGAGTTATCTCCCGTATTTTCAATATATAGCAAATTTCCAATGAAAATTTACACGTATTTGTATTATCGTTTCTGAGTTTATCCATGCAAATGTGATATTGTGGAAACATGAACTAAAGAGCCTCCCGTGATTAAACGTGAATGTAATGCGCATGCGCAAGATTGTAAAATCCAAAAAATCCAGATGATTTCCGGATTTTTTAAAGTAATTTTTGTTGATTATTAATTAGCGAAGCTTGATTGAGGAAAAATAAAAACAAATTGGTAATCTTCAAGTACCAATGATGTTTGAAATATATAAAACAAAAGACAGTACTTCTCCGATTTCTCGGTATTAAAGCCCGAAAATTCGAGTCTATTATTTTAATATAGTAGTATAGATTTACGCTCTATTTAAGTTGTCTTTACATCATCTTTAAGTTCCCTTTGCTTCAACTTTGATCAAGCTGAAGTTTCATAGTAAATACATCAATTAAATGGAAAACCTCTTTTGTAGGGGTGGGAGGGGGTGGTCCTAGTGATTATATAGTTTCATAGGAGGGGGGGGGGTGTTCCAGGCGATTTTAATTGTCAACACACACCATGCAGAAACGGGTATCAACACCCACGTTTTGCTTGTGTAAACACATTTAACACAGATCGCTATTATCAACATCGCTCCAATGAACACAGATCGCCGTTATAAAATTTCATTTTTGTTTGTTTCAAAATTATTGTAGGGGCAGGCGCCGTCCCTATCTCTAAATCTGCACATGCAATTTCATTAAAGTATGTTTGTTTCCTATTATAAACAATTCGGTGAAAGCTCTCTCTCACTCTCTTTCTCTCATTAGTAATTAATATTCAATATTTTACTAAATAATACTTAGTCAATAACCATCAATTGTATGACTGTTGGCACATGATGTTAAATTCATAATTTTAATTTTTCATTGAACCGGATTCAAAATTCAATAATACAAACCTACATTAATTCGTTTGTATTTAGAAATTGTTTTTCTAAAAGAACACGCATTCACAAAAACTAAGTGGCTTAAAGCAGTTTGGACATTAAGGACCAATAAGTTGTCCTTAAAGTTGTGGTTTTAAAGTCGCTTAAAATTAGTCTTTAAGCTATCTTTTGAAGAGCTTAAAGATGGTCATTCATCCTGTGGATGTGCTTTTTATAGGAAGAAAAAATATGAATTGAATATCTTCAGTGTAAGAGGATTGTGTATCCATTTTTAGCACGATTTGTTTCGATCAATGCTTTATGCCTTTTTTCAAAAAAATATATCAAAACAATCTCGTAAAATATGAAATCGTTTTAGAATGACACTGCTTTAAGGTAAGGTTAAGGATTACAGGGAGGTTATCGGATTTTAATTGTTACTGAATACTAGCTTCCATTTTTATCAGGTTTGACGACAGGTTTTATATTTATTAGCAAATTAATTTAGAGATTCATTTCGTGTGGGTTTGTAAATTACAGTGAAAAAGTAAGGAATCAACGTTTTTAAAGTTATTTTATGTAATATTGACTTTAAAAATAAATATAACCTTGAGATTGAGAAAATAAATTACAAAACATTTGTTGCAATATCAAAAAAAATAAAGATAAACCAAAGTCGAAAACCTTATATATATATATATATATATATATATATATATATATATATATATATATATATATATCTATATATGTGTATATAGATGGTTCTAGAGATTACGAGTGAGGGGGGTTGTGAGTGTGTCTGAGA
>WFKH01011926.1:31910733-31932598 GCA_016163765.1 Magallana hongkongensis
AGAGAGAGAGAGAGAGAGAGAGAGAGAGAGAGAGAGAGAGAGAGAGAAAGTTGATTTTTTAGGAGTGGGAATTAGTCCGGTCCTTTGACACTTTTAACTTTTATGAGGGTGCATTGTCCAGTTTAGTAATTCATGTGCATTATTGTATAGAATTGTCTTCATGAATATAAAGCAATAATACAGTTAATGAATAATTTAATACATGTAACAGGTAACGTAAAGACACGCATGCATGATCTTAAAACAATGTTCCGTGTTTTAGATTAGAAAAGAATATCTTACATTTATTTAAATTCTGAATTTGAAAAACGAAAAATATGAGAGCCAGGGCCGCGGATTTCTGTTCACTGCCAATGAATAACATTATATTTGATATCTTCCACTTCGCAGTAATTAAGAAAATAAATGCAATTTAAAAAGTTCACCGGGATATGAAGTTGGTTGGTCACGTGATCAAATCCTGTGAAGCCCGAAGGCTTAATATTTTTGTTTCACTTTTATGAAATATCTCACTATTGTTATAGTAGCAAATAACTTACTCGCCAGTTGATTCGATCTCACCATACACAAAAACACACTATATCATCTTTACAAAGACATATTTTATTTAAGTTAGCACACTTTTAGCCCCATCTTATTTTTAAATCCTAAATTATCATAACAGCATAGCATATGAGAGTGTACTTATATTTCACAAAAATGTATATAAAAAATAATTTCCTTTTAAAAGAAAATTACGCAATATCTTTTTCATGATTAAAAAGTGAACATATCTTTCTCGTATATTATTTAATTTGATATAAGATAGGATATTTATCCAGGAACATTGATAAACACTTATGCAATATCTTGGTTGAAAAGGTAAAATGATAACTGGATAAGAGTGAAAACCTATCCACTGTATAATGTAGACATATCATTCCAGTGCTCTTTTAGATTCAAAGTACTGAAATCATTTTTTTTTTGTCTGTTATTGTTGTATTTAAACTTTCGTATATAAACAGGCCGTTGAACACATATTAACACATTCTCACAAGTAATAGGCTAACCCATGAAACACATATGGATATATAAATAGTCATTTTTCGTTTAAGAGGCACATTTCAAGAAATATGTTTTTAAAAGGACATTGATACGATTTGACAACTTTTTAAATTATAATGGTTATAATGCTTCTCTAATGTATTTCTACATGTACTACTCAACCAAACTTAGACAGTCAGATGTCAAATTTTCAGCGAGAAATATAGCTGACAAGTCTTTACTATGTAAACAAAACTCTTGCTATGTTTTGTTTACATAGGTTATAAAGTGTGTAGACTAGAGAAATGTTTGTATCAAGTAATGGAAAACCAATGAAGGATAAACCAATAGTGGTAAGAAGATGATGCTGTTAGCTACATTTAACTATTATATCTCGATATCTTAATTTTCATATTGCATATTTGTATATTTTAACTAGCAGCAGAAACGTTGTTGATCCAACGAACACTAAGACATTTGAATGCACAATCAAAGCATCTTGATTTAGACTATATTTTTCTTTTTATTCAGAACCTTCGTGAAAACAGAAGACATGCTCAGCAATATTAAGGTGTCAGGGAGCAGAAATACGGCTGAAAAAATGATATTCTTTAAATCAACGAAGAAATAATTTGACAGAGAGTATTCTTAAAATTTTCATATCATATCAAGTCATCAAAATATGACAATTTCTACTAAGCGATTTACATAAAATTAAAAATCCGTAGGTTTCTTAAACAGGATTTACTTTGGTATCCGTATTTTCTATCAATTTTTTACCAATTGTACTAAAAATATTCGAAAACTGTGTTGATCTTTCACCTGCACCAAGCTGTTTTTACATGCATTAAAATTTCTTTATTCAGTTGTTTACACGTAACAGGGAGAGTCTTAAAACCACTAATTTAGAAACAGTCCTTTACTTTAAATGAAACTTTAAATATATATATATATTGATATGAATGAATTCTATATAACTAGCATAAACAACCGCATCTATGTAAAGGAAACAAGGCGTTTTATTACAGTTTCAATATAATTCACTTTTAACGTTACGATACATTCCCTATGACATAACAAAACGATTGCAGATTGTGACGTCAAAGTTGATTATGACGTCATCTTGTATGAAGTTCAGACAAAAGACCTACACATTGCCGCGGGAAGCCTTAACACACCTGCTTGGATGTGTTGAACAGTACTATAAAGGTACATTGAATACGTCAGATGTAATAATAGTGTTGATTTTGTCTTTCCAAAGCAGCAACAAAATTGGAATATAATCTCATAGAATTGCATTTAAATATCATAGCATATCATTAAAATGGCATACCATAGCATATCATAAAATTGTATAAGATATGCATGGAATGACTGTATGCATAGCGATACGTACTCTGTTTGCTGTTGTTTATGCCGAAGTTGCTTTATCATTACTCAGAAAAAAGTATATGTTTATCCTATTTGACTTGCCAACTCATTTATTAAAATAAAACCTATTTGCCTTTAAAGGTCATCAAGACAATATTGTGCATTTACAAAAGTATGGCTTTATAATATCTTCTTTCCAAATGGCCGATAAAATTCAGCAATTACAATTTTTATAAATATTTTTCATAACAGACTGATCTGAAAGTTTTAATTTGGAAGTCCGACGTACATGTACACCGTTCTTTTATTTAAAATTGCTTACATATTTCCCGTGTATTTTTTCATTTACCTGTCTTTTAATTTTTAGAATATTTGGAAATTACAACAGGACAACGACCCACACACTCAGAGGTCATTATTAGTAAGGTTGTTTCAACAATGTCAATTTCAAAAATGTCTAAAAAAAATTAAAAAATATATAAAAAGAAGCCAAAACAAACGTATTTCTTATTTGATATTGAGTTAATGTCTAATCAAAGATAATATTTACTACGTTTGCATGTATTCAGAACCTCCATGAAAAAAGAAGACACGGAAACGCAGATCCTGACACTGAAGGTACATTTAATATATAAGCCTATGCATAATAACAATTGCAAACAAAGCAACAACAAAAAATCTCACTCATATCATTGTTTACATTTGAACATGGGTATACAGATTGTGACCAGTAAATACGATTAATTTGCTTGTGTATAACGATAAAACTTGCCTAGTTTAACAAGTAACACTTACCTTTAAATAAAAGTTTTGAAGATGTTTTAGAGATCATTAATAAAGCTACTGATACTGTTGTTTCAAATCATCGAAATCGTCATAAAATAAGTTACTACATGTAAGACTAAAATACCCGGTATTTAACATGTTATTTTGAATAGACTTTAGTAGTGTTACATGTAGCTGTAGTGCTAGATTTTGTTTTCTTTGTTTTTCTCCATGTAAGTTATTTCTTATGTCCTTATAAACCCCGATTAGAAGTAGTCCCCTGGGGCAGACGCTACATATGTATTTGGGATATACAATGGGTTGGAATTACAGACAGTAAGATAATTAGATAAAAGACATTTCAGTGTTTTAAGAGGACCCAAAAAGCTAAACGCAAATAAAACCAAAGCAAATCCTGAGTGGACCCAAAATAAACCCCAACTGGACACACATTTTCAAAAAGTAAACATGAGTAAACCCCAGGTTCACCCCAAGAGTAGATCTTGGGTAAAGTAGGGGTTTACTCTGGTACCTTTATCAGTAAAGATACGGTGTCTTAAAAGAAGCTTTGTCCTATGGCAATGTTTATCAAAACGCATTTTATGAGAATACCTCTTTTTAACAAATAAGATTATTCATTTACGCAATGAATGTAATTGCATTAATTAAAAAACCCAAACATTTACTTTGATTATTAAAATACGTTTAAAAGAATTTGACTGTACGGGTAGTTTACACAGCAATCTTTTATGTTAAAAAAAAAAAGGGGGAAATGTTAACTATGATATCACACAAATTATCAAAAATGCTAAAAAATAAAGTAATCTGCGATTGTAATATATACGAACACATTAAACTACATCAAAAGTAACCTCTGCTTGCAACTTTGTAGTCAAGTAAGTCCAATAACATTAGATATAAACAACTGACAGCGATGCAGATGTTGATGTGACGGGAAGTTTCTAGTATGCCGGTCCCCACTTCGCGTGACGAGTAGTCTCCCATGACGTTGCTATGCAATTGGTAAATAGTCGCCATTTTAGCGCTCGCTTCACAGCCAGAGATGGATTTTATTTCCCCTGTGATTAGGGTTAGGTTTAAGAGTTTAATGATGGAATAAAGTTATTTAACATTTTTTATGAGACTAATTTGACTTTGGGCTAATTCTTGTGATTTTTGCTTTCAAAAGGCGCTACATGCGCCTTTTGAAACCGAAAATTACAAGATTCAGGCTAATGTCGAAGCATACCTTGAATTTGATGTCGAGAAAAAGAGACAGTGAAATAAAATAGATCTACTAACTTTACAGGAAATCTCCCAGACGTTTTAGTGTTACATTTCTTTCAAAAAAATGTTACGTTTCTGTCATCAAAATGTTACGTTTACGATTTTTAAGCGATAGATCTTGTTCCTATGAGGTAGGGCCTACGCATAAACTTAATTAAAGGTTCATCAAACGCAAGAGGAATGCAATTTCACTTTCATGAAATTAAATTTCCTATTAATTCTAATTAAAGTGGTTTTGTTGAATTTTTGTTTAAGCTTTTTTTTATACACTGTAAAACCACAGGCACCTGACGTCATATATTTTTCTCATAATAAAAAAAAATACTCCGCTTACCTAATAAATGACAAGGTACCCATCCCCGCCATCTTGGATTTATTTCAAACTAGCACATCAGCTAGAAGTTTTGCTTGAAACTCATCGGTAAAATTATTTTGCAATCCTCTCCGTCTCCCGATCGGTCATTCAACATCTAAGCTTACAACCAATTCAACCAAAACGGTGCATTACACCTATCATTAATAAAAATAACCACTCGATCTGCATCTACTGCCTTAGATATGCGATAAATGTCTAAAGGGTGGACGGAAGTTGTCACCAATATGTAAATGAGATTTCCCTGCAACGTGTGTTTGTTTCAATATTTCAAAATATATGCATTTATAAACATGTTTATATAAACTTTGTGTAACAAAAGTTATAATTGATTGTTTATAGTATCCCTTTTCTTAATTTTAACTCGTATGTTGATCGAATTCAAAATTGACGCCTTTTTAATATTCGTATCAGTGCTATATTTGGAAGGGATTACCCATATTATGACGCGATTTATGTCAACTTCCGTCCACCCTTTAGCTTTTTGTCGCAAATCAGCAGCAGTAGATGCAGAATGAGGAGATATTTTTAATAATAAACGATGTTATGGGCCGTTTTGGTTGAATCAGCAGTAAGCTAAGATATTGAATGACCAATCGGACGGCGGAGATGATCGCAGAAAAATGTTACCGCTGAGTTATAAGCGAAAATTCACGGCGATGTGACAGTTTAAAAAAAAATCCAAGATGGCGGGGATGGGTACCTTGTCAATTATTAGGTAAGCGGAGTATTTTTTTTTTATTATGAGAAAAATATATGACGTCAGGTGCCTGTGTGTAAAACATAGGTAATAATTCATCCTACCTGATAAACTTCTCTCAATCCAAAACCCTCTTCATCACAGTTATCACAGATATTCCCATCCAAATTGTTTAGCACAAATAATCCAATTAACCGGCCATTAAAATCCTTAATATCAGTTATAATCAGCATTTTAAAATTTTCAGATTAAGACCATTTCGATGCAAATCAGCTGTTTTCTGTATTATCACAAGAGCTTCAGTGACGTCAATATGAATATTCATGAGATTGAAGCGCACGAGATGATTTTCCCAACGACATATTTTGTGTTATAATTACACGTTTGTTTTATTTCATTTTTTATTTCTAATTTAAAAAACTGTGTTTAAAAACCAGTTTTTTAAACCCAATTTTTAACGAGGAATTCAAATTTTAGCTTTATTTTGTGTTTTTCATTGGATTAAGCGAGTTCTTCGATCGCTCACGCGATTGTCTATATATAAGAGACCGCCTACGACGGCATACATATTGGCGCCATATTTATGGGGACCGGCATACTAGAAGTGTTCCGATGTGACGTCATGCTGTACATTTTGATGCATATTATGTGTAGAGAGAGGCAGATCAATCTAACTTTTAACATTCGAAAGTGTATTTCATAAATTACCGAAACATATCAACAACAAATTCACATCCCATATATTACGCTTGTTTTAATCCAGCGTGTAATTAATGTTTGTGCATGTATTACATGTATTTTTTTCCAGAGTGTTAAATGTACAAATTCGATGTTTTTGACATCGGGAAAACAATTTCATTATGATATTAAGAAGGACATACCCTCAGCAAAACATTATCATATTTTGATTAATGATTAGTGGGATCTTTTACTTACTAAATAGTGCTGCTTCGATGTAATCCACAGAATGAATTACGTAAAATATTACGCGAAGGTGACATACATTTCCACCGGAGCTCATTTCTTAAATATTTAATCTAAAAAACGATACGGTCTATACAAAACAACACCTCTTTTCTTTATCTACTGGAGAGGTTGAATTTAATTATCATTTAAATTTTGAATTCAAATGAGACTATGCCCATTGTCAGTGGCGTCGAAAGCAAATTAAAAGAAAGAGGGGTAGACTTATCAGAAATCTTGACAAGCCAAAAAAACCAAAAACGTTATCCTTATTGCTATGTCTTTCCTTGCAAAACAGTGGGGGTGAGGGGGGGGGTGCTAAGCCTATCCCCTTAGACCCCCTCCCCCAGTTCCGACGCCTATGTTTGTGATATTTAAATTTGTTTCTGACCTACATTTGGGAGAATTATTAAACCATATCACGTCACTGTCAATTTAGCACTAAATGTCATTAAAAAGTGATATACAATATGCTGTTTTATTTTTATATAAATTTTATATCATAGTAAAATAATTTACATAAATATTTTGTATTTATATACTCGTATTCATCGTTTTATGAACGTTTAAATCCGTTGATATTTTCATAAGACACATTTGCAGTGTTGCGTAGAATTTTGTTAAAGAACCATTCCACTAGATATGGCAAAATTTATACTAAATAAATTTATATTTAGTGTGTTTTTTTTTTAAACTAACTAATCGTCAGGAATCCTTTTTTAGCTCAAATATATTGTATACTATGGTTTAATTAATATTCGCGGGACCAGTTTCCATGAATTTTATGAAAAGCATAGTTTCAAAACAACGTTAGTTAATGGACATTGATCCTATCAAGACAAAATTTCTATTAAAAATTGAACTTTAAAGAACATTTTTTAAAGGATAAACTCAACAATGAAATCCCTTTTAATTGTTTGTATTTTTCTACGAAATCCAACAAATTTCGCAAATGTTCAATTTTACCAAGTAATCATAAGCAAAGCTCCATTTGTTCATGCGATGATTACCTGCTATAAATTGTAAAACATTTAAAGGATGCAACATTTTAGTATAATAATAATAGTGAAGTTGCACTGCTCGAAATGCTATATCGGGTACACAAATTTTATTTTTTTAAATAGATTTAAGATTTAACTTAATCTACGTTAAAGAGGATTAACCCGATTACAGTTGAAAGTTCTCTACTTGTGCTGCATCAACAGAATGACAATACTAAATGTGGTATAAAACTTAATTCATAAGACAACATAAAAATTCGTACAAATTAAAAACCTAAATATGAAGGCGTATCAATACGCTAGTACGGGTTATTCCCCTAACTACCCTTTCAGTCAATGTACGTTAAAGAGGATTACAGTTGAAAATGTATTTTCATGTATCACAACAAAAAGTTAAAAAAAAAAAATGCGAAAAAGATAAAAGTAATTTTAACAGAAAAAAAAATATAAATAGAATGCATCGATCACTTATAATTAAAACAAAGTAATGATCAAATACTTATGCCACCACTCAATAACCAAGATACAATATAATGCATGCATGATTAGTTTAATACATGTAATTATTTAAAATTGTGCATAGAATGTATCACATATCACATGTACACATCAATACTGGCATAGGTTTACATATTGCCTATAACTTTATCTCTATATATAATCTGCTGGTGGTTTTGAATGTACATAATGTTCTAAAAACCAAGATTTTGATTTCCATCTCCCTAACATCTGTACAATTTTAGCTACAGAGGTCGTAGCTCTTGTCGGACGAAACGATTTACTTCTCAGAGCTGATAACTGCAACTAAAGCAAGAAGGATTACTTGCTGCGGAATCCTCATAACAGTAATTAATTCGATATCTACATGAGAGGATTATAAACTAAGAAACTCTATTTGAACCTGCAGCCCGTCATTTGCAGTTTTGTCAGTGTAATTCCTTAGAGTAATCACTGTGTCCAATTTTGGATTTGTGTTGTGCTATAGATTGACCTCAAATCCATTTTGCTCTTTCCCTGATCTATCCATGACAGATATAGGCCTAGGACCAATCTCAGATGGTTTTAGCATTGTGGAAAGATTAGGAAATGTTATAGATTTCAATCGCATGTCTTTGATTGAGAGTTCACTTATCAGGACAAAACAAAAATACATCATTAAAGTTACGGATAGGAAGTACACAATATTAATTCATAGGTGCTTTTGTAAATGCGCAAACTTAGGGATTTAACATTTTCTTTACATTGTCAGACGTCGTAGGGCTTGGTATACCAAAAGCACTATTAAGACTGATAATTGCTACCGTGTACTGTTAAGCTTTAATTTCGGTCTATTTTAAGTCTCCGCCAAAGATTGTAAGAAACACACAATAGTTTTTGACTGTTTATGGGGAGATTCTTTTCATTTAGTTACACAATAGTCATTAAACTAATATACAGTGGGGCTTCAGATATCCGGACGCCAGATATCCAGACGCTTCAGTTTACGGACTATTTTATTTGGGAACAGATTTTGTATACGATATTTTGTCTCATTTATCCGGAATTTCGCGTTCCAGATCCGGACGGTCTGTTTTTACCACAAAATACTGTTTAACTATAAACTTTGCTTCATTTAACCGGACGGTAAAATTTAATGATACTGCGATTAATACAATAGAAAGATTAAGTCTATCAATTGAGTTTCACACTTTTTCACCTGCTAGCCCCCATGAGTAGCTTGTATAAACACTCTGACTTCTCAAATAACTTTCAAATACTACCGACATTGCTGGTTAGACAGGATTAGTCGCGCCTCACTGCACTTGGCTTGGATATCTTTACACTGTGCACCTGTCAAGTGCAATCACTTTTTAAAACACCCCTCTATTTAAAAGGAAGAATGTGCTTAATAAATCTAGGAAGTTTTTCATAGCTTTGTTGTATTTATATTCAAAAAAATTATTTTAAACGAAGTGTCTCAAGAGTGCTTTTTTAGATAAAGTCAAAACCGGAAGTATAGGAAGAAAACAAAAAGGAAAGCATTTCAACTGATCGGAAGTGCATTGGTTAAACATTGACGTGTCTAGATATAGATTGTTAAAAACAGAACGTAAATAGGCACATTTCACACTTGGACACAATATATTTAGCTACATTTGGCTATTATTATAGTTTGGTTAATATTTCCTGATTAAATAACAATATAAAGCA
This sequence comes from Magallana hongkongensis, assembly GCA_016163765.1. Taxonomy (NCBI): domain Eukaryota; kingdom Metazoa; phylum Mollusca; class Bivalvia; order Ostreida; family Ostreidae; genus Magallana; species Magallana hongkongensis. The sequence goes on from WFKH01011926.1 coordinate 31,920,407, forward strand.
GGGTTCCTTGTTTTAAAAACAGGTGAATTTCAAAGGACAACTCTAATTTGTTGCTATTAAGTATGAAAGGCAAAGAAAACAGTATTAACACCCATAATAAACATATAAATTATCATTTATGACAACAATAGACTCATTTCAGATATCCGGACGCCTCACCTATCCGGACGATTGGACTTTGGAACGAAAGAGTCCGGATAACTGAGGCTCCACTGTACATATCGTACACATCAACTATTGATAACATAGACAGGAATTAAGCATTTTTTTTTTAAAGTGACATTGAACTTGCCCAACTGACACTTGGTCAAGATCACGACACAACTACAAGTCATATGCAATCTTTGTGTGAGGTAAGAACCTCGAATGTTTCTCCATAAAAAGATATGGATCGAACACGAATTTGGGTTTTTTTTTTCTGCCAGTGACCTTGATCTTGTTCAAATGACTTTTTATCAAGGTCAGTACACATCTTTAGGTCATAAGCAATATTCGCGTGAAGTAAGAAGTTCCAATATTTTTCCATAAAAGAGATATAGACCGGACACGAACTTTGCACAGACAGACGGGCAGACGTGTTATTCCCCCTAACTAAGCATACTGACGATAATTATTAGATAAATTTGCAGGCATCTTGTAATATCTATATTCGATAATGCTACAATATACCATGAAAAGATATAGTATTATTACAATATATAATCTAATAGATAAAAAGCTATCAAAGATAAATTATTTTAATGTTTTTATTAAAGATATGGTGAAGACGTTAAAAAGAAAATTCAAAATATATGAGGCAAGACAATTTGTACTGGTTTAATTTTGAAACACAATGTACATGAAATTTAAGAAAACTAGTTGAAATCTGTTATCCCTGGGTCAGGGGCTCAGGTCTATAGGTGGGGCAAAAATGGCCATATGGTAAAATATATTGAATTTTAAAAAATCTTCTTTACTTTCATATATATTAAAGAAAAACTATATGCAAGATTATGATGAGCATAAAGCCCTTTTCCTATATTGTGAAAATCATAGTTCTAGTTCCTGGGTCAGGGGTTCAGACCCTTGAGCTCGCCCTATAGCAAAAATATATTAAATCTTCTTTTCAACTTCCACAGCAGTGGACGAAAAACTGATAACATTGTAATAATAATCATGATGCCTCTACTAAAATTGAAAAATACACGGCCTATAGGTCAGGGGTGCAGTCCCTTGAGAAGAACCAGTGTGACCATATAGTGAAAATGTATTTCATCGTAGAAGATTTTCTCTACTTTCACATCAGGGGTAGATAAACTAAATGCATGATTATGATTTCTTTGGAGTACTCCATTTAAATTGTAAAGTTTAAGACACCTGGGTTAGGGGTTGGATTTGCCAATTTATCCATTAAAAGGAAATATATATGGTTTTTTAAATATCTCCTTCTGTACTTTTTTATGTCTATTATGCTCTTTTTGTGTTTTCTTATACATGTAGTTCTAGACTCTCAGAAAATATAAGCGAGATTTTTAAATTTGTAAGAGGTGCTTTCTGCAATTTTACGCGGATATTATTTCACTGCTTTTAATTAGGAATCTACAGGATTCATTATCCTATTTTTTCCAACCCCGTTAACGTTATAATTATATTGAGGAACAGCTATAACTACAATATGTGCTGCATGTTAGAAAAAAACTTTTCATGCATATAAAACGAAATCATTTAGCCTTTATTCAATTGCGATTAAGCATGTTCTTGAATGTATATACTCGGAGTAGTCAGAGCTATCACATTCTATAATTGTTACTAATAAACGTACGAACGCAGACTGTGATCCACTTGCAGCTTCCAGTACTTTCATGAAAACTATATTTTGGTTTTCAACGCGGGTGTTCCTTTCGATCGTTCTTAGGGAATGTATCGTTACGTAATAAATGAATTTTATTGTGCATTATAAAACCGCTTCATTCCTTTGCATAGACGTTGTTGTAAATACTATAGTGATACTAAACTCAATATCGCCAATATGGAGTATCAACAAATCAACAGTTTTAAAGCTTTGTATTAGGTAAATAACTATTTATAAACTAAAGGTTTTGAGACTCCCCCTGCTACGTGTAAACTAATGAATGGTGATATGTATATGCATGTAAAAAACAGCTTGGCGCAAGTGTAAGATCAATACAATCTTAGTATATTTTACGTGAAAATGGGAGAGAAAATAAGTACCAATGTGAATCTTGCTGGGGGAAACCTACCAATTGACCCGATTTTGTGTAAATCGAGCTTAAAAGGTAAAAATGTGCCTAATTTCGATGGCACTGCGAAATGTTTTGACAATTTTTCAAATAAACGAAATAGTTATATGAACCCCCAGCAAAAACTGTAAAATACATTACTTATCGAAGGATTTTTCATAAAAATATTTTTATTTAATGCCACTATTCACTTGCGCCGATGCGATTTATATAGATTATTTACCGTGTTAGTATACGCCTGTCACGTGCTTAAGAAAAATATATGACGTCACAAAAATGCATCAAATATAGTGTTTCATATCACTGTTAATTTATGTAATAAAAGTTTAAAGAAATTCGCTCGGTTAAAGTATTTTTTCGATAATTAAAATAGTATCGTTTTTCGGTATAAATTTTGCTTCGGACAACTTTAACATAGCCGCGAAAACGATTTGTGATTTAATATATGTGCATTTTTTTATGCATCACAACCAAGACAACTTTTCGGCAAATATTTATTTGAGGCCAACACTTAAATTTAGACCTTTTATTAATTCCTTTATACCATGATGAAAAGTTGTTTTATAGATGACGTAATTGTTAAAATCCCTAGTACTATGTAAACAATCGAAACTTTGAGTATAATAATCACTCCCAGTTGGAATCTGATGAGATGCTGTGACATTATGTGTTTGCTTAAATTGTTTATCTACTCAATCAATCACCAGATTCTGTTCTCGCAATCTGAGTTGTTCAATATGCTTTTGTTGATAGCTTAAAGAGAAATCGGGACAACGAGGTCTCGACAGATTGGAAAACCGCGTTTAGACCATAGTCCATATACTAAATAATATGTAGTAAACAAACCAGAAACGTTCTCTGTTTGCCTTGCTTTTTACTTGCATAAAGTACAAAAGCCTTAAAAAAACAAAGTGGTGACAGAATGATTGAAATACTGCAATTAAGATTTCAGTCCCCCGGTTTCATCAGCATGGGACTATTGACTTTAAAACAATAGAACCAGATACGTCTTTTCGTTAAAATTTTTATTGGAACTCTTTATTTCGAGGATATACAATAAGATGCTCGAGGAACGTGTCGACTGACCTTAATAATCAGTAAGTCTTTTTGTTACTTGCGTAAGCTAATAAAAATAGAAATCGATGATAGAAGATGTTTTTTAATTTAAGAGGGAACAAACACTAATAACGTGACTTTCATGTATTTTGATTTAGTGACGCCCCAAAAGAATATCGATTGTTAATGCATCTAATGATATTAAATAGTACAAAATTTTAATTAAAAATCAGGCAGGCCATCAATTAAGCTACTGATCGAATTTTTTATTTACAAAAGCTAAATACATATTCTAAGAGGGTATAAAAGAAGCCGTTTTAGTTACATATTGTCAGAAATCGTTTCATACTTTTCAGTGAATGGATTGCAATAACCTCTAAATAAAATGGGTAAGATAGCTTATTTATTATGAAACACCTCTTTTTACGTTTTTCTCAAGAAAAGACTAAGTCCAACTGAAAAATTGTCGGAAAGATACAAAAATGTTTTTTTTATTCAAATCATAATAATAACAATTCCATTTAAGATATAAAATTTCATTATTTCTTTTTAGTTAACCAAACACACAATCTGCAACCATCAATTAAATAGAAAAGAGTTGGCATAAAAAAGTTGTTCTGTCTAATGTTGCTCACATCTCTTCTGTCTTGTGCTGCAACTATTTTTTACAAATCGAGAAATGTGATGTATTTTTTTTATTCACAGTCCAAGGTAAACTGATTTAGTTAATGAATTTAAAATACTTTCTTACTGTTCAAGCATGCAACAACATCAACATGTTGATAACTATTTTATTTGAATTGTTAATGGTATCTGAGGAACAACTTAATTATAAATAAATAGTTTAGCAAGAATTATATCACCGAAAAAGAAGAATAAGTATTTGATTCCATTGTTGATAAATAGGTTTATAAGAATTTTATAACGTAATTGCAAGAACAAATATTTAATTCCCATTGTTGATAAATTGTTAGGCAAGCATTGTGTACATTGTAAAAGAGGGCCTGGTTTTCTTCAACTGTATGTTATGCAACAGGAAAAATGTCAGAAATGAAGAAAACCCTGGAACTTAAGTGACCTATATATTTCTGAAATAGGAGCTATAGATTATTTTAGTAAGGCTTTACAAGTAGTGCTTGGTTATATAAGGTGAACTTGGACTTTAAGAAAAACATGGTGTAAAGTTGTTTTTTTTTCTTTTTTAGTAAAATGAAATATAGAGATCAAGAAAGTCTAGAGTCCCTTTAAAATTGGCATTTAAAAGATCTTGACCTCTTTTTCAAAATAAAATTAAACTAAACGTATGTATTTGAATAACTTTTTATAGGATCTTAAACGTCAAGAAATTGCTTTGTTTTTTCCTTATAATTCCCATAATGCTATGATGTACGGTAAAAAAAAATAAAAACATTTTCACATTACGATATGATTATTATGGCTCTAGGAAAAAAAGACTTCTGAAACCATTTCAAATATATCTTAGAACATTGGTAAATCATTAATATATCACGTTCTATATACAATTGTTTAAACACTCTTCTTTAGCATTACGTTATTGTGGTTTTAATTAACAAGAATAGGGTATTATTTGATTTACTATTGTACCGTCTGTATGCATCTATAACAAAAACCAGAAAATCACGTTAACTACAGTTTTGGAATTTTAATCGTCAGAATTTGTACAGAAAAATGATTTGAAAGGAACAGTACAAATAAATAAAAAAAAAACAAATTTTGTCACATAACTGACGTGAAAATCTTCTTTCTCTTTTGCAAGGGGTGTGATAATGATTCAATAGTCCTATATCTGCTTCAGGCGTAGTATTTCAATTAAACCGTGGCTTCTGTTGTGACCAAGCTGGGTCGCATATGCTATTGCCTCTGTATCTATTATTATGCATATAATTAAGACTCGTGCAATCAAAGAGACTGTTGTAATTGTGTGAGGAAGTCATTATCCGTGTATGAATTATAGACAACTGAACAGGGTAAGCCATTTCTATCTAAAACAATGACCATTAGAATAAGTGAATTTGAGACACTGTACGGTAATTTTATTTCCTTTACACAGAAGTATTGTATTCCTTAAATATAAAATATTAAAATTGGGTTTTTTTTACAACGTGGAAACTACTCCATGTGACCATTTACGTTCCTTTTATGGATCATGATATAATGAAATATCTTAGTCTTCATTTACATTTATTTAACAAAACATTGGATGTATAAGAAATCACTGTCCTTTATCACAGCTTTTCACTATGTGTGATATAAGTGAATGGATTGTTTACATTTCAGACTTTCACTTTTGTTAACTGATTTATTTTTCTTTTTGATAGAAAATGTGTATTATTCACAAAGTAACAAATAATAGAAAAACTTTCATCATGTGACACACTTTTTATAAAAAAAAAGGATATTGTTTTTTAATTTCATCCCAAATCCAAATTCGTTTCGCTGTCTGAGACCGGCACAGTGAAATCGCGATATAAAAACATTACAGTGTTTCTAAAAAAAATCACTAGGTTCAGGGGAATTACAATATCTGCGTTGGCCGAAGTGTACTTCAACCTTATTTTGCTTCTTACATTTGAAGTATTCTTATTATCAAATATCAAAGTGTATAGATATATATCTATAGAAATAGAAAATCAATTTTATATTTAAATTTTGGAGGGATATAAGTGAGAATTTTCCTTTCAGTATGTTTATTCCCTGTTGTCTGCATTAAATAACATTAAACAAATATGACTTAATGCTGATATGTATCATATCAAAAGTATAATTCAGACCACTTTCTATGTTTTCAGATTTAGCAGATCTAGAGAAGGGGAAAATACAGAAAATATCTCGATCATTTTGTTTTTCATCCAAACTAGATAAGGTAGTAAACACATAGCTAAAACAATATTTGTATTACCATCACTATCATAAAGGAATTGTTTCAGCACATTAAGTAAATCCAATTAGTTTTGTAACAATATAAACTCCATTGTAGCCTTCAAAGGAGGTAGGGTTGAAGTCAAAAACGCAAATAACCCTGCACTTTTTTTCAGCTATAAACTATTATCAAATAATGAAAAATTCAAATTACTTTTAGTTTAGAACTTGAATATTTTCTATACGTATGAATTTCCTTTAAAAATACAGATTTATAGCTCTTCTGTTCAAGGGGATTGATCAAGCCCTCTGAATTTTAAACACACTAAAGTCTTTTGAAAATTTCGTAATACGTTTAAAAAAAGATACAATTGTCCAACTCGTGATTTTGTTTTTAATTTTTATTCAAATTGTTGCAAAATGTTGTGTACGTTTTAGCGTTGACTGCCGTCAGGTTAGGAGATACAATGAGGAGTTTGGTTTTATCTTAGTTCTCTGCTCATTAGGTGAGCTTAATTAAGTCAAAGACATATAAGGTTAAGGTCTAGCATATAAAAGGTGTAAATGAAAATTCAGATATAAATTCTTTCAATGATGCCTATGACAATATTTATGTTTAATAGATTGTATCTGGGCTTAGATTTGTGATAAAAACATTGTTAAAAATGACTTAATTTGTCATTTTCTATGATATTTGTACTAAACGGGTAACAAATATCAGTGTTCTGTCCATTTTTTGACATTTGGAATATAACTAGAAAGTCTATCAGTCTATCGAAAAACGTTATTAACAAGCTCTTAACCTCCTCATAAGTGATGTCTAAATTGAATATAGTTATCGGATTAATATTGTCATGATTCGACGAAGTATCAATCATGCATTTTTTTTTTATAATGTACCCCATTACTAATTGAGGCGAATTAAAACAGGCGGACGCTAACCGATTACAGGAGACTATTTGCATTCATTAAAATAAACTTATTGCACTGAAGACATTTCTAAAACCTTGTCTATTTCTTATAAAAAAAATTAAAAACTTTCATTTTCTCAAAATCTGAGGGTAGGTTATAAACTGTTTTAATCTTTAAACTTTGACGTTTGGTATTTTTGCCATAAACTAACATTAAGTAAAGAAAAATTCCTTATATCTAAGCTTAAGACTTGATCATTTTCGTCTATCCTTTTATAGAATTTCATAAGGATTTTAAAATAATGTAAAAATGGCCACGACCATCGTACCCTCTTTATTCATCATTAGTTTAAGACGCATGTTAATATAAACAATAAAATGTTGTGGGTTTTTTTTATAAATAATGCGCTAACTCGGGTTATGTATTATCCTGCAACGCTTGCAACCTCAATGCTCACATGACACAACAATCAAGACATTTCATTTTGTAAACAATTATCCTGACCTATTTATTTTTTGATAACATATTAAGCCACGCACTTTGTTAAAAATACGTTTTTAGTTTACATTTTAAAAAACAAGAGGATGGTCTCTCCTGTTTTATTCGAATATTAATCATTTTGTTTGAAAGATTGGTTATGCGGATGTTAAGAGTGGGTGAAAACGATTGTTTATATATTTAGTTGGATACTTTAAATTCATGCAATCATTCCTGTGTAGCTTAAAGTTAGCAATATAAGCTTTTTGTGAGAAGGAAGGCCATTAGAAGAAAAATGATTTTACCGAAAAATAAAGAAAAAATAAATAAAATACTTTAATTTAATTTTTGGCCAAATTTTGAATTTGAATGAGAAGATATCTTGCATTTCTATGAAAACACTGTTCTTCAAATATTTCACACACTTTCGTTTTAGAATCCAGAAAAAAGTTTAAATAAAAATAGAAAAAGTCGTCATCTGGAACAGGAAGAACTGAAAACCAAAGGTAAAAAAGTATATGTAATCATTTACTCATATCAGGTAAAGTTCAATATGAAGCATGTCAACCATTGCAGTTGCAACGTCTAGACGTACTGTCAAACAATAGATAGTTATCATTTGATTATTAAGTATGGACAACATTGAATTTGATTTGTAACGTGGGCATCTGATACGAATTTTATTTTTTGATATTTTGTTTTTGAAGTACTTGTAAATACAACAACAAAAATATGTTATTCAATAAAAGGCAAATTTTGCAAATGCAATTCTGTATATTATGATTTACCACAAAGGCTAATTTACTACCATATTGAATTCAAAATTACAAAATATAAATGAAATATCGCATTTTTGATGGTGTCTTTATAAAATATTTTTAAATAGGATACTCATCCTAACATAATTCAATGAATCATTTAACATTATTTTAACTACATATTGTATCGAAGTTAGTCTGAATGATGCTACCCATTATTTTAAAATTTCAGATGTGGCATCAAAAGAACCCCCTCATGTTCTTTTTTACAAAATGAAACAATTTCGACATTTTCAATATGTTTACAACCAAACCGCGGATTGCGAATCTCGCGTACAAAAGCTCCAAAATGACATAGTCTCGACAAACCAAATGGCTAAGGACATTTTGATCAAAATTAGGATCCTTGGAGATTTTTCAGACGAGGACCTTAACTTAATATCAAAAAGTGAAGGTAGAGTTATTATGATATATCATAATAAAAAAAAGATGTATTACCGTTGTATTTTTTTTTTTTTTTTTAGTTTGTCTTAAAATTTAATAAAATTTTGTTACAGGAAGAACAAAAATATCAAAAAGCCAACCCATATGGGCAGCAAAGCCTGTTGTTTGTTTTCAAAATCATCATTCTTCGAGATCAAAATTAAAGGTTTGTATGTGTCAGTTTGGTTGTATATAAGTTCTCCCTGTACTTCTATTTGTTATACATGTAGTTTTGGTTCATTTCGTTCCTAATATTTCATACGCATTGAAATACTACTCACACTGTTGATAATAATTATATAATTTTATTTTTTTTTAATTATATTTGTTGACACTAGGGTCTTCTAAAATTCTTTGGTAAATCTAAAGAAGAACATTTAAACGTTGCAAATATTTCTGTATAAATGTAAACAGAAGCAAGCAAAAAGAATACAAAACATTGCAATACGGGAGCCTAATATAAATGTTAAGAAATTTCCAATATATTTTATATTTGACATTTTAACATTATTTTGTAACACTTTATTGATATTTTAAAGGAATATGATTTCCATGAAAAAAGTGCATGTCACAAAATCCTTATAAAATCGGACACATTTTACGATGACACAGACGAAAATGACGATACAATAATCAGCGTTCCTCGAAACAGAACACAGATTCAAGAGGCAATTACATTTTGTTTGGAGGAACCGATTGATAAGATCTTAAAACAATGGTTGAAAGATCTTAAAAGTACAGATTCAAGCAAATTTACTTCAAGAGTAATTGCTGAAATAGAGGCCATTCGCAAACAGATGACGTTGGAGAACAATAGAGATGTAACTGCTTGTTCTGCTCTACTAAGCGTTGAAACAACATCCGTCATCCCAGAAGAAATCAAAGACTATTTATTCGGGTAATTTTTATTTTGATACCATTTAAATGCAAAAAATAAAAGTTTGCTTTGTGTCTTAGTAAATAAAAAGATTTGCTTAAATGTTCACCGTTCTGGATGTGGTAAGGTTTTTCCCAGCACCACCATTGTAAATTGTACAAAAATAAACTTAATATTTGCATGTATTATCATTGACATTAAAAAAATGAAAGATATCATTAAAATTTCTTCTGCATTTCTTATCCCATAAAAATCGCATGTTTGCCATTTCATTTTGATTGATTGTTATTGATTCACGTAATCTATGAACTATTTCTAAGAAAACCGTTGGAGATTTTAAAAAATAGTCGTGGAACTGCCCTTCTTCGTTTCTCTATTAAGGAAACAATCAGCACAAACTCTGAACTGTTAATACATGTAGTAATGTTGTAGAATTAGGTTCTTGGTCTCGAAATGGTGTTTGCCTTAGCTCTTTTTTTTTTTATTTCAAAGCAACATTTTAGAATTCGGATGTAATCGTGCAATATCTACAAAAACTCTTTTTCAGTTCTTAAATAATTATTGGTACAGTTGTATATAATTAATTTATAAGAAAGCCAAACATTGTTTTTTAATTATGTTATTAGTGATATTGATTCGCGGGATATCCACGCACATACAATATTTTGAGAATTGACCTATCATTCTACATACATATTATAGATCATTTGTGACTCCCCTTCAACCTAAGTAACCTAGGCCGTCGTCGTGTGTTCTACGTTTTACTAAAAAGTACTGCTATCGTGAAAGTTGACAAAATATATATATATATATATATATATATATATATATATATATATATATATATATATAGATATAGATATATATAGATATATATGTATGTATCATATATACTGCATCCTGCATCTTACATGTATCATGTAAACAAGCTCTTTCCTATCCTATCAAATCCATTACAGTTCAAATTAAGAAATATAAATTATTAATAATTTTATCAACTTAAAATAATGCTCAAAATATCTAAAAACAAAAAAACCCCAGGTCCATTAACAAAATCCCATAAATTTACAAAACGAGGTAACATTTTACCTATGCATCGATAAAATTAACTGTACACGGAATGTGTTGGTAAAATGGGTAGTCAAAACGAGCTTGGACCAAAAAGAATAGGCATGGTAGATCGAGATTTTTCAATCTTTGTCGCTAATGATTATCCAATCTCATTGAAATTGTTAAGATATGGGGGGGGGGGTTGTATATTTATTTGTTGATTTACAAGGGGTAAGAAAACCCTGGTCGACATTTTACCGGTTTGTGGACTTTTTTAAGAAAACTAGTAAATAAAAAAGGTTTAATTCCGGTATTACATATGAAATACTAGTTGGAAATAAACATTTATTAAACGGAAAGTATTCATTCTGCTTTAAGAGAAAATGGGTCATTAAAACTCATCGAGACAAATTAAAAAAATTCCGAAATGTTAGTCATCACAAATATTGTGACATTGCTCAGCTCTAGACTAACCACGAGGAGGTAATCTGGTCAGAGTTTAATTTGGTAATTAAAAAAAAGTTATAATATTAATTTTTTGGTGTTAAACATTAATTTGTTACTTAAAAATGAATGAAAGAATATATTTATCAACACTGTTTATATTAACTTCATATTTTTAAAATTTTCATTTCGCACTAATTATTCAAAGGAGTGAATTGTAATTGAATAAGCATGCGCTGCATTCTATTGGTGATTTTGTAAAATCTTTTTTGTGTGTTTTTTTTTTTTTAATTTCTTTCTTATTTTTTTTTTCATTATCATATTGCTTTTATTTTGTACGTAGGTAGTGTTCTTAACGTAATAAACACGACGGCCTACCATTGGCCAAGACTAAGTTTGCCTACAACCCACCCCCTAAAAAAAAATAATATCTTACAAGCAATTATAATCTTATAATAGAAATACGAAATAAAAATTATCCATTGAAGTGAAAGGCTGATGCACACTGAGACAATTGAATAGAAAACTGTCACCTGGGTGTTTTACACCTCTTCAAAGATGTTTGGCAGATTGCAATGTATCGCACAGTCGAGTACGTAGGATTGTTTGTATCTCTTTTTTTTTTTTAATCGGACTCATTCTTTTCTTTGGAGCGTACACAAATACGAAAACACACAGGTAGCGATTAGATTTTTGTTTTTATTTGCCGTAATACTATGTATCATTAACAGCTAGAATGCAAATAAAACAGCTAATACAGGTATAGGGAACTACTGTTTTAAATATGTTAATCAATGTCTTTTTCAGGTCATACATTTGCCAAAAAAGTTTATCGATAATCGATTTATTCTTAGGCGATCTATGTAAATGCGATACGGGAATAAATAATTATATCACGAATAATTGTTGCTAAAACAACTTAAATTCATACGCAGATCATATCATTCTGGGTCAGGAATAATCATCCTTGTTATTGGGCAATGACGTAAATATGTGGAACATGAAAAGTACATAA
>WFKH01011926.1:31932698-31945230 GCA_016163765.1 Magallana hongkongensis
CGGGACAACCCGTCCCTTATTCAGGACAACAAAATAAAAACTACATATGAAAAGTAAAATATCTACAAAACTAGCACTAAACTAAAAACTAAATAATATATAAAACACCGGATTGGAAGGTGGCAACTACATCTTTGTATTAAAGATCATAAGCCCGAGAGAGAAAAATTCCGTCCGACGCAGCGAATCTGATTGGCTACAGAATGCAGGATAGGATAGTATAGGAAAGATTTAACTTATGTATTTCTATCATGTATTGTGCATCCTGTATCCTATCCTATCCTTGTCAGCTTTTAGGATGGGAGCACAGTACGTTAACTTTCAAATATTTGCAGGTTTTGTTAGCAAGGAACATAAGCAGAGAAAACTGAAAAAAAATGTCAATGAATTTAGGACCGAAGATACCATATATTTAGGCAAAAAAGCATTAGTGTTTTCTCTTAAATTCCTTCTTTTTCTGAAAAGTAAATATTATGAACTCTAACATTTGAAGGCACAACAGTCACAAATACATCAACGTATTGGCAGTCACAATGATCTATTAAATATATCTATTGATTTTTTTTTTACTTTTTAAAATAAGATTCATCTTCATATGTATTTGTAGAAGGCCCGACGTAAATTCTTTCGGAATATGGAGAAATTCGTCTTTTAAAATCCTTGTCGAAGAAACGGATGAAAACATGTTAAGGTGTGACCTAACTAAAAAGAACCCACAATTCTTTGAAACATATAAATTAGAAGTGGAAAAACGAAAACTGGTAGACAGACTGTCTAATATGATACAGGGAGATTCAATAATGGCAAAGATACAGAACGAAGATGGAAATTATCGAAAAGGAACACTTGGTGGTTTTGTAACAAAGTCTGACGAAGAAGAGAAAAAATACGCGTTGACTTGCAACCATATATTTCCCGAGGTGGATGAACCTGCGTATAACCAAAATCTTGAAAACATCGGATCCTGCTTGTTTACAACAAGGGACCAATCCTGCGATTTTGCGGCGATCGAAATAGAGCAGTCATTTTCAGACAAATGCGACGTTTATGTCAAAAGAGATGACAGAAAGAAAACCAATGCTCAAGTTTATGCTGGAAATATCGAAAATATTGGACTGGTTCATAAAATAGGAGCCACAACAGATATTACCAAAGGTAACATTCTTAGTCCCGAATGGCATGAAAGGGTACTCGGTGAGAATTGGGTGTCCATTTTTCTTGTACAGGGGATCGAAGGAAATTTTTCTGAGGAAGGCGATAGTGGATCACTAGTTTTCTCAAGACCAAGAAGTGTGCAGCAAAATTCCGTTGATGTGATGGGCATGGTATACGGCAATAAATTAACCGTGTATGAAGAGAACGAACATGTTGAAAATAATTCAAATGAAGGTGAGATTGCAGCTTTAAATGTTCAGGATGCCGATAATATTTCTGGTTGTTTTCGTATACATACAGCTCTTGAACTTTTTAAAGAGAGCCAAGGGGAAGATTTTGAAGTGAAATTTAAGGATGATCTGTCGTCGTCATCGCCTTCGTCGTCACTTTCTGATGATTCGATCGAAAAACCCATTTAAAACATATTTTGAAGCGCTTCAAAGTCGTTTGTGATTTTTTAAAAAAAAGCACAAAAATGCAGCAAAATTGATTTATGACATGATCTCAAGGAACCAGCGGAATAGTTTGCTTCAGTAATTGTTACAATTATACTCAGAAATCTATTCTGCAATACCAGAATCTGACTTCATTTTTTCAAAACTGCTTTTATGTATATATTTTTGTACAGTTACATGTAATATACGTATACCTTATGTATCAATGTATTTTCAATTAATATGCGATTTTTGTTTTACTAATAAACTTTTTGTGATAAAAAATAAAAAAAACCCACAAAGTTCACCGTAAATTCGCAAAACACGTTTCAAGTTATGCACAAAATATATTTGCATCCACTTTTCCATATAAATTAAATCTTTGACAGATATTATCAGACTAACAGGAAAACAAAGATCATATAAATGCATGGTACATTCATTTTCTTACGACATTGACGTCTCCTTTTCGTCTATAGTAGATTTTACTCAGAAATTAATAGATAATTTTATATTTTTTGATATAAATCAATGTTGTTAAATGTTAATGAAATATTAGATATATTATGAAGATATATTTGTTTGTTATCCATCTATTCATATATTCAGTATGGTTTTCTTTCAAAAAGATTTACAAATATTTTGTAAGTTATTTTTTTATCAGTGATGTAAAATATTTCATCAACACTTTTGTCTAGAATATACTTAAAAACACCAGCTTATACGAGAATGAAAAAAATTACTATTTCAATGCACAATTACAATTTCCATACCTTAGATTGTATGCCAATAGTCTATTATGTTGCTTTGAACTCTGTTGACTATATAAGTGAAAAAATGCATGAAATTTGAAAAGCAAATAGATTATAAGTCAGTCCAAACAGATTCGCAATCACATGTAAACTGCATTGAATAATCAATATTGTGTAGTATACGGGAGAAGAAGAAAGGTCATAAATTGATATATCTGTCTAAATGAAAAATATTACATGTATACTGTTACAATGTAATTTTTATGATCCTGTCTGCATTTTTCGTTTGAAAATAAATCATTTTTTATTTTCAGAATACCCTGTTGTGCCTATTGATTTGACTCTATTTTTCTGTCGAAAGATAGTTGTGCTTTGGAATATTTTTTATAGCGTATGATCACAAATTGAGCTGAACTTTTAAAATTTATTGTTCTATTTTTGTATTATTTAAGATGCTTAAATAGGGTTGTTCAACCAAATTTTGAAATTCAGTTGTACAAAGCTCACAATCCATATAATTGCGAACAAGGCTCGTGCCATGTTTTTTTTTTATAGGTCAAATGTACTTGTTAAAGATTTATTTCAGATTTATGTAATATTTGATAGTTCTTTATGAATACAAGTCAATAGTTTCCATAGTTTGTCAATTTTAATTTTCATTTAAACCTGAAATTTTCTTTCAATTATTCGGTATGTAAACAATTGCATTATCTTTGTTTACGTATGAAATTATTGTTGTTGTATTTTGATTACAACTTGTCAACCGACATTCGACTTTAAGTTGACCTTTGTAATGCATAGAAAAAGCATTGTAAACATCAAATTGAAAAACATGTTTTGCTCTCTAGGACATTCGCCCATTACATATAATATATATAATCTTAAGGAGAATATATCTATGAGTTGTCATGTTATATTTGTGTTTTCCATGTACTTGTAATGTGTATGTGTATGTATTGTTTTTCTTAAACATAGGAAAAGGTTAACTTTCTAAATAAAAAATGATTTCATCCAATCAATTAAAAAAAGATGTCATCAGACGCAGAATTGCAAGCGCAACTTAGATATCATGTGTTAAAATTAGTTTGAGGTCATTTTTACACGATTTAAATGGGTTTGAAAATTTTGAAAAATTTTAATTTCATCCAGTCAATTAAAAAAAGATGTCATCAGACGCAGAATTGCAAGCGCAACTGACGTATCATAATCTAAAATAAGTTTGAGGTCATTTTAACACGATTTAAATGAGTTTGAAATTTAAAAAAAATTGAATTAAAAAATTAAATAAAACATGATTTTGTATATCAAATTTTTCATCTAATAATTTTGATTCGTTGCATCCTAAATTTTTTGGAAGACAGAACTGAAAACTATCATGTATTTATGTTTGGGTATGTATTATATCAAGTATTTTTAAGATCCTAAGTATATTTAAATACTACTTGATCTATTATTGTTTTTCAGAAAATAATGTAAATCGTCGATAAAGAAAATTTTTGCAATACTCTTGGGTAAACATAAAGCTATATAGCATCGTATATAGGCAATAGGACCCAATACACAGAGTTTCATAAATGTTTTCGAAAACAAATAACCAAATGATTTCGTTTATTTACTACCTCTTATAATTCTTTTGATCCAAAATTACAATGATTAAATGGGTATAACTATTATATGGCCTCTTAAGTTAATTGCGTCAACTGATTATTCAAAAACGATTTCACGAACTGCTTATAAATCTTATTTGAATTGAAAACTCTTTGCAGTGCAATAAAAAGCGATCTTAAATGTTCCTCTATACATGTGTGTTCTCAAAATGGTTTTACTTGATAATATATTACTAATACTATCAAAAACCATATAAAGTATGTTTTATGAAAGAGTGTTTTATGAGTTTAGTATAAATTTCCTGGTTACTTTTTTATATTAATAAGACTGTTTTGTATTAGGTTTCTTAAAATTAAATAAACCATAGGTCATAAATAACAAACTATGTATTTTTAAAGCGCCATTAAAGCAATTTATTTTTATTTTTTTTTATATATTTGCACTGCAAAGAGTTTTTAATTCAAATAAGATTTATAAGCAGTTCGTGAAATCCTTTTTGAATAATCAGTCGACGCAATTAACTTAAGAGGCCATATAATAGTTATACCCATTTAATCATGTAATCATAATACATTTTGAGAACCCACATGTATAGAAGAACATGATCGCTTTTTATTGCTGTACAAAATCCAGATGATAACAATATAATATTTATTAAACTATATTGACAGTGTACATGTTTATATACATGTATATATGTATGCGTTTGTATTCAGAATTGATATATTTTTTACACTGAATGAAAAGGTCACAAAAGAATATTTATTTTATGCTTGACATCATTAACTATTTTTTATTATAAATTTGATATGTGATAAAGTGTGTTCGTATTTTGTTTTTTAACAATGACACTTCTAACAAACTGTGTTAATTTGGATAAAGTTTAATAAAATTTGAAAATTACGAATGAGTGGTCTTCATCCCCACAGGAGAACGTTATGACAGTGTGGCTGTTTCATTTTGTTTTTTACTTCCAGAATATTTTTTTGCCTTGATTGAAATTAAAATTGAAACCTAATTACAATAGCATGTATCATAATCATGTATATATCAATATTATTTTTTTTAATTTACGATTGTGAATTTTGTATACAATAAAGGAAATGTAAGATATCAAGGGCAAATTGTTATACAATGTACGATGTATATATTTTCTTGAAGTTGGTATCGTATTGTAAAATCAATGAGTGTATAGTTTGGACTCAGCAAAGCCTCTGCAATTATACCTTCCGACAAATCCTATCGAATCTGCTGCTACAAAATCGAGAAATTGTTTAACCCCCCCCCCCCCCCCCAATTTTTTTAAAAGCCCGTTTAATTTTACTATGTATGATGATTTCAGTTTATAATTAAATGTTGTTCTGTAATACAATTAACCTAGTAACTAAACGTCGGAAAAAGTTTTTTCTTAAATATATTTATCGTTGCTTCATGTGCCTTTCTAACAAAAGCATATACCTTCGAAAGATGAACAATAACTGGCATTTTCACTTTATATTAATAGTCATTGACTGTTCATTTATGAGACAAAGTGTAGGTGTGTGTGGGTTAAAAAAAACAATAACAATTAAATTAAAGGAAGCTCAAGGAAGCTCCAATGATCTGTTAACACTAATGAAAAAAAGATGTCACATCTAACTGAACACTTTTATTTTAATAATGCATTTCTAAGACCAATCATCTCCATTGTTAAGGTCAAGTTTTGGTAAATGAAAGAGATGCCTACAGGTGTATGAAATTCAGGATATACATTCCTTCAATGATGCCTCATTTGAAAGGGTGTACCGGAGCACAGTTGTGTTATAAACACATTGAAAACTCAGTTTTTAAGTTTCAATATTAATGCAACATGAAGGAAAAAAGGTAACAAATCACGGAGGGTTTGTCCAATTTTGACAAATGAAATAAATCTAGAATGCATGCCTACAGTCTCTCCTAAAACAGCAATAAACAAGCTCTGGATCCCCTCTTTAAAATAAAGTCAAATTGAATATAGGTATCGCGGTTTCTTTTCTTCTGATTTAATATAGAATGTCAAGAAACTGTTCAATATCCTCAATTTCTGTAATGCCGTAATGTACGGGGAAAAGATTAATCAAATCAATTATGACACCATCATTGCTCTAACAAAAAAAGACACTCACATAAATCATTTACTAGATCTTGATCTCCAGGTTCATCAGGGCATATTTTCGAGTCCGAAATTCACAAAACAGATAGTATGCATCATATTATTGTATTGTTATAATAGATAAACAATAAAATTCTTTCTTGCTTCAACGACAAAAGGACAGATCAATATACAATGTAATTTAATATACATTTGTAGCTTCTAGCATTAACATTGTCATTTATATTTATACAGATAAATAATGCATCTTACAGCAGTTTATAACACGATATCTTTCGCCAACACTTCGTCATTTCACTGACCGCATAGAATGCTGTCTTGTCATGCATGTATAAATCACGACAGGTTATCGTTCGAAATAGATAAACATACTTGATGTAAATATTTTTAGCATGAAGTTCCCTCAGCAGTAAAATTTAATATGAAAAAAATGGTTATAATACCTCGCCAGAAAAGTTAAATATTAAACTATGTATATATTCTTTTGGCGCAATGATAACAAAATTTGACCCGCAACTCCAAAACTGGAAAGAAGGCATTTCATACGATGGTTCTGCTGACTATGTGGTGAAATTTAGACAGTGTAATGCCTTTTTGCATTGCTCAGAAACTCAAAACCGTCCGAAAACTTTTAAGGCCATCAAACAGGAAACTGTTAATCAATAAAAATAAACTGATATCCAAAAACGATAAACGCGCCATTTTTTCTCTTAAATGGAATGTGGAGAGTTGTGTTTATGCAACATTTAATTTCTACAAGCAGGCAGTTAATTCATTTATTTCCGAAAGTTCATAGTGTTTCCGTGTTCCATAAATATGCACAAGTACAGTACTTTGTTAAGCGTTACTACGGAAGCGTATCGGGGCCTTCACTTGTTGTGTTATAACCTAAACATTGTAATACTTATCTTATCAACATATAAACTATTATGTCGTTTTATTTATGCAAACATTTTGCATTGTTTTGAGGTGAGTTAACATAATTCAAATCACCTTATTGTAAATGATCAGTTTTCTTGCTATCTGCTATATCGATTTAACAAAATACGGAGTTAAAAATAAAAATTTAAGAGTGAGTTTTAATTATATCAAGAAAGAAATATTAACATAGAACAATGTAAATGTATTCATTATAGGTATATAAACATAAATATGTTTTCATTTCTTGGAAACATGACACAAATATTGTAATCGAATGAATTTCGAGGGGGCGAGAGTTCTGATGGTGCTTCACCTCACACTGAATCTAGTTGTATGATACACATGTAGACTGACATTTATGGAATCATTGGAATTTGTGTATGCTCAATTTTCATGGATATTGAGTTGAAATACGGATATGGTACAAATATTTTACCAAGCAATAGAAATTTGACAACGACTTTGCATTGAATTTTGACGTCAGTGCGGCGCAGCGAATATCTATCAAGCTAGAGGAAATCTCAGAGGAAGACTTTTTAAGGCCACGCAATTGCTTAAACAAAAATTATACGATGCCAAGGGATAAAGAGCTTCAGTTCATCATATTTTACACTGGATGTTTAACTAGAATTAAGACAAAGGGATTAATTATCAAGTACTTTTGACACACTAACTGTTGCCAACAGTTCTAAAGTATATACAAAATGACTGCAGGAGTCATTCACAGTAATTAGACTTTCGGGTAAAAATAACTCGATTTTTTTCCTCAAAAATTCTAGAATGAGAGAAAATGTAAATTATAACATCTTGAAATGAAAACAGAAAATGAGAAATAAAGAATAATTCTTATTTCCGTTCGTTTGTAAAATGTTTAAAACACAGGAGCAATAAGAAGCGTTAAAATGACGCTACGAAAAGTTTGCGGCTGCGCCGGATCACTGGACGAAGGCATGTTGGTCAGCTCACCAGGAATGATCTATTCATGCCATGGACAAGATACTTTTTACATTGATAAACTCTATCCTGATTTACGTTTTGGTGGAATTTCAAGAGTTAATCTTTTTTACTAAAAGAATAAGAGAAAATGTCTCAATAATTTCCGAACATCCCTAGTAAATTCCACGAAATGTTACCATTAACCTATTTTAAAAAATAGCAATCTACGCAAATACTCCTTTCTTAATGAGATCCTAATGACTATTCATAACGCATCCAAAACGAGGCTAGCGTCGGTAGAAACAATGGCTGTCGAAGTGAAAGTCAAAACATCAACCCGCGATTTGTCTATCGTCCCCGCGATAACTTTCGGGTTTGTTGAGGAAATAGTGAAAAAATGTTCTAAAAGTGATGGAACCAAAGAACTTACAAAAGGATACAAGTATTTCAGCGAGAAATACGTCACAGATATAAAAGGTAAACACACTACAATCGTACATACTTTCGTTTTTACACAACAGGATGTAAACAAATTTAAAGGAGGGTTTTTTTTTATCTAATTGTAACATGACTGCCAATGAATATATAAGGGAACCTAGTGGATCAACATTAATTATTTCCCCCTTTTATAAATTATTTTACATGTAAATACCGGTATTAGCAGGACATTAAATACACATTTATTCCAATTATAAATTACTAATGAATCTTGGCATCTTGAAAAAAAATTATGGAAGTATATCTTACCATATGAAATTTCATTTAATCAGTATGTAATATGGACATTGTATTGTATGGCAATATGTTTTTATAAATGATTTAATTACCTACCAACATTTAATTATGATTTTGAATGTAATTACAGTGTATGCTTTGGATGATGATGGGTGTCTTACCAAGGCAAAGTGTTATAGATCCCAGAAAAAGAATGAACCCCCACATGATATTGAGGTATAAATAACAATGTATTTACTTTTCATGAATATAAAAATGTCATAAGATTTAAATGAATATATTGTTGTTATTTATTACAGACTACATATCATGATAAATTAATATAATCCTCAGGTTGTGATAAAGAATGGGCCACTGTTTGAAAGAGAGGGCAGCAGGTGTTCCTGTGCTATTGGTTCAATAGGATCTTGTGGTCACATTGTGGGTCTTTTATACTCATTAGCCCACATGAAAGTTTCTACTCTTAAGGCAATACCCACTGATGTTGCCAAGACTTCTTTGCCCCAAACTTGGCATATACCAAGAGGTAAGCACATTGAACTGTGTTAAATCCTGAAATGATTCATGACCTTTTTTCCATTAGCTGACAAGAAAGTCTTAATTTCAAAAATCTTGATTTTTTGTCATTGACATGTAATCATACATATGCATATCTGTACTATAAAACATTTCAAATGCATTTGTTTATAATTCCTTTAGTATATATATATACCGTAATCCTTAATTTTAGGTGAGAAAATCGGTGGAAGTTCCGCAGACAATGTAACTGTGCTGGAATTTGCTTCAACTGATCCAAGGAAGCAAACCAGAGGGATCAAGACCACTCTCTATAATCCCATAAATACAGAGTGCTTACCAATTGAAGAACTGTGCGATGCTTTACACAATATTGACAAATCCTGTTTGCTTTTGTCAATTGTTGATCCAAAAAGACAGCAAACAAATGTAAGCATAAAGTTTGGTGAATTCCCCAAAGGATCTCCTATTGCAGTACAACAGAAGCTGCACAGCAATTATGTACTCAAGATCATGGATGCAGAAGATTTTCCACCATTGCCTGTTAAAAACATTATGATAAATGAAGTTTCAATCGCCTTAGACTACAGTAAATCTGTGAAATTAGAGTCATTGTCTATCTCTGAGACACAGGCCAACAACATTGAAGTCACTACTCGTCTACAATCTCAAGACCCGAAGTGGCATAAAATTCGACAAGATCGCATAACAGCTTCTTTTGCAGGAGACATTATTCGAAGGAGAAAAGGTAAATAAAACAGCATACAATGTAAAAAAAAAAACCAAAAAGCTAATTTCATAAATTCGAAAAGAAAAATCAACACATCTTAGCACTTACTATTTTTAAGATAATATTAATGTAATATTTAATAAAAAATAATTCACAGATCCTGAACCACTTGTTGACCGACTGAAGACACCTCGCAAGATAGTAACATCAGCAATGAGGCATGGTTTAGAATGTGAAGGTACTGCTGCCTTGGCTTATGTGCAGGTATGTATATAATGTGTCAAACATTTTAGTATAAACATTTAAAATACAGTAAAATATTTTAAGTACACTTGTTAAACTATTTCATTTTTTTTATCATTTAATTTAAGGCAATGGATGAGGAGGTCAACATCTACCCTTGTGGTCTAGTTATTAGTCCATGGTCACCGTGGATAGCAGCCACACCAGACAGAAAAGTGTTCTGTCCCTCATTAAATCCTCCACATGGATTACTAGAAATAAAGTGTCCTGTGAATCCTCTGGCAGACTGTGTGTACCTTAAAAGAGATGAAAATGGCTACCATTTGAAGGACACCCACAAGTATTACTACCAAATGATGACCCATATGGCAGTCACTGGACTAGAATGGTGCCACTTCTTTGTGTGGACACCCGAGGAGTCCCATTTAGAACTTCTGCGGTTCAATGCAGATAATTGGCAGGACATGAAAGAAAAGATTGATCTCTTCTTCTTTAATTATTTTTTAATATAATAACATAAACATGCAATAAAAGATCAAGTCATATCAATATTAATAAGTATCTAATTGGTCTTGTGTAATTATTTTTATAACTGTCATTGTGTTTTGGAAAACTCAGAAATATTTTCAAATCTATTCCTGAAAATACTTATCAGTGGTGATTTTGTTTGGTAATACAATGAATAATGAATCAATTTTATTTGAGAAGGTGAAAAAAGCAATCACATCAAGAAATGCTAAATTTCAAAATATAGAACACTTGCAAATTTCTTTTACAATACCTAATCTGAGAAATCTCTTTTGTTTAATGACACAGGACTCTATTAATCCCAAAGTTATGCCCAATCTTTTATCAAAGGCCCTCTAAAGAGAGTTAGCATGTTAGCCACTGTCTATATCTGATTTATAGACCAAACCATACTTGGGGGAATGACACCATCAAAAATGTGAAATTCCTTAACACGTCGAATATGGCTTTCAATATGTATCCTAAGCTTTGCTATAGTTTGAGTCTCCTCAACCTCTTGGACAGTAAACTGACCTTGGCTCATTATAAAAGGGGGGGGGGGGGTATTAACACCAATTCCAGTCCCCTCTAAAACTTTGTTTAGAACAAACCCCTTATCTGCCATGATAGAGTCCCCCTGCTCAAGCAAATCTATCAGACCACTAAGCTTGGTTATCTCTACATCAGACATGCAGCCAGTGTAGAGACTTGAAACAAAGGTAAGGACACCATGAGGTGCTATACCAAGCAGTCCCTTCCATGTGTGTGTACTTTTGTATGAGGAATAACATTTAGAACCAAACATTAAGGAGGAGGGTTTCTTAGTTTTGATTTCTGTACAATCGATTATAACTTGTGTCGTCGGGTACAGAGTCCTAAAGCAATCGGGCATTTTCCTATCAACCTGTTCTCGAGATGGCCAAGTATTAATACTGCCAAGAGCAAAATACAAAAAATTTGCCCAGGTAATAATTTTTCTGCCAACTGTTGAAACATGACAATTGAATCGAACAGCAAGATCTTTCGCCATCATACCACATTTGAGGCGGCACAAAAACATGAACAATTCATCAATTAGAAGCAAAGTTCTTTGTCTACCAGTCAGACCTGGGTTAGTGATAGCTGACATTTTGAAATAATGACTTGTCATGGAGGTTGCTGCTGGCTCAATAAATTCAAAAACAGTTGTAAAAACTGAAAATGTCATAAAACCAGTGTAGAACATAATCATTGAATCATCTTTTGAAAATCTCTCTATGGCAAGCTTCTGCTGAAGTCTTTCAATGTTTTCATCCCTTTCTTTGATCATGCTTTCCAGCATCTGGATTCTCTCTTTGTCTGATGTTACAGCTACATTGGCTTCTGCCAAGGGACAACTAAAAATTTAAAAGTTAAAAATACTAAATCTAATTTCCTAATATCATGTGGTACATGTACTTACATTACAGGCATTTTTCATGTCTTGGACTGATGTTCCAGCATTAGCCCTTAATAGAATGAGTCGTCCAGCAACCATCATGTTTGGTGATAAGTAAATCATTAAAAATATTACATTACAGTTGCAAACTGATTTTCTATTTCACAGCTTGACAACAGAATTGTATTTTGACAATGATTTAAAACTGATGATCCAGCAACATTCCGCCCAGCATAACACCTGAAAAACTTCACCAAATATTCATTAAATCTGCATATTACAAATCAATATTTGCACAATACATTAAATCATAACTTAACCTTGACATGAAAGATGTAATATTTTCCATTATAACTCTGTATAAATTTTGTATGTATAATTACAACAAATATACTTGCTATTGACCTCATAGCAAGTACCGGTAAATAGGTATATAATACATGTATC
>WFKH01011926.1:31945240-31966882 GCA_016163765.1 Magallana hongkongensis
TCCATTCTCCTTTCATTGTAGGAAGGGGTGATCTGTTTAATCACTCTTGACCTCATAGCAAGTACCGGTAAATAGGTATATAATACATGTATCTCATACAGGAAGATAAGTATTAAAAATGTATTATTTTTTACTCAATAACATTACCTATTCTCATGGAGTAACCCATTAGATGAACTTGGCTCTTCGTCATTGTCTGTAGTATCACCATCAGTCTTCCGACGCTTCTGGGGGAGGGGCGTTTTAATGATTTGTCTCCTTTGGGTTGACTCCTTGCTCCAGGTAAAAAAACGATGGAACACTGCTTGGTCTGAGAGTTTTCCTCACTTGAGTCCATTTAAAATCTTCTTTTTTGAAGTGTCTCGAACAAACAACAGCTTCTTTTGAAATCTAAGTTTAATAAATAATCAATCTGATTCAAATCAGATCCTTTGATCCGTTCACATAGATCGCTACACAAGTGTAGCGATCTACCTGAGCAGATCAAAAAATCTGATTTTAATCAGATTGAATAAATATTTAAATGCAATATTGTTGGGGTTCAAACAATTGAGACGAAATTTTCTACTCTTAGTCGTACCCAGTCTGATTATCCATTCTCCTTTCATTGTAGGAAGGGGTGATCTGTTTAATCACTCTAAGTCTAACCATCTGTACCAGACTTGAATAGTTGTAGAAGTTATAATTTGTAAACATTAGGGATAATATATGGATCTACTCCAAAGAAATACCCATACGATATTCATAATATGTTTGGTGTGAGTTATTCTTTAAAATAATAACATTGTTTTATATAGAAAGAATACTCTTACCGTGATCATGTTACGCTAGAACATTCGAATGAACAGTCTATCTATGTTACATATGTACATGTATATCGTGTGACAAGAATAACGCTACATGTACTTCATTAACTACAAAAATTAATCCAATTGCATGCAAGTCCCGGTTAAATTTAATTTAAACAGATGCTACTCGTCTCATTATGTGCATATCAGGATAGATACGAGGTTAGTTTGACATGAAATCTGCTTAGCTGATGTAAATTTGTGTGACCTAGATTTTTACCTTTAAACCTTACGTTAAAAAGTGGCCCTGGATCCCTTCTGATCGCATAAATCCATGATTTTCATGGTTCATCATTGGTGGGGAACTTGTGGAACGGTAAATCCGGGTGTAAACGACCGTTGCCTTTACACTGAGGCACGCAACAAAGTCGATCGTTTTTCCCTTGCTGTGCTTCAATCGATCAACCAACCTTAGCCTCGTTTTTTTTAGCAAGTCGAGATTTTGGCGTGAACCCCGACATATTTTTCTGGAGTGCGCGGTATAACCTGGCGACGTCTGGATTAAATTGACCTTGTACTAGTAAAACAGAATGCTTTTCTTTTAAATTTTGAATCTGTGCGACCTGAACGTGCCACAAATCTAATAAAGTCTTATCACTTACTTCAAAACAGTTTTCTATAGATATCAACAGTTTTAACATTGTCTCAACGTATCGTCCCCACTTTTAGATAACATTGGCGAATGGCTGATCCACCCGTTTGAGACCCGTCATCGTATCGGGTAGCTTCAAATCCTCTAGAAGTTTAACTTTAACAACAAAGTCTTTAATAAAAGTATATTCCGAATGAATATCCTCCCCATCGGCACAGTAGTCATGTACTGCGGGACCGATCAACTCTGTAATATCCTCATGGGTACGTAATACTATTCTCTGGCCGAATGGCGTGGATCTATAATAGCGGCTTCTATCAAAACCACGCGGTCGTGATGACTTTAAAAATTCGCCGGCGTTCTCATGCAAATTTTCTTCATAGGCGTCGTTTCTCTGGCTACTGTCTTTTAGCTTGAGTTTGCGAGCCCTTTAAAATAAGTTGCATATCTGCTGGTCGAGTCTGCCTAGTTTTTCAACTAGAAGTATTGTGAGCAAGGTCACAAATTCATACCCCCGCCAAGAAAAAATCATAACTTAAGTATTTTTTCTCTTTTAGAAAATAATAGATGCTATCTATTTCACCGTCCATAGATGTTATCTATTTCACCGTCCATGTTCTATTAATAACAACTGCTCTATGTTTTTAAAATTCTTAATGCTAGTAAGAGTACACGAACCAATTGCTTTTCTTGAAATTTTATTTTATTTCAACTTAACTGTAAATACTTTAAGACATTTGCATCCTTATGATAACAAACATGACTGGAATCAAACGTTATTCCATATGTCAAGCACCCATTTAATGTTAATAAGGTTATTTTGGAAGACCGAGCTCGATTTTATTTCCGATTTTTTCCACACATTTTTTCTCCATAAAAAAAAATACACCGGGAGAGACAAATTCGAGAGAGGCGGGCGGGGATGAGAATTTGAAAATTAATTATTGTGGCCTGACACAAGCAACCTTTGTGTAAAATTAGTTTCAAATCATTTCCATTACTACAAAACATAACATAGACAGGAATTAAGCACTTTTTTTTATAAAAAGTGACCTTGAACTTGCCCAAAATAACCTTTGTTCAAGGTCACGACACAACTTCAAGTCATAAGAAATATTTGTGTGAAGTAAGAACTTCTAATGTTTCTCCATAAGGAAGATTGGGACCAAACACGAATTTTGCATTTTTCTGCCATTGACCTTGCCCGAAAATCTTAGGTCAAGGTCATGACATACTCTCAGATCGTAAGCAATATTTGTGTGAAGTAAGAACTTCCAATGTTTGGACCGAACACAAATTTTGCATTTTCTGCCAGTGACCTTGACCTTGCCAAATGACCTTTATCAAGTAATAAGCATCTTCATGTGATGCAAGAACTTCCAATGTTTCTCCATTAAAGATATATGAACCGGACACGAATTTTGCACAGACAGACGGGCAGACGGGTTGTTCCCCCTAACTAGGCACTGGTTTAATTTGAAACGCAATGTACTTGAAATTTAAGAAAACTAGCTGAAATCCGTTTTCCCTGGGTCAGGGGTTCAGGTCCTTGGGTGGGGCCAACATGGCCATATCGTAAATAATATTAAATCTTAGAAAATCTTCGCCTTTACTTCCATTTATATTCAAGAAAAACTATATGCAGAACTATGATGTTCATGAAACCCTTTACCTAAATTGTGAAATTCATAGTTTCTAGGTCATGGGTTCTGACCCTTGAGCGGGGCTAATGTGGCCATTTTGCAAAAATATATTTAATCTTGTTTTCAACTTCCACAGTAGTGGACAAAAAACTGATCGCATTGTAATAATGATCATGATGCTCCTACCGAAATTGAAAAATGCATGGCCTCTAGACCAAGGGTGCAGTCCCTTGAGAAGAACAAGTGTGGCCATATAGTGAAAATATGGAACGCCATAGCTGCCTTAAGGTCAATTTCATATTATATGAATTGGTATATCTTTTATATGCAATACTAATATCATTATATGCAGTGGTTACATATATACACTGCTTACATCATTATATACTGTGATTACATCATTATATTCAGGGGTAAAATCTTTATATGAATTGGCAATGTCATTACGTTATGTCGTAAGACCATTATGTGCAGTGGTTTATTCATAATATGCTTTGAATAAATCTTTATATGATATAATAAACTCAATTATACAGAGATAAACTCATAATGAACTGTTCTTCAATCGTTATGTCATGTGGTACACTCTTCATGTACAGTCGCAAAATCTTTCTATGCAGTGCAACTTCTTGACTTTATGTGATAAGTTCATATGCAGTACTAATTTCATGTTATGTTAAACTCATTATGCATCGTGGTAAAACCTTTATATA
Organism: Magallana hongkongensis; assembly: GCA_016163765.1. Classification (NCBI taxonomy): domain Eukaryota; kingdom Metazoa; phylum Mollusca; class Bivalvia; order Ostreida; family Ostreidae; genus Magallana; species Magallana hongkongensis. The sequence continues at coordinate 31,949,037 of WFKH01011926.1, forward strand.
TTGTGGTGAAAGCGTTACATGCAATTGTAATCTTTTATACAATGTGACAATTTTATTATATGTCGTTGTTGAGTCATTCTATGCTATAATAATTTTATCATATACCGTTGTTGAGTCATTCTATGATGTGGGCAATTCTGTATATGATGTGACCATTTCATTATATTGTTTTGATCATTTAATTTACGCAGTCGTAATTCTTTCGGATGAGGTTGTAAACTGGTTCGTACTTACAAAAGTTTCAATGGGAAAGAGGTCCAGTTTTATCTTATTTTGACACAGGCAGTTATCCTCTTGCAGCTTTCATGAATACTGTGTATTGGTTATCAAGACGACTCGTGATTTATTGACCGGTCACACCCGCCGTGTGCTCTTTGTCGTAATTGGGAAAAAATCCAGAAAAGTTCGTAGACAATTAGGTGACTAATTATGGTCTAACAATTAGTATTAAAAACGTCAGTCAGCATGCGACCCAGTGGAAGATTGTATTTGCTGACAAGGTAGTTGTATTGACCATAGAACTTACGAAAAAATGACTACAAACGAGACTGTTAATAGTTCTGTTTTATTTGTACAAATATACATGTGAAGTTTATTTCATAATTTTCATATTGATTTAAGTGCTCACAATTTAAAAATATGACATCATTAAGTTTACCTATTCCCGCAATTTTCGCATTTTTAGCATAAAACGGCTTGTTTTCAAACAGTTTTTCTTTTAGGAAACATTGAGCGATTGCTTAAGCAAACAAAATACTTTTACCAAAGATGTATCTCTCCTGTACTTTTAAGTAACAAATTGTTTGTTCTTGTTCAAAGAGTCGCTCTTTATTTCCGATTAAAAAATAAGAAAAAGATCAATTTTTTACTGATTTTGATTGAATTATAAAAATAACGTCACTTCTGATGACGTCATATACTGCCGGTGAGTGCATATAAATCATATAAATGAAAAAACATATTTTATGTCAACTTTCTAAAAATAACACAACAAATAATGTACCTGAATCAGTTTAAAAATAGCGAATTGTGGGGGTTAAATTTGACTCATATCACATATAGTTCTTGAGACCTTTTATTAATTCCTTTATACCCTGATAAATAGGTTTTTTGGCAGATGTCGTTAACCCGAATACAATGTGAACAATCGAATCCTTGAGTATTATAATCACTCGCACTTTGAATTTGAGATGCTGTGGCCAAGATAAGACAATATGTGTTTGCTTAAATTGTTTATATACTCTTAATCAATTACCAGCTTCTGTTCTTGCAATCTGATTTATTCAATATGCCTTTGTTGCTATCGTAAAGTAAAAAAATCTGGACAACGAAGCGGCGACAGATTGGAAAACTAAAGCCCATATATTGATTTATTTGTAGACAAAGCTGCATAAAGAACAAAAACCTTGAAATCAAAGTGGTGTCAAAATGATTAAAAAGCTGCAATTAAAATCTGAGTCCCCTGGTTTCATCAACATGGGGCTGTTGACTTTAAAACAATAGAACCAGATACGTCTTGTGTCTGTCTTGCTTTGTAGTTTAATGATTTCTTGATAATGATTAATTAATCGTCACATACGTAAAATGACGTATTTAATAATCAGTCAGCCTTTTTGTGACTTGCATCAGCTGATAAAAATAGATTTCGATGGTAGAGGATGTTTTTATTATCATTTATTTTTATTTTATTTTTTATTTTCTTATTGTTCAGGGTTTTTTGATACCATGTCAAATAAATCAATATTGTTTTCAAACATTTTTCAAATATTTGTTTAAAATTAAGAAAGATTAGAAGAAGCTATAAACAATATAATTAGATGAGCAATGCTATTTAAGCAGCTTTGAACTTGTTATTTTCTCTAGCTGTTGATGTATTTAACAAAAACAAACACTAATAAGACTAAGAAACATTAACTCAATATCTGATACCATTTAAAATTAATATTAACTAAAAATGTTTGGCAAAACTTGTAAAATATGACTCAAATAAAAAGTAAAATAGTTTAATTTTTCCCACAAAAAAGTTTATGAGAAAAACAAGCTTTTCCCTAAATTTTGATGTCACAAAATTGCATCATATTTCTTTGAATGAATTGAACTTTAATAATCTGACAAGAGAACAGGCAGCTTCCGTTTTAACACTGTTTTTTCCAAACACGACTCCAGATATAGTTGTATGATTTATGAGTAAGAATACCCTGGGCTAAAACAACTCATCAAGCAACATATTCTTTAGATTGTGAGAAGATTTCAGAAAATCGGATCCGCACAGGGGTTTTGTGTAAAATTGTACTAATCAAAGTGACATTGTCATTGAGACAAAAAGACCCCATTTTGACGTACTTTTGTTTTGTTTTGTTTCTATAAACAATGCTCAATTTGTCAAAACTTGTGAATGTTTGTGAAATCTGTTGAGTGAAAATTTACGTCATATGCATTTAGGAAAATGACTTTGATTCTTTATTAAATAAATCAAGTCAAAAGTATTTTGAAAAGTCTTTGTATCAGATATAATGGGATATTCTGTATTTTGATATAGTGACACTTCAAAAGAATATCGATTGTCAATGCATCTAATGATATTGGATAGTACAAAGTTCTAACTAAAATAAGGCAGGCCATCAATCAAGCTACTGATCGAATATTTCTGATCCATACAATGACTCACTGACTGAGAGGGTATAAAAGAAGCCGTTTTAGATACATATTGTAAAAAATGTTTTCGTGCATTTCAGTTAATGGATTGCAATAACCTCTGAATAAAATGGGTAAGACAACTTATTTATTACGTAACACCCCCTTTTAAAATTTTTCTCAAGAACAGTCCAACTGAGAAATTGCGGGTAATATACAATACAGTTTTTTTTAATTCAAATTGTAAAACCTACAATACCATTTAAGATATACAATTTTATTGTTTTTTTTAATCAAACAAATACGCAATCTTCAACCATTAATTAAATAAAAAAAGATGGCAAACAAATGTTGTTCTGTCTGATATTATCACATCTATTCAGTCTAATGCTGCAACTGCTTTTACAATTCAAGAAATTTGGTTTGGGTTTTTTTTATTCACAATCCAATGTAAATTGAATTCGTAATAAGTTTGAAACTCTTCTTACTCTTCAAGTTTGCGACAAAATTAACATGTTGATAAGTATTTATCCGCAGTAAAGGACCTGAAAAAAGCGGACATAAACAATGTATTTATCAACGCGATATTGATAGCAATGTAGTCTTGCCAAGTATCGGCGGATATTCACTTATCTTGAGACCAACTTGGATACATCATCAACTTAAGACATTTCACTAATTCCTCTTTACCCTGATTGATAGTTTTTGTAGATGATAAAATTGTTAAAAACCCAAGTACCATGTAAACAAAAAGGTTCTTCTGAACCTCAAATTATATATGCTACTTCAGCAACTTACCAAATTTTACTGACTACAGATGTATCAAACTGGATGAACATTAACTCAATGTTTAGTGCAATATAGGTTGACTCAGTGATCCAATTAAGAATGTCGATTTTTCAAGGCAAAATTTGAAATCAAAAAGAGCAGATATCAGAATATGTTAGAGAATATGAAATAAAAAGTACTCAGGCAGCCATTCAATTCTTTGATTCTGAGTGACTGCATCAATCAAACACTTTATGAATATTTCAAACGTCATCAGTCAAACTACTAATTGAATCATTCTAATCTATATATTCATTCTACGAGTGTATAAAAGAAGTTGTTTTAAGTACCCTAGCCATTGTCGAAAATATATCATGTTTTCATCAAGCGACATATTTATTCACAAATAGCGATGATCTACGCAAAGCTATGTACAAGATGCCCAACATCTCATCTTTCTTAAAAAAAGTCTTTAAAGTTTAAACTCACATTGTGCCGAGTAATGGACCACATTTTAAATCTATCTGTTGCAAAGCATTTTTCAGGTAAGGTATCATAGAGGGTAGAGAAATCCTACCCTCACGTTATTAATACTTTTTCGCGGTTTTCAATAAATGAAACTAAGTTCAAACTCTTACAACCAAGTAAATGGTTGTATTTCAAATCATCTTTCATATCGGTTTACGTATAAGATATGGTGATTCAATCACCTCACTATTAATTTGTAACGATTTTGAATAAAATAAAAAAATAAAACAGAAATCGAATATCACAAGAAATCACCTCCATTTCAACGAACACAATACACATCTAGTTTCATTTTGTTTTAATGTTGGAGGGTAACGTTAGTGTCTTCAACTTGTGATCACACATTTGTTTAGGACATTATATAAATTAAGATTTTTACAATCAAATATGGTATGAATTTTTTTATTGAAAAATCACCGACATTTTTTTTATATTTTTATTACGTGTACAAACCAAATTTTAAGGCATAAAGACCAGAAAAGATGTCAATGTATGACACAATTTACTACAATTAACGATCTTCTCGAAATGAAATTTAATCCAGTTAATTGTTGTCATAAAAAATGCCGTTTCATTATCCAACTCTGATTTTTAATTCAGTAAATGCTTTCTGTTTCATTAATTTAAAAAAAAAATCATTATATTAGTTTAAAATAGACTAGATGATAGCCCGCGTAAGCTCAAGAAATAATGATTTACATATTGATTAGATTTTATATTGAAACATATTATTTTGTTAATTTTTGATATACTGTGTCCGATTTTTTTTTGATTTTTTTTTGTTTGTTTGTTTGTTTGTTTGTTTTTTTTGTTTGAACCTTTTTTTAATTGGAATTTAAAAACAAATGGCTGGATAGCTGGATATTAAGAGTCGTGGGCGGGGATAACAATCTAACCAGAAATTCATTCTGCCCTTCCCCGATTCATCTTCTCCGTTTTATGCTTACATTATTTATTCATATAAACGTAGGGTTGTCAACACAATCTATTCATTGTTTACAATCTTTGATAAAAATATTTAAACTTTGCTTCCAATTCTGTCAGTGCTATTAAAATGTGTGCAATCTAAAATCTACTTTTTCCGCCATTGCGTTAATTAGTCAAGCCGCGTTCTTGGTTGCTCCGTTCTGGAAAGTTCTTTCTATCAAAACTCAAATCGCACTTTAAAAAAACAAATTGGCTCATTTTATTTCTTAAACATTCGTCAGGTCTTGAAAATTTTTGTCATACTATAAATAAGTTCCCGGTATATATATTCTCTTTTACGTAGTAATTCAAAACCATTTCAATGCAAGTACAAATGTATATATTTACATTCTACTGTGTTTTTCCATTAAATTCTGTGATCTTCAAATGCCTCTAAATACAACAAGTAGTCAAAGGTTAAAATGCCGAGTTTTATTATGACGTCACAAACGTTGAACGCTGTAAACTGCAACGTCACAAGCGAAAATCAAAGTTCATGCTTGTGGCTGTTACTGTGGCTCTTCCATTAATATTAACTTACCCTTAGGATAAGATAGGAATTTTAAGGTATGAATCACATTTGCAGACAAGGCAAGAAGTTAAAAATGTAAATATAAGCATTAAATCACGATTTTTTGAAGTATACACTCTCATAACTGCAGCGGTGTGTGCATACAAATTTTCATAACGCGCTAACGCGCGTTACTCAATTTGTATGCACACATCGCTGCAGTTATGAGAGTGTATACTTCAAAAAATCATGATTCAATGCTATAATATTTTATGCAAACTCCCACTGACTTTATTCCGCCAAAGCGTGTCCAGCACCTTACTCTTATGTTTGCTATTTTAGGCTGGTTTATCAAAAATGAAAGTAGGTTTTGAATTAATTTTACAGTTATTACTTGCCATGTAACATTCAATTATAGTTTACGGACATCATCTCAAACGTGTTGTTATACCACAATTACTCTTGAGCAGGCAGTTCGTAGTTTATTGGCATTTTATTTGCATCTTAATTTATAAGTATATATGATTTATCAATATCAAGAAAAGCAGTTTTTATTTAATTCAAGATATTTCAATTGCGTCGACTAAAAGTATTTTTATACATTACCTTTTATGACGATATAAGTCAAACTGACTCTTTGTTCTTTTTTTTAAAGTACAATTTTCAATTTAATCATATTCAAAACTGATTGCAGGTTTTTTGTATTTCATACTGATTTCAATGAAAGAGATACACCTGCAGTGTGGGTAAAAAAGAAGATACGCTAAATTCAACATCCTTGCAACATTTTTATTAGTTTTAATTCTTTAGCATAAACACGTAAAGAGAGTGGATGCAAAACGTAATTGTGTTATTGTTCAAGTCGCGGGTGTAGCATCGTTCGGGTGTTTCAAATTATCGATAAAAAGTACTGAAAAAATGGATGTCGTTAAAAGTACGTTATTTGTTTCCTGGAAACGTCTACACATTCTAATTTATTCTTCTTTATTTAGATTGTGGAGTGGACCTATCATCAGAACCAATGAAACATCCGATTTGCGTTACATTTCAGGCAGTTACGGTCATTTTTTCATATATTAACATATAGTTTTCAATGTGCAATATTTCAAATACATATAGAGTCAGTTTTCCGGGGATTTATGGACATGTATCTCTCATTCGCAAATTTACATATTAAACAATTTAAATGTACGACCATCAATCCTATAAACTGAAAAAAGTAAAAAAAAAATATCAAATTATTCCTCGGTATACATTTTTACACAAAGCTTAATATTAAAAGATATTGTGTATTTATGAGAAAATGAAATCATTTATTTTTTTTAGGACCAGGCTGATGTATATGTTAAAAAGTTGCCAATTCCAGACACACTTGAAAAACTAGAAAATAGAGGTAAAGGCGCTATGATGTCATTCTGATGTAATGTAAATAATTACATAAACTCAAAACATGCGTTACATGATGAGATATTAGAAGATTCCCTTCGATTATGTGCTACTTAAAAGTTCTGTTGGCACCATTAAATTGAGATTTTTATTTTATTTTATTCTATTTGCCTTTCTTAGTTAAATGGTTCCCTGGTAAGGTATGATCGATATATTTAATTTTAATAAAATTAAAAACATGACATGTTGCATTTAAATTCTTCCTATTTTATATAATTGTCATAGAAAATGTGATCGAAAATTCTGAAGTCATTCCATGAATTAAAGAAAAACATTTTCGAACTATGGTGCAGACATCCATTACTATCTTCCTTTGAATAATAAACATTGAAATATAAGGAAAGTCGCTCAGCTTTTAATGTTTTATTCCTAATTATTTTACAGCATGTTGCCAATCCTTCAGTATAATCGATATTGTATATTCATTTATATAAATACATTGCATGTGTTTTCCGGGATCTGTCTGAAAGCCCGAGAAGCTGGTGTTGAAAAAAAAACCTACACAAGTCGATATTTTATTGAATTTCCTACTTTGCTTTCAAATCGTGTGACTGAAATGGAAAACTGACGATTAAGGGTCCTCGACACCTCTTGACTTTTGCTTTAAGGACAGTACGTCATAACATGGCGATTTCAACATTCCCAAATAAGAAATGTTTTTTAACACTATGATTTTCTTTCATTGATATAAAGTTTGGTATAAATGAATGTTCTAATGCGTGTAGGAAGTTTTTTTTTTGGCCTTTGAATTACTGCAAAATAACCGTGAAAACTCAGCACCCGTAAACCATTGTTCCCCACTCATTGATATGATACAATGCTTAATATGTTGAACCATACTTTTTGGTTCATTTTTTATTTAAATGTATCTAATTTTCTTACATGTAATTGCTTTCTTGACATATTCTTTAAAATTAAAATAAAAAACTGCATGGCTGGATATTAAGAGGAACGAGCAGAGAAGAAAAATCTAAACTGAAAACTACAATTATGTAGGTGGCTCTATTTCTCTTTGTTGCCGCTGACTGGAAAGAAAATAGTAAACTTTTTTTAAATTTTATTTCAAATTATTAAGTGTGCATTTATTTAAAATTTCTATATTCTAAATTGTGATCTATCGGCCAAAGTTTACTAAAATTTCAATCACTGTTCCAAATAAAAATTTCAGATAAAAGACTGTTTTGAAAAAAAAAAATTGGGACCCCCACCCTATTAAACTTCCTCGTTTTATGCATACATCATTTATCATTTATACAGACGTACAACAAAATCTATTCATTGTTTGTAAGTTAATGAATAAGGCTAACTACCAATCCATTGTGTTGAAAACTGTATGAAATTTAAAAACGTTGGTGAAGGCATAAATGAATTTGCTTATTTTAAACCAAAGTTGTCAGATGTAAAGTATTTGGCCAATGATTAACTCGCTCGTTCCTTCCTACATTAATGACGTAAATTAGTCTAACTGTGTTCCTAGGCATCCCGTTCTAGAAAGTTCTTTTCATCAAAACTAAAATTGCATCAAATTTTGGCATTTATATAGTTTTTTTTAAATTAACCATAGATTGCCGATCGAAAGTATCTGCCTGCGAAGCATGATCATCCTGCGTCCTTGGCTACATCGTTCTGGAAGTTAAAGTTCTATTCGATTTTCTCTCCAAAGGTCGTGCTTCCCAAGCGTCTATCTTTCAAAACTTATATCGCGCATTCAAGAAACGTGCTAACTCATTTAATTTATTTAACATTTGTCAAATCTTAATTACTATGGATACTGCAAGTAAATTCCCAGTTAATATATATTCACTCTTTGCGTAATCATTCAGTATAATTTCATTGCAAGTGATTATTTGGATGCATACTCCCACAGACTTGAATCCACCAGAGCGTGTCCACCACCTTACTCTCATTTTTGTTATATCGGGTTTGTTTATCGAAAATAAAAGAAGGTTTTTAATTTATTTATCAATAGTTATTAATAAGGTAAAATTCAATTATAGCTTACGAACATACTATCACACGTGTTGAAATACTAAAGGTGAGAGCAGTAACTCTGGTTTAAGTGTTTCGTAGTTTTTTAGCGAAATTTCTTAATTTAAATGTATATATATATTTTTAAATATAAACAATGGACTTGTATGCAAAATTTTTCCAAAAGGTATTGAGGACCCTTAAGCATAATAATCTTCTATAAATGAATTTTATATACACATGAAGTTTTGGAATTAATAATACCTGGTAAGCTATTTAAGCATAATAGATGAGAGAGAGAGAGAGAGAGAGAGAGAGAGAGAGAGAGAGAGAGCTACATGGACTCAAATCATTTTCAGTAAATCGTTTAATATTCAAAGATGTCCAATTGTATTGTATAGTATATTTGATTTTTATTCAATGATACAATGTTTATCTCTTATGCTTTGAGAAATTCAAATATATGCTAAAGGCTACGGGAATGGAAAAATACGCCTTCTTGTAATGAACATTAAAAAACAAGAAATAAAATAATAATTTATTTAACTATTTTCAAAAAAAAAAAAAAAACCAAAAAAAAAAAAAACCCCAAAAAACTTTAAATCTGCATGGATTTTTTTTTATTTCACTCCCTTGATGAGCATGAATTTTAATAATTTAATAATAAATGTTTCAATGCATCAACAAATGTTATGATGCAAAATATTCAGTTTTTTTGTGATGTTTTTATGAATGCCGACTAATACACAAATCAACAAATATCATGCTGAATATCATACAAAAGTTGTTTATCTTTACAATCTTACAGTATGGATTAAGGATGGATTCTTTTCATATTTCATGTATTCAGAAAATAACGAAATTAAGCATGTAAAGACTTTAAGATATGCACATTTCAATAAAACAAAAAAAGTGTAGGGTAATCTTGCTTGATTTTTATTGAAGGTCATTTGAAATGTCAATGCTAAAAATAGATTTTTTTCATGTAGAAACACAGAAATTCCATAGGGGGTATCTTAAATTGATTGTTGAAGAAACAAAATATGATTAGATGTAAAAAGCAACTTCAGTCTAAAGTTCTATGTTAAAGCATGGTATTAAGTAGTTAAAAAACCGAACTTTTGTCCTTGAATCTCACAATATATTTATTTCGAATTTCCTCTGTACACTCTATCAATTGATATTTTAGTGTTCGCCAATCCCCTTTTTCGTGGATTATTTCGATATAATCATATATTCAGAATTTAATTTTTTTACATTCATAGTGAAGATCCATAGTGAGAAAATCATTAACAGTAAAGGAATCATTGGGTATTCATGCATATAAGATTGTAAGATTAGCTCGAATTTCCTCATCTTTAAAATTTTCATTAAAACCATCAAACTATTTTAATGTATTTTTAAGACAATTATTAATAAGGCCAGACAAGCAGTTTTATGATATATTCTTTATAAAATGTGATATTATGAATTATTGCTGTTATTATCATGTTTCAAGTCAATAAATAGAAAATCTTAGTCCGAATTTCCTCCGATACAAAGTATATAGGATTAACTGATTTTAAGAAAGTAACAATTTTTCCTGAATCTAATTGAAGCTGTATTATGAAATTATTATTTATATTATCATAATCTTGATATTTTTAATAATAATAATTGAGACTGTGTATAATTTTTAAAATCAAAAAATTTTAAGGTAATCTTCCTTGATTTTCTGTCAATGTCATTTGAAAGTCATTCCTTAAAATACTACATTTACACGGGTGAGTTTTTAAAATCTATGCATGTGAAAAAACAACTCAGACTAAACAAATATTTTTCACCATAAATTTATAAAATTTGTTATTTATTTTGAAACACAAATTCACATGTATTGAAATAATGAAAAGAAAACAAGAAAAAAATGTCTTTAATCCGAGTTTCCTCCATAAATTTATCAAATTTCTATGTGTTTCATACATAGACCCAAAATTTCATTTTGATTTTTACGATGGAACACATATTGTCAAATATATTTAGTTTTCTCTCTGAAGATATATCAAAGGTTCATGATTGCTCTACACAGTAAAACTAATCTTAGATAACCATGTAAATTATAAATAAAAAATTAGCCTGAATTAACTCTACATTTCAAAAATCATGAATAAACAGAAAGTTTGTAAAAACAACGGTTTTATACTCAATAAAATAACAATTTGAGGTATTGATGACATATATTCAGTAATTAATAGTAGTAATAAGCATTTATTTTAGTAGTATTTCATGCTTATGAGGTTTACATGTACATAATTATTCTGAATTTCCTCTGTCATATCTCATTAACATTGGAAAAGCCACCTTAAAAATGTATCTACAAGCATTGCATTTCAGTTAGAAAATTCATCTTTAAGTTTTTTGAAAAGAATTGAAAAATAATTGGCAGTAAAAAAATACAACATTATGGTTTAACAAAACTACTTTTGACTAAAACTTTAAGAAAAAAATCAATGGAATAAACAAAAGCAATGAGATTGATAGGATTGATTTCAACATTTCTACAAAACATTTCTCCTGATAAAAATGTTTTTCCAGTAATTTCTCTTTTTCTCTGTGTAAGATGTACTTCTGCCTTCTGGCATGAAATATTCTGATAAAACCTCCTTTCATTGACAGCTGCTATTGGTGTGATGTGAGAATATCTTGCTATAAATAAAGAACCTTAAATTGTACATGATATACACAAGATTGGAAAAAAAATATTGATTTGTTCCAATATGTATTTTTTTTTTATAAAAACATGTCCTGTTGACTCAAGGTGAAAAAGACAAATGTGACGGATGGTCACTGTCATTATTTTAGTACAAAGAAACATCACTAGAGTAGAATGAACCTTCTCTAGCTTTTTTACTGAAGCTGTCAATTTATTCTTGAAATTATTTAAAGAATCAACTCTAATGCAAACTTGCAACATGATGGACTAAGTGAAAAATAAATACATATTCACAGTAATGTACTTACTATTCAACAAGCAACCTTCCTGCCTTGAGAAATAATCTCATTCTCTTTGATTTTGTATATAGGGAATTATATGCTGCTTAATTTGTGGCGTGTTCCTCTGGTAAAAGTCCTAATTTTTGCTCACCTAAAACAATTAAGAATATCTTTCACATTCAATAGCACATGATTATGTTGCAATACAAGACAGCCATTATATTCAATTTGTATATTAGACAATATGGGTTTATAAGTCATTGACATAAAGCAACAGAGCCAAAAACAATAGCATACAATTTGATTTAAGTTTTCCCCCCATATTTTATCTTGTCTATGTTTAAAATTATCCATTATTGCATATACTTTTAATATAAAAATGATAAGAAATAAAATGATATTATATCAATTTTAAGAATGTGAAGTTCTAAATTCAATACATTTATTTAGTTCTCATGTAAAGTATTTTATGTATCCGTATGGGCCGCCATAGATTTTACAATTGAGATTAAACATTTGAAATCTTTGGGTAGACTGTAGAACTGTTCTCTGATCATTTTCTGAGGCAATTTATTCTTAATATTTACAAAATTACATAAGTTCATGCTATATAATGCAACGTTTTAAATTACCCATCGTCTGCTTGTGCAATGGGGATTTTATCTGTACTGCAGTTCTAGTGTGATATGAACACTGATGAATGAATATAAATAATGTTATATAGTCATGAATGTGCGATGGTTGAGCTTGCAATATGCACGTTATGAAATTAGACCGCTGCATTGCTCGTTTTCTCAATTTTACTACGTCTAAAGCACTTGAAACTTACATTTTCTTCTGCAAACTATCTCAATTTCCTCGACTGGAATTTCCTCCGATTCATCTCGTTTGTTGGTTGCAGAGTTTCTAAAATAGTTGTGTTGACGATTTTTTCTTGTTTGATTATTAATCCGTTTTATCCCATCTCTGTCAGTGCACATTCTTAAAGGATTCGTACTGCCGTTTCCGTCGCTTTGAAACGAAGCGACCTTTTCTCCTTTCCCTCTCCATTATTTGTTGTTGTTCGCGCCGACAGTACGGTATGTCGTAAATGACGTGATTTTAACCATTTCTTCGTCATTTACAATTTAGATAAGGCAATATTTTGTGAATATAAACTAATTAATGAAGAATTTTTAGGTTTTATTGTAAATTGTAGTAATTTGAATTTTACGACATGTTAATATATGGAGACCCATTTGAGGTAAAAAATGATGAGAAGAATCCATCCTTAAATACAATTTCATTTTGAAATAAGATCCTATGAAAGAAACGTTTGTGTGTTTGTTCATTTTTCATTCTTATTTATGAAAATGTTAGGTGTCGGTGTTTGCAAAACCGGGGCTATTTTGGTAATCAAGTTAAAACTCATTTATATTTCAAAAGCTTTCTCTATCAATGTTCACTTTCGATCGATTGATTTTGAAGATTAGGAAAATTTTAATCATCTGTCAGACAAATATAAGAAACCGAATTCTATTAGTCTCGGGTGACTCTTATGGTAATTGTTCAATATTTCAGATACCTTTCAACACAAGGCAATATGTGGGAATCGCAGCGTTCCAGAGAAAACAAAGGTAATATGAAGCCAGAATATTTCCGCCAGTATTTTTAATTTTAATTTTCCCTATTACCTGTGGCACAATTTAATTTAAATTATATGTCCATACATGCGGCAAAAAAAATTAAAATTAAGATTCAAGAACGTTTAAGTTGCCAAAACTAATTATTAGATATTCTTCTACACTTTTGTCAAAAATATAGGAAGACTGCTTCGATGATATTATGCAACTATTCACATCTCTAGGAAAATCATCAAGAGAAGAGGAGGGAAATAATTTAAAACATACAAAAAGCAAAACAATAGCAGTCAATGAAAAAGTGTCGGGTAATTGTGGCGTTGCATGCTATGTAAATTGTAATTGTTCAAACTTTCATGAAAGCCATTGGTAAGTTATTTTGTTTTCTTTTTGTTTGATTTTGCTATTTTCAGAGATAGAATCAAAGTCATCTGTACAGTATATTTATTACAAAGCCAAACATTTTCAACATTTTCATTATATTTACAATCTGACGAGGGACTGCAATGATCGTATAGAAGGTTTGAGAAAGACTAATGATCGTACTAACTTTATGGCTGAGGACGTTGTCATAAAAATAGGAATTGTTGGAGAGTCTACTGAAGACAAACTAAACTCATTATTAAAAAAAAGAGGTAAAGTGCATTAAAAAAATATTAAAATGATGTTAGTGTTAAACGTTAATGCTATAAATAGAACAAATTCATCACATTTTGCAAGACTGGTTATCAGATCTGTCTGAAGAAGATTTTGGCAAGCATTTACCCGGAATTATTGACGAAATAAAAGATATCAGTAAAGAAATGTTTGATGAAAGCATTCATCACATAACTGGTGCTGTCAACGAATCAATTGTTCCAAGCAACGTGATAAAATACCTTTTCGGGTAAATGTTTACACTGCTATAAAGAGTCAAAAATTGAATTTTTAAAGATACTTTTGTCTTTCTGATTTCACTTACAGGAACTTACGTAAAACTATTTTTTGGGGGGTTTAATTTCGTAAAATCTTTAAAATTAGATTTCATTTACATGAATACTAAAGAATTAGTTAATCAAATTCTTTTTAAGTCCTCAACTATTGACCTACATGTTTAGATACATCTTCGAGAAATTATGCATACAATTTTTGAAAAGATGCACACTTGTAACTATGAATTGATTTGTAATCCTTTTCACGATGCCGTTAACCTCGTTGATTCATGATTATTTATCAGTCAACAACTCACTTGCTCATAATATATAAATCGAACTAAAAGTCAATGTACTCACGGAACAAACTATTGCAATTCAAATTTGTTTACAGAAGGCCTGACGTCAATTCATTTGGAATTTGGAGAAATTTATCATTCAAAGTGTTTGTGGAGAAAACAATTGATGTAAAAGAATTAAAACATGCACTTAAGAATTTACACCAATTGTTTTTTGAGAAATACAACTTGGAAATTGTGAAAGGAAGATTGGTCGTTTTAGAGACCTTAAAGCAGGGTGATTCTCTTTTACGAAAAGATGATGAAAAAAAATATGCGGGAACGCTTGGTGGGTTCGTTACAAAAACAGATGATGAGAGAAAGATATATGCGTTGACTTGTAATCATGTCTTTCCTGAAGAAAAGGTTCTTGCGTATACAGACAGCCCTGACAAAGATATTGGTACCTGTGTATTTACAAAAAAAGACATCTCATGTGATTTTGCAGCTATTGAAATAAAGGAGTCTTTTTCAAGTAAATGCGATGTAGCCTTGAGAAGAGAGGACAACAAGGAAATCAATGCAAAAGTATATAAAGAAAGTTTAGAACCCATAACCTTTGTACATAAAATAGGAGCCACAACAAATGTAACAAAAGGAAGAATTCTCACTCTTGAATACTATAATAAAGCTTTACCAAAAAACACTTTTCTTGTGAAGGGCACAGGCAATCATTTTTCCAAACCAGGCGATAGTGGATCGCTAGTTTTATCCAGACCAAGGACTGGGCGGCAAAACTTTATTAATGTCGTTGGTATGGTATTCGCCGATAGCTTCATGTTACGTGAAGATGATAATGATAGTGATGAAGATCAGAACCTGGAAAAGAACAAAGACTCGGAAGGTACTCAAAATAGGGATACAGAAACGGTAGAAGCAAACGTAGACAAAACAACAAGCTCTAACACTTCCGCTTCCTCTGTCGGAGACGATGATCAAAATACTGAAAATCTATCTTGCTGTTACCGTATACTCCCTGCTTTTGATCTTTTTAAAAAAGAAAGGGGTGTGGATGTAAAATTTAAGGATGACTTGCCTACGCCCTCGACTTCACCTGACGATTCGTATGAAGAAACCAATTAAAAAATGGAAGACATTTTTGGCGTTCTCGTGAGTTGTTATAGAAGCTGACTTAAAGTGACTTTTATGGATTAGAATTACTAAGTTACATATGTATAAAGATAAATTAATTGGTGATTACAAATAAAACTTAAACACAAACACTTAAAAAAAATAAATGTATTTGTTTCGCTTATTGGATTTAGCTAAAGCCTGTCATAACAATTTTTCGCTTTCAAGTCATTTAACCATAACACATAGACATCATCACATCCACTTGTGATATTTTTTTTACAGAATTCCTAAATTTTATGATTGATCTCAAACAAGTGCCATTTCTTTTTTAAATATATGATATTTTAATGGTATGCATGAATTTAAATAAATGTCTAAGATTTTCTGGATTCTTGTTTTTAAAATAAAACGTGCATTTTAAACAAAAACCTTCGATACGAACTTTGCGTCGTGAAACAAAAATATCAACTTTTGCTTAAATCTTCATAGCAAAATAAATTTCTGGGAGTTTAGATATTCCAAGTATAACGCTCTGAATATGTCATACAGTAAAGCTCGGTTAAAGAAAAGTTCTTGGGACCTGATGATGAACTTCCCCATATGCATACGAGTATTCGTAATAAAATGTGAAATAAATCGCTTTTTCTTTGCAAGTTTCAGTCTAGTAGGAAATCGTGTCCGGAAATGGCAATCAGAAGTTGGCGCTCGATTTGCTTTTCACTATTTTCTATTCGAATAGCAAATAGTATTTTTTGGTCTATTCAATTATCAAATTACCGTAGTATGCTTAAACGTAAACTTAAAATCAACATTAACTTACTTTTTAATTAGAAACACACAGTGATGTTTTTAAAATTATCACATTCGTGAAATGACCTGATAATTAGCTAGCTAGCTCACTACTGAATTCAAAATCCACTGATATTCCCAAAAATTGACTGACATTGTCTGACATCCACTGTACATTGACTGTACCCCACTGTACATCTCACTGACTTCCACTGTACTCCACTGTACCCCACTGTACATTTCTTCTGAACAGCACTGTATCCCACTGTACGCCACTGTACAGTCCTACGGACTTCCACTGTACCCCACTGTACGCCACTGTACAGGGCACTGACCAGCACTGTTCCCCACTGTACGCCACTGTACCGGGCACTGACCAGCACTGTACTCCACTGAACGCCACTGTTCTATTAATTTGGGAAAAAATCAGATTTTAAAATCTTCAGTTTATTTTTTTTCTTCAATATTTATTTTTATTATGCTGTTTATAGCATTATCATTATGTTTACAGATAACGTGAAAGAATAATGCAACAGGTCGTTAAATTTATTTAATACGTTTTATTTATTAATGTCTTTTGTTATTGAATGTTACGATCACAAAATTATGATAATTTCCCTAGCTATAAGGTGAAAGTTTTGAATTTTCATGTTGAATCTGATTATTAAAAAAGTGCATGTCATTATGTTTGTTCTGCCAGTCATTCGAAAATACCCCCACCCCCTAACCAGCAAGGTTACATAATCATTTCTTATTGATGATATATAACAAGCCCTCGTTTAAATGATCGGGTTGTTAATTCTCTGTGTCTCATGAGCTGTGTTTTAGTCACTAAAAACAGTCAATTAAACACAGACTCCACAAAATATATCCATGCTTGTTTTTTGTGTACACATGTCCAAATATCATGACTGCCCGCTTGACTACACAGGTACATTTTGAAGATAGCGTGCGAGTTTCTAGCACATTTGTTAATTGATTTCTTTTGATTAAAATATTTAAAATGCATTGCAAATGTCGGGTTTTAATTTTACAAAATAACACCTACTGCAGAATACATTATAAATTTTAAACATTATCAGTGACATATCAAGCGGTAATTAACTGTATCATTAATTTCAGCAAGAAATAAAAGGAAGGATTTAAATCAAAGAAGGTTGTAACATGTTGTAATATGCGTAGCTGTACAGTTTTCTTAAAATATGATTTACTTTTAAATGGTTTAGAAATAAGATATATAAAATACCCTACTCTACACACTATTTTTGTATAATGAGAGAGAGAGAGAGAGAGAGAGAGAGAGAGAGAGAGAGAGATATTACAG
>WFKH01011926.1:31971882-31989883 GCA_016163765.1 Magallana hongkongensis
TTTTTAAAGATTTTCTCTATATATTCCTATGTAAAAATTCATCCCCCATTGTGGCCCCACCCTACCCCCGGGGACCATGATTTAAGCAAACTTGAATTTACACTATCTGAGGATGCTTCCACTCCAATTTAAGCTTCTCTGGCCTAATAGTTTTTGAGAAGAAGATTTTTAAAGATTTTCTCTATATATTCCTGTATAAAAATTCATCCCCCTATTGTGGCCCGACCCTACCCCCGGGGACAATGATTTAAACAAACTTGAATCTATACTATATGAGGATGCTTCCACTCAAATTTTAGCTTTCCTGGTCTAATAGTTTTTAAGAAGAAGATTTTTAAAGATTTTCTCTATATATTCCTATGTAAAAATTCATCCCCCATTGTGACCCCACCCTACCCCCGGGGACAATGATTTGAACAAACTTGAATCTACACTACCTGAGGATGCTTCCATACAAGTTACAGCTTTTCTGGCCTAATAGTTTTTGAGAAGAAGATTTTTGAAAAATACCTACAAATTTTCAATAATTCTCAATTATCTCCCCTTTAAAGAGGGCGTGGCCCTTCATTTGAACAAAATTGAATCCCCTTCACCCAGTGATGCTTTGTGCCCAGTTTGGTTGAAATCTGCTCAGTGGTTATGGAGAAGAAGATGAAAATGTGAAAAGTTTACAACGCCAACGCCAACACCAACGCCAACGCCGACAGACAACGGACAAATTTTGATCAGAAAAGCTCACTTGAGCTTTCAGCTCAGGTGAGCCAAAAACGAAAGATCGTTTTAAAGGCATTTTTACCGGGTGGTAAATCTCAGGTGAGGGCGGGGCTTAATTTCTAGATGTGTGAAAGCCCCCGGGTCTGGAAGTCTACCTGCGATCGTGAACGCTGCTAATCACTATACACAGGAAGCAAATACTACACAAGATATAAATAATTAGTCAGAATTCGTCATAGTTTGAATATCTTATTGTTTTAATTACCATACGAAGCGATTTTATACGGAAATGTCGTCCGAGCACGTGTGTAAAGCACAATTTAAAAAAATCAGTAAACTAATTCTGCTTTAAAGATTTAACTCAGTACATTGCGTTAAGGACTGGACATTGTTTAAGACGTTAATTTTAACAAATATAATTGTATAAGAAAACCATACGATCAGTAAAAATGTTCACTTGAATGTAAAGGCAGCCATTATACGATGACAACTAATGGAGTTCGTTTTCCATGGAGTGATGTTTTCGTGCAACAAGTTCCAATTGAGTGTATAATCAGTTTTGTTTTAAAAAAGAAAATTGTGTATGCATGTTTTGGGCTTCATGCTCATTCATCGTCGTTGAATTGATTAGGTCATATACATTCAACATGATTCAAAAATAAATTGCGTATTTTCAATTACTGAAAATTAAAAGTATTTTTCTCATTTATCCGACCCGTACACAATTCACTTATTACGGAAAGAAAAAATAAACATGTTTGCCTATTAATTAAGGTGTCGCTTATAAATTAAATTAAATTAAAATGTGATAAAGCAAAAATATTGCGCGGGGGGGGGGGGGGGCTTAGGAGAGAGAGAGAGAGAGAGACAGAGACAGAGACAGAGGAGGGAAGGAGGGGATATATTTTTTCTTATTAAAACAATGTTACTACATGTATATCATGGCAACATTCTTAGCTGTGCAAGAGAAGATACATGTAGATGTATATGACATGTGGAGATGATGAGCAGTGTTCAAATTCAAGAGCATATAATTAAAAGTACCGTAATAGGGTGAAATATTATTTGAACACTGTTCGTTATCACCATATTTCATTTTTAATTTAACACCATACTTATTTTGATATCAGCGACTGATGGGGGGGGGGGGATTTATTAATATTTAACATGTTTGATTTCCGACTTGATTTAAATAATAAAAAAACGCATATAAAATGATTAATATAAAGAGTATTTCGTTTATGCATACATGTTATGTTTTTAAAAAAATATATTTCAAATGGATTTAATAATCTAAAGACCACAAATACTCTTATAAGGGAATTACATAATATCTTGAACAATGTGTCAGACTGACAATTTACAAGGTTGAATATTGGGACATTAACACCTTTTGATCTACTTAAAGTATATATACTATAAACAGATACTGCCTCGCTGATCTTCCTGTGACGTAAAACTTCAAAGACATTTTAAAGTCCAGACCAGTTATCTTCTCTCTTTTGAAAAAAAATCAGTATGTTGAGCAATATGGTGGATTTTTTTTTTATTGTTGAAAAAAGTGTCCCTCCTCCACATATATGTTACATTAAAGTTTTAAAATTCAGAGAATTTAAAACTATCTATAAATTGTAATTCATAGTTTTGAATTCTCTGAATTTTAAAACTTTAATGTAACATATATACTAATATTTATTTGAGAATATTGATTAAATTAAATTCATTGTAAAAAAAAAAAAAACCCAAAAAACAACTAGATATTTTGTTACTAAAACATTGATTTTGAAATATATAAAAATATTTTCCCCTTTTAATTGAAAAAGTTGCTATATTTTGTATGATAATTGGATTCCGAGTTCTTAGATAAATACATGCGCGGATAGGGGGTGGGGGGAATCAGAGGATAATTTAATTTTTTTTAAACTTTTATAGTACAACTATCCAGAATATGTCTTAGCTCCCCCAGAAAACAAATATCCCTAACCTTTCCCTGGAAAAAATTCTGACCGCGCATGTTATTATATATGAACTTTAAGAAATAGAAGCCCATTTTCTCTCTTGTTCGCAATAGGAAAGAATCAAAACAAATCAAGATTTGGGTCTCAAGTAAAGTAAATATTCAATTTATTGTTTAAACATAATAACTTATACATGTAAAAACATAGGTACAGTGGGTTACAGTGGTGTACAGTGTTTATCAGTACCCTGTACAGTGGTGTACAGTGGGGTACAGTGCTGGTCAGTGTCCCGTACAGTGGTGTACAGTGAGGTACAGTGCTGGTCAGTGGGTAGGTACTGTGCGGTCCAGTGGAGTACAGTGGCTCTGTACAGTGGGGTACATTGGGATACAGTGTGGTACAATAGCTCTGTACTGTGGGTGTACATTGGATTTACAGTAGGGTACAGTGATTGTACAGTGGATGTCAGTCAATGTCAGTCAATTTTTGGGAATATCAGTGGATTTTGAATTCAGTCGATCATATAGTAGTGATATATGATCATAATATTAAAAAATCATTAATACTTATATTTAAATAATTTTCAGCTATTGAACAATTTAATATAGTCATTGATAAAATACATTACAAAATCGAATCGAAGTGTTATTACAGACAAACCCACTTTAAAATGTAAATAATAATTTATTTATATTAATATATTTTGATCAATGAACATGATAAATAGTAAAAGAGTAAAACAGGTAAAAGTAAATAAAAATGCGTTTTACTGAGGATATTTGACAACCCTACTATGCTATTTCAATCGAAATTAAAGTTGTAGGAAACATGAGATTTCTGGCTTATGTAGAATTTCATTCCAACTTCTCAACAATGAATAAAATGGTGAAATATTTATTGATTTATTAAACAATTCAGAAGGTACAGTAACAAAAGTGATAATTCTTCAAAGTTTCGCATATTTATCAACTGATGGGGCTTCTCATCACACAGTTTTTGAGGAAGAACAAAAAAGCAAAGGTTAAGATTTTTCTTGCATCGTTTTTTTTTTTTATTTCGAAAACCTCTTAAATGTAGGGTAAAGTATTCTAAATTGGATATGTGAGTGTTATTTAAAGTATGAGTTATGGACGCTTTTGTTTACTTTATTTACAATGAGGGACATAGTAGCAACTATCGAAAGTCTCGCGTAACGCGATTTTAAAGGTCTTTTTACGCATCAATTTTCTTTTATTCCATTCAAAACATTGACAAAATATCCTTTAAGATATAAGAAATGTGTTATCTTACTTCATACGTATAGGATTAAATTACGATGATCAAATTCTTACATATGCCGTGTCCAAAGTGCCGTTAAAATCGAGTATTTATTTAACTTATAATCTAATTCAGTTTAGAACATGACTACTAACCAACGACAGAACCGTTAAAATATAATAATCCTCGTCACATATATTTAATGTCCTTCTTAAATCAAGTTTCTTAGTGGAATAATACGCAAACTTTTAAATTTTGACTCTTTTAGCGGAAAATGATGCACGTCGACTTAGTTTTTCAACAGACATAACGGGAAGGGCGACAGTTGAAGATGTAGATGGATTTTTACGTGAGTTTGAACGTTAACAGGTTCATTATTCACCGTACGTTCCACTAAACTTCTTTCAGTATTTACAGCAACATCCATCGTATAAGGGTACGTACCTGATGCCGAGACGGAAAACCCTAACTAACCCAACTCCGTTTTTTTTTTTCTATTCTATAAAGCTTTACCTGCATTTTTGACATATAATCGCCAATGCACACGTTCTTTCCTAAGAATGTACTACATCTACATGTACATTGCAATACTTCGCTCACAATGGTACCATTTCCCAGAGTTGTTTCTGAATGGCAAACGCAGTAGTTTTTGCTCAGCATTATTTTTCTACGTGGCACTTGCATTCAATTTGTCTCGATTAACACTTGTCCTCAAACAAAGCGTGCTTACACTTAGGTATAGTTCCAGTTGATTCCAGTTGATTACTTTTACATATTGTTAAGTTTAAAGGGACTTGGACACGATTAGAGATGAAAATTTTATTTTTAATTTTTATGTATAAAATGGATTACTTGTGTATTTTGAATGATTCACCAAAATTTGAACGTTAGAAATCAAGTTACAATTAAGATACAGGGAAAAGAAGTCGTTGTTTTGTAAACAAAGCTCGAGTCTTATATTTGTTTACAAATAATGTAAAGTAAGGAAATTACCATTTCTTTGACAAAATAACTTGTGGTAAATAAGATAAACTGATTCAGTATGTTCATAAATAATTTTATCAACAACAAAAAGCAACATTAGATTGAACTTAATACCAATACAACACATTTGTAAACAATAACAGGACTCGAGCTTTGTTTACAAAACAAAGAATCCTAACCTCTGTAACTCACTTGTAACTCGATATTTGACTTCCAAATTTTACCAAAGCATTAAAAACATCCGTATTGACCATTCTAGACATTAAAAATAAAAAAATAAATTTTGAAAAATTTGAGCTCAAATCGTGTCCAAGTCCCTTTAAACCTTTTCCATCGATATCTTTAATTCAAAAAGCAAGTGAACAAAGACATCATGTGTAACAAAGCCAGAGGTCTGGATAGCCTACTGGGCTATCCAGACCTTACACTTTTCAATGTAAATATAGACCATTATGATAGAAATCAGTTTCCGAATTTTTGTCGGTAATTTGCAAAATTCGACCCCAGGGCCGGAGTGCCCCAAACAACATTCATCTTAATTTATTCCTTTGAACAAAACCTCTCAAAATATCTATGATTTTTTGGGGGTAAGGCCGGTCCTAAAGGATATGTAGGCCAACAAACATGCAGAAATATACCTTTTACTGAGAAAATGCTGTTTCAGCCAACTTTGAAGATAGATAATAAAATGGCAGGAGCAATACGATAGGTTTAAAATGCAAATTCGAAAAATTTAAAAATATGTTCGATAGAAAAAAAAAAGGATTTTCAAAAGTGATTTTTTTTCTCAGAAAATCCATCTCCCCTATAGATCAAGTTTTTTGCTATTTGATATAGGTCCTTTTCAAAGTTTTGATTATTGTTAAAATAATTGTACCTTAAAAATATATGTTGAAGTCTATGGGCAGGACATGTGATATTAATATTTTGGAAAAGTTATTTAAGCTTGACACAAACAGTTTATGCTTGGTAAATATAAACATAATGTAACGGTATTTTAAAACTGTTTTGTTCTTCTGTTTTAAATATTACGTAATGTTTATTTATCATTGCTCTCCGCGTGCAATGTCATTACATAATTGACCCCGTTTAGAAAGATTGCTTCTTGCAAACAATGTATTTAATGTACATGTATATATAGGACGAGTAAAATTTACGGGGGCGGGGGGACTTATTATTATTTCTTTTACGGGAGATACATGACAAGTGCAGTTCAGCCAGTGATGTTTTTAATTTGTGAAACTGGATTTTTATCATGATGTAAATAAACTGTAAATAATTCGACTTAGCGTTTCTATTAAACTAAACGTATGATTTAGAGGTTTGAGCATTATAATCTCAAGGACTTAACTGGGAAGAATAGAGCCGTTTACCGTTCGATGGCGCTACAATAAAACTATCTTCATTTAAATTTTGAATTAAAATGGATCATTTACCGCAGATATTTTGACAAAATTTAAATTTAGTCTTTTCATCAAGGAATGATAACTCCTTCAAACAATTTAAGGTGCAATATGACCAGTTTTCTATGATATTTGTCGTGTGAATTTAGTTCATTTGACTTTTATTGTTAACTAGCAATGTAAAATTCACTAGTATAAAATGATTCAAACTTGTTTGATACCCCTTCGATATTCATTAAACACTTTAACCTATATCAGTTCTTCACATAAGTGTCAATCATGAACTGTTTTGATAACAAATAAACATCAATAACTGCTGCAAAACAAAACATCTAGGTACGTGACTAGCGCCATCGAAATGATTTTAACACTTCTGAATATTTTTAGGACAAGAAAGACACGTTTCTTACTAAAAACCCACAACAATTAGTGGAACGTCATATTATCTTCTTACCAATATTACAATGATAAAGAAACTTGTTTTCAATTAAGTGAACTTTCTGAGAAAACAATTCGTTCCTGTTATTCTCAATTAGGAGACATGATGTGATTTCTTAATACTCAAACAACGATACTAATTTGCTTCTCTACGATAAGACCCTGCCATAATTTTTGGAAAAGAAATTCGTCTGGTCAATTCTTATCTTCGAAACATAGTTTCCAAGAACAATTAAGAGTGCTGCGCTTTGGTTGAGTTTCCCCAGAAGCTTTTGGATTGTTGTTGGTTGTCGATGGAAATGACGATACACATGACATGAAATAAATATCATAAAATAATTTTTATACGCAATGCGTAGTATTTTAAACAATATCGAGGACGAACTAAACAGATTATCCAAGATACCTGACTAATAACATGAAAACCAAGTTATCTAAAAATAGTTTACTTGGTGATTCTGGCCGCGGTGAAATAAGGAGGGGGGGGGTGGGTTACCGCAGGGCCGCCCCAAACAAAAGCAAACAAGCAAAAAGCAAAGCAATAATTATGACGTCATCAATTAGCAAATATGACGTTATCAATATGCAAATATGACGTTAATCATGCACTGGGTAAACGCAAGTGCATTAACGTTATAATGAATATTTTAACATTTTTTAAGCCATAAACATGATATAAGCAGCCTTGAATGACAAGTAAATGGACACCAATTTTACAATAGTGAATACTTAACATGTGCATATCCATCAATACGGATTTGAATTAGGATCAACTGTCCAAAATGACTTGTCATGAGCGTAGAATATGTGTCGACTCTTCCATTTGTGTTGAGGTGCGGTCGAAATACGCCACTTGCAAAGGCCATAAATGCCTTTTGTTTGATGCAAGTCTGTTACAGGCATTTATGGAACTGCAACCGCCACAATGGGAGGACCAAAGACCATTAGTGACGGCGGCAGTACCTCAACACAGATGGTCCCCGGCGGCCAGAGCTCGTTCATTATTTTTTTCTCCCCCCCCCCCCCACCTTGAGTAGTGAAGTGATAACCTTCTTAAAGTTATCTAACAATGAATCGTTTCCCTTTTTTGACAAAGGAACACCGCCATCATGAAATAATGTTGGTTCCTTACCGTCAAATTGAGTGTGTTTAATACACTCCCACCCGCGGCTGTACATGTAACCAACAATATTGATTCTCTATTGACTGACTCTTTTTCTCGAGTCCTCCATGGCCCTAATGTCTTCTGAATACCTCCTATTGAATCTAGGGAGCAGGTTTGACCATACCAATTTAGAACGAGGGAAAAGCTTGGCTTTTTGTTCCAGTGTGGCTTGGAGCTTTTCCAACTTTGAATCAATGAGCCCCAAACTGTTTGCTCCGCAGTGTATAATTAATATATTCGGTTCATTCTTA
Source organism: Magallana hongkongensis (assembly GCA_016163765.1). NCBI lineage: Eukaryota > Metazoa > Mollusca > Bivalvia > Ostreida > Ostreidae > Magallana > Magallana hongkongensis. The sequence goes on from WFKH01011926.1 coordinate 31,980,053, forward strand.
ATTCTTCGGAGCACTCGAAGCTTGGGAAATAATTGACTCAGGACCATACCTCCATAGCCTTGCTACCATATTTCGGTATTAGGTATTCCAAGGTTTAAGCCCCCCTTACGTTACTTGGACTCTATGCTTGCTCTCTTGACTATGGATGATCCTATGGCCCACACTTTATTGACACCAATGTGCACAAAACTTGGTGGATGTTAATCTTAGCCACTAGTTACTACAAATAATGAATGTATGATATGACTTAGCCAAATTAATCTTATCATTAACAAATACAGGTGCGATAGGCATTAGATTTTAAACTGAATATTGTACATTAAAGCAACTAGCATTAAGGGCCTGCCATGCTCTGACGTAGATGACTGTTGGTTCAAAATATAAACTAAAGCTATATTGTCTATGAAAAGTACCAGTTTTTTATAATGCAGGAGGGTTCCTCAGACCATCAATGATAATACAATTAGAACTAACTCAATTAATCCAATTCAATTAACTCAATTAATCAACTAATACAATTAGAAAAGTAATATCACGCAAAACTTAATGTTAGCCCATCGTTCTGGCCATTGAAGGAACATCCATTGGTCCTGAAAATAACACCTAAAGCCTAATTCTGCTGACCCTGCACTATCTGTGAAGAGTTTCAGTGTATCTGAGGTACTCCACTCACTGTCCGGAAAATATACCACCCCATTAAAACTATCTAAAAACTCAATCTCATTATATTTGACGATTCTATAATCAAATCACATTTAAAGATGTTTGTACACTGTCAATATGTAATGTGACAAAATATAAAAAAAATGGATAAAATATGGTTTAATGTCAAATAATGAAGCGATTATTTACTATTACTTCAAAAATACATTGTATACTGTACATATATTCAACTACCTTCAACTTTAAAAATATTTTAATTTTTCATGCTTTGCATACTCCACTACACTTGCCCACCTAATTGATATCAAATGTATTTTTTTATTATTATTTTCTTCTGCTTACAATACTTTGTTGTTAGTTGTTCTATTTATAGTCTTGTGAAAGAATGTACACTCATCGGGCTAGCAATAGATAATATAGCATCAGTTGAGTTCAGAATAAGTTTAATGAATGAAAACTAAAAAAGAATTATTTGATGAAATACGATAGAATAACGGATAAATCCGACCAAAAAAGAAAAAGAAAAAACCTCAGAAAACACAAAAAAAAAACCAACTAAAAAACCCCAGAAAACACAAAAAGTGCAGATAGTTACTAGATATAGCCTTCTCTGATGTCATACCTGATCATGAGTTATCATATTATCTAGATTTTAACGTAATGTGATACATTGTACTTGACAATCAAAATTGTATACCCTATTGAACAATGAAACTATTGAAAAGTCCAGTTGTATTCTATAACTCGCTGCAAGTTTTTTTAGTTTCCCATGGGTTTATTGTCACGGTTTGGTGTAGCTCAAAAACCAGAAAAACAAAGAAAAGAATTAGTCAAATGACATTACAAAAGGACAAATCTTTATCAACATTTTTACGTGGTTATTTACAAATCTGCTCTAGCGTTCTAATTGTTTTTAAAGATAAGCTTGTTTGTTAATTCACAAAACAGGAAATATTTTAACAGTCAAAATATCAACAGGTTTATTAAATAACCGCATACTTAAAACCTATCCTGCCTGTAGATAAACGCTCAAAAATGGGTAAGAACGTGTTTTTTTTTATATTCTGTTAATGTTTAGTACATTATAAAAAGTAATTTAAACCGACGAGCATTGTTTACACACGTAATAATTATGACCTCTATATATCGCTAATTAATCAAAAAAGTAATTTGCAAAGTATATCGTTGAACTCTTTCCTTTGTCGTGGTGAAAACCACTTATCTAATTTTACATTGAGATTATTTTCAAGTTACTAACATTCATAAACAGTAATTAATAATGATTAATATTATAATCTTAAATGGATGAAACATACTTTAAAAATGCAACACACGACCCGTGTCCTTAAACTAAATCATTTAGCATATAACGGTATGAGAACATTTTGATACAAAATGTCAGCATATTTCTTTTATTGACTCTAACTTTTTAAAATTTGATTTTACAATGTTTAGCAATATGGACCAAAGCGTTACAAAATAACGTTTCAAAGTGCAGTAATATCTACCACAACGTCTAGATTTTACTTTTCAAAATAAAAGTAATAGAAAACCTTTTTATTCACTTTAAAAGGTGACAAATTCCGTTGACTTTTTAAAATTGTATCATATTTTAAGAAAGAAATTCAACTGCGTTGCATCATCTGTTACAAATGTGCATTGGGGCGCTTTTCTAAATATCACGGGTATAATATGATTTTCTGAAAATGAGTTTATTCTGCGTACATGTAACAGTAGATCGATGGTGTATATTCACCTAAAATGTTGTTGTAAGATATGTTACATGAAATTCATTTTGTTTGTCCAACACATTCATTTTTAACTCTACTGCTACCCTTTTAATCCCCATATTAGACTCAGACTTCTAAACTTTTAAATTACTAGTATTTTACTGCTACCCTTTCAATCCCCATATAATCCTCTGGCTCACTGCTGCCCTTTCAATCCCCATATAATCCTCTGACTTCTAAACGGTTAAATTACTAGTATTTCACTGCTACCCTTATTATCCCCATATAAGATTCTGACTTCTAAACTATACAATTACTAGTATTTCACTGCACTGGTATTACCTCTGTGGACGTTCATTTTGCGATTGTTGTCGATACTCGGTCGAGATAAAACTATCAAATATATTCAATTCTGCCAAGTCAGGAGAAAAGAAATGTCAACTATATGGATCAATGAGAGACAAACAGAAAATGTACATTAAACATTGAAATAAAAACGCATACACTACGTATCTATACTTATAAATGAAGGCATTTTGCCAATAAACTTCGAAATGCCTGCACCCGAGTAACTGATCACACCTTTGGCATTTCAACATGTGTGAGTTGATGTCCGTAAGGTAGAATTGAATTTTACCTGATAAGTAATTATTGTAAGATAAATTAAAAACCTACTTTCATTTTCGATAAACCAGCCCGAAATAGCAAATATGTGAGTAAGGTGGTGGACACGCTTTGGCGGATCCAAGTCAGTGGGAGTTTGCATCAAAAAATATACTTACAATGAAATAATATTGAATGATTATGTAAAGAGTGAATATATATCCTGGGAACCTATTTCAGGTATACATAAGAATTGAGATTTGACAAATGTTGAATAAATAAAATGAGCCAATTCGTTTCTTGAATATGCGATTTTTGTATTGATGAATAGAACTTTCCTGAACGGGGTAACCAAGAACGCGGTTTGGCTAACTAACGTCATGTTTGAGAATGTAGGATGAGTCACCATGCGTTGTGGGCAGATCGGACATCTGGTTTATACAAAAAAGTTAATAAATAAAATGGGCCAATAGACGCGATTCTATTTTTGATGGAAAGAACTTTTTTACAGAACGGGATGCCAAAAAATGGAGATGACTAATTAACACTATGGCGAAAAGTGCGAACACGTTTTTAAATAACATATACATTTTTTATACCACGACAGATTGGTAGTAAACCCTAAAAATTAATTTGTTGACAGTGTTTTATCTAAATTTCTTATTTTGGGCAAAAATAAGTGAAATTTTTACGGAAGCCCATTTAGGACCTATCAAAAAATATTTTTGAATTTGATATAACGAAGTCTTGAATTTGTTAAAACGAATTTAAATCGTTTTAACAAATTGTGGAATCCGTAATAACGAATTCAATTTGTTATAACAAATTTTAGGAATTCGTCATAACGAATTTAATCTGTTATAACAAATTTTATGAATTCGTTTTTACAAATTTTGAAATCTGTTTTAACAAATTAAATTTGAAAAAAACGAATTCTTAAATTCGATATTTCAAAGTTATAAATCGTATTTTTGGTTTTTAAAATTTGTTAAAACGTATTTTCATCCAATTTGTGATAAAAAATTTCATATATTGCGGGAACAAATTAAACGGGGCGGACTTCATTTGTCCCATATAGGCGTACGTCGAAGTGCGCTGATCAATTGACCAACGTTAAAGGGCAAAATTGCTAATGAAGTAAACCGTTGTAAAAACAAAAATGTAGGAGCATATTGCCACAGCTGTTGGTGTAACCATGGTAACAGATGTAACTATTCCAAAAGACACCTTTCTTTATGGGCTTTGCTAGAATTCCTACATAGATAGGAACTGTTAAATATGTAACAACGCAATTTCACCAGGAGTACTAGGAAATATAGATTTTTTACTGGTTCTGCGCAAAATTTTAAATCAATGCTATCATTCAATGAGCATGCTGATTTATTAACAACTATCTGCATTTTTCATTACATTACATCACCAAACTGTGAGATTACGTCATACTTAAAAAAGCGGTGAATTCCACGCCGGTCTGGCATAGAATTGATTATATTTTATGTAACGTAACCAGGCATTATATAATTATGTGCGCATGCGTGAACCAACTTTTCATCGGGATCGGAGGGACTTCGAACTTATATATGTGCAATAGAAAGGAAAAGAAAATGCAATTTTTATATCATATAGTCATTAAAAGTGATAAAAATGTTATACACCTAAATATTTGAGCGGACAATAAAAGCAATGCTACAGGAAAACAACAGACACATAGCATCAGAGGGAGGTGGCAGCTTTCCCCCTCCCCCAACTTGTTCTTGAACCAAGACTTTTCTTTAATTTACATATAAAAAAGTAAATTAACATGAAGTTGCCACCAAAGGTTTTGGGAGCATATCAAAAATTGAAGTGTAAGGGTGGAAATAAACTGTGAAGTTGAAGTTAAAGGTACACTTAGTCCCCCTACCCCCACTGATTAGGATTTTCAAATTTTTGAGAGTTTTTTTTTTTTTTGCATGTTAAGATTTTTTGGATGGATTTGACCCCAACCCCCTTTTTGCCACAATGCTACGTGCCTGAACAAAATATCATGGTTTCATTACAAACCGTATACCAGTAAAAAAGACTTGGGTTTATATATAAACCAATATTATCTCTTGCATTTTGTGCCGTTCACCAGGTTCTATAAACACCTTAGCTCGGATTCAATTACAAATTCAAGGTTAGGAAGGTGAGTTGGATAATACATTTTGTTTTTCTTTTTCTCAGGGGTAATAAGAGGGGATGGGTGGGATGGTCAGGACTCCGACTCCTTGCAGATCTATCCATGACCAGTCAGTAGGGTCTGTTTGCAAACAGGTCTTTATACACATAAAAAGGGTCATTAAACATATCACCTTGGTTTTTAAACCTATCACCAGGGTCAGTATACCTATCACCAAGGTCAGAATACGTATCATCAGGGTCTGTGTGCCCATCACCAGGTTCAGTATACCCATGAACAAGGTCTCACTACCCATTACCAGGGTCAGTGTACGTATCACCAGGGTCTGTGTGCCCATTACCAGAGTCGGTTTACCTATCACCAGGGTCTCAATACCTACACTGTACCACCAGGGTGTAGTGTACGTATCACAAGGGTTAGTGTGTCATTAACCAGGGTCAGTATACCAATAACCAGGTTCAGTGCCCATATCCAAGGTCTCAATACCTATCGCCAGGGTCAGTGTACGTATTACCAGGGTCAGTGAGCCCACACCAGGGTCTATATAACCATAACCAGAGTCAGTATACCCATCACCAGGGTTTCAATACCTATCAACAGGGTAGGTGTACGTATTACATTGGTCTGTTTGGACATCACCAGGGTCTCAATACCTATCACCAAGGTCTGTAAACTAGTACTCATCACCAGGGTCAGAGTGCATATCACCATGGTCAGTATATCCATCACCAGTATCAGTTTACCTATAATCAAGGTCAGTGTAAGTATCACCAGGGTCTAAATACGCAAAACCAAAGTCAGTATACACTTCACCAGAGTCTCAATATCTATCACAAGATAGGTATTGAGACCCTGGTGATGGGCACCCAGATCCTAGTGATATGTATATTGACCTTGGTGATATGCATTGAGACCCTAGTGATGGGCACACAGACGCTGGTGATACGCACACTGACCCTGGTCATATGTATTGAGACCCTGGTGATGGGTCTACTGACCCTGGTGATTGGCACACAGACCCTGGTGATACGTACACTGGGCAGACAAACCCTGGTGATACGTACTCTGACCCCGGTGATAGGCATATAGACCCTGATGATACGTACACTGACCATGGTGATAGGTATTAAGACCCTGACGATGGTTAGGTGGATTTCTGGTTATGGGTATACAGACCCTAGTGATGGGCACACAGACCCTAGTTATATTTATTCTGACCCTGGTGATGGATAAACTGACCCTGGTGATGGGCACACAGATCATGGTGATACGTACACTAACCCTGGGGATAGGTTTTGAGACCCTGGCGATGGGTATACTGACTCTAGTTATGTGTATACAGACCCTGGTGATGGGCACACAGACCTTGGTGAGGGATCATGGTTAGATCTACAAGTAGTCGGTGTCCTGACCACCCCTACCCCCATAACCCCTGACAAGAAAAGAAAAACAAAATATATTATCCTTCCCTCCCCCTCCTTACCTTGGACATTTTTTAATTGAAACTAAGGTTAGGTGTTAATAGAACCTGGTGAATGGCACAATACAGGAGATAATATTGGTTTATATATAAACCCAATTCTTTCTTACTAGTCTTACTAGTATATGTAACGAAACCATGATATTTTGTTCAAACATGTTGCATAGTAGAAAAGTAAAAAGGGAGGAGACTCACACAAAAATTCTTTACTTGCAAAAAAAAAAGAAATACTTCTCAAAAATTCGAAAATCGTAAACCGTGGGGGTAGCTATAAAAGGCTTAGTGTACCTTAAACTTCAATTTCACTGTTTATTTCCTCCCTTTCACTTCAATGTTTTACATGCTTTAAAAATCATGGGGGCAACTCCATGTTAATTCACTTTTTTATATGTAAGTTTTAGAAAATGTTTGCTTCGAGCAAAAGTGGTTGGGGGGGGGCTCCCCTGTCTTGCGGGCGCCCCCCCCCCCCCCCCCCCCCCCCCCCCCCCCCCCACTTCTTTGAAGCTACGTACCTGTTGTTTTCCTGTAACATTGCCTTTATTGTCCGCTCAAATATTTAATCAATTTCTTTTAGCATAAAGCAAATCTACATAACATTATTATCACTTTTAATGACTATACGATATAAAAATCGCGTTTTCCCTTTTTTTTATTGCACATACATGTGTATATCAGTTCAAAGTTCCTCCAAAAAGCTTTCGAATTTCCTCCCAAACGTTTACCGATCCCGATTGGAAGTTGGTTTATGCATGCGCACATCCTAGTTATAATGCCTGGTTACGTTACATAAAATATTATCAATTCTATGCCAGACCGGCGTGGAATTCACCGCTTTTTTAAGTATGACGTTATCACAGAGTTTGATGATGTAATGAGATGAAAAATACAGATATTTGTTAATAAATCAGCATCCACATTGATTGATAGCATTGATGTAACAAATTGTTGAAATTTTGCGCAAAAACCAGTAAAAAATCTGTATTTCCTGGTATTTTTGGTGAAATTGCGTTGTTACATATTTAAGAGTTCCTATCTATGTAGGAATTCTAGCAAAGCCCATAAAGAAAGGTGTCTTTTGGAATTGTTACATCTGTCACCATGGTTACACCAACAGCTGTGACAATATGTTCCTACATTTTTGTGTTTACAACGGTTTACTTCATTTGCCATTTTGCCCTTAAACGTCGGTCAATTGATCAGCGCATTTCGGCGTACGCCTATATGGGACAAATGAAGTCAGTCCCGTTTAATTTGTTCCCGCAATATATGAAATTTGTTATCACAAATTGGATAAAAATACGTTTTAACTGATTTTAAAAACCGAAAATACGAATCATAACTTTGAAACAACGAATTTAAGAATTCGTTTTTTCAAATTTAATTTGTTAAAACAGATTTCAAAATTTGTAAAAACGAATTCCTAAAATTTGTTATAACAAATTGAATTCGTTATTACGGATTCCACAATTTGTTATAACAAATTGAATTCGTTATTACGGATTCCACAATTTGTTAAAACGATTTAAATTCGTTTTAACAAATTCAAGAATTCGTTATATCAAATTCAAAAATATTTTTTGATAGGTCCTAAATGGGCTTCCGTAGAAATTTGACATAAAGAACAAAGTTCTAAAAAGTGATACCACGCTCTATAAACCCACACTCTGGTTTGAAATAAGATAATAGTCTATTTTTGTTCAGTCAGCTGCAACAAAAAGAATTAAGGCCATGTACGTTTTCATGTGTACATACTCCATTTCAGCTTAGATTTTTATCCCTGTCCTCTCCTCTAAATTTTCAGCCACGCAGTTGCTTTTTTATTTCAATTTTATAGAATATTTTAAGAAAAGCAATGAAGAAAACTTTCGGACACAATAGATAGAAAAATGAACAAAAAAACCTGTTTCAACATATTAAGCATTGTATTATAATATAATATGTGAATTTAATATAATATGTGAATTATTGTTAATCCCCGCGCTTGCGCGGGGTATCATCTAGTATGTTAAATTTTGACAGAAAATAAAATATCACAAATCACAACACATGATTGTAACATTTTGAATACGGAGTGATTGTGGCGAACGCAGCCCTATATCTGGCACTATTGTCAACTACATTCCATTGACTTGTCCCATTCTAAAAGAAATATAATCACACAGAACGCCAGTCTGACGCTCTCGTACACTTGAGCGTATTGCAGGCCACTTCCATGTATCTCGAAGCAGTAGCTAATCTGAAACAAACGGTCCGAAATAAATAATATAACTAACAAATTGAATATGAAAAATTAACTGTGGGGAAAAAAATAATTGGCAGATTTTGTCATTTCATTAGCTTTTAAATCACTTTGTTACAAATTACGAAACAAAATAAAGTTATCACACCAAATTAGCTACACGTACAATTTGTATCAAAAAACTAAACTTAAACTGTCACTTTAAAGGAAAGTACGTACGGTTCTTCTATCATCTGGCCTTGGTTGAATATTTCGTCAAATATACTTTTAATATTTTTATAATTTAAGAGCTAGATAAATCTTGTTTAAATTCGACAACATTAAAACATTTTGGAATACAAAAGTTCATAAAAAGATCAATTGCTACTCATGATATTTTACGATATGAGTCATAAATTAGTCCTAAATTGAGACTTAATCTGAATATTTCCATTTTTAGTTAAGTGATTTAATAAAAAAGACTCAAACGCACATGCAATAATTTATTTGCAATATTACAGCGTATTAGTCTTTATATAATTTTATAAAAACAATCTTTAACATTTTTTACCCATGTTATTGATATGAATTTAAATAATAAATAAATTACTAGACGCGATCGCGATCTCGTTGCGAGAAACGAGAGGTCTTCCGTTTGAATGCACCATCAAAAAGACTATAGGGATAGTTGTTCTTTCCTACCATTTCTTAACACTGAGTCTAACACAGAGCAAAACCAATATCGGATATCTAAAACGATATCTAAAAGTCAAACCAATATTGTAAAATCCGTATTGTGACGTATTGCGATACTCGGACTACTCAATGTTTACGTCAGCTGCTTGCTAGACTCAATCGGCCGGTCACTTCGCCGGCATTAAAGGCATGCCGCCGCAACAATATGCATCAGGTTCCAACGGTGCAACTGCAGAGAGAGAGAGAGAGAGAGAGAGAGAGAGAGAGAGAGAGAGAGAGA
>WFKH01011926.1:31996376-32006944 GCA_016163765.1 Magallana hongkongensis
CATGACTTTGATGCCGGCGATGCTACGAGCGTCTGAATTTAGATAGCTGCTGATAAAAAAAAGACTGTCACAAAGCAGGAAATTAACGATATTTTTAACCAGGCTCTGTATTTGTACTGAAAAAGAAAAACCAATATAATTTTGATTTATGATAAAATTTAAACGGGAAACATTTTAAAACATCATTTTCAAGATAAAATCGTAAAACAAACCACAATTAAGAAAGAAAAAACGTTCGACACTCGGGGACTGAACCCGGGTCGCTTGGGCACAAGTCCACCACTCTAACGACTGAGCTACGCGGACTCTCGCTTCAAGACTTTGGAGCCTAAAATCTCGAGAATGCGTGGAAGGATTTTAAAACGGATTTCATATTCTGAAGTTTTGAAGGCCTCTCTATCGAATTCAAACATTAAAAAATTTCAAAACAAAAAAGTTGAAAAATGACTTATCTTTGTTTCCTTCCGGTGACAAACGGAAGTGACGGCGGGTGTTCGGATATGCAAAGGGCACTGCGGCAGACGACTGTCTAGCATCCCTGAAAATTTGAAAGTTCTATCTTAAATACTTTTGAAGAAAAATCGTGAACAAGCAGAAACATAAAATTTTTAATAGCTTTTTAAAACCGGATGTAACGACTAAAAAAATTTGGTGTAAAGTTCTTACAAATATAGCCATAAATAAGATCTGCAAGTTTCATCAAAATTGGCTGAAGCGTTTTTGAGAAAACGTGACAGAAAAAAAAAAATAATAATAATAGAAAAAAAGAAACAAAGCAATAACAATAAGGTCTTCCGTTGGAAACGGAAAACCTTAATTAATATAATAGAGGAAAAGAAACAAAGCAAAAACAGTAAGGTCTTCCGTTGGAAACGGAAGACCTTAATACAGGAAAAGAAACAAAGCAATAACAATAAGGTCTTCCGTTAGAAACGGAATACCTTAATAAGCACAGCAAGATATATTCTTGACATCTTATCTATTATATACATTATTTATCTTCTGATATTTGCAGCAGGAGCTATGTTGATCCAACAAATTTCAAGACCTTCAAATGCACGATCAGAGGTAGTTTCAGAAATATTGTTCAATCAGTGAAATATTTTTTTTATGAAGTATTTAGCATTTAATCATATACTTATTACGTAAAATAAAATAAAAAAAAAATAAACTGTACGAATTAATAAATAAAGAGTCATATTTGGTTATCTATTATACCATATTGCCGGAAATTTACATTCATGAAGTAAAATAGGAAATTCATAAAGCAATTCAATTAATTATATGTTATATTGTTCAGTAAAATCTTTTATATTCTTTTATATATTCTCCTCATATCCAGAACCTTCATGAACACAAGAGACATGGATGTGTTGAACCAGACAATGAAGGTACATTTTAGAACACGTCATATGTTATGATAGGGTTAGTCTTTTTAAACAGCTACGAAAACATACATTCGATGTGGGCATGAAGATACGTACTCTGTTTGATTATGTCAAAGTTGCTTTATTACTTATTTATTCTATTTGCCTTACAAACTAATTTAAAAAAAAATCTAATTAACAGAAAAGGTTGTCATGACAAAAATGTCTAATTGAAGAGGTATGGGGCACTATAATATTTTCTCTCGAGATAAACAATGAACTTAAAAATAGTTTATGTGAATATTTTCTTTAACAGTCTTGATGCCGAACATAGTAGCAAAATAAGTAAAAAATGGATTAACCTGATAGTTCGAAATCCGCTGGGTCTTTATGAGGTTTTTTTAATGTATCTCAAGTTCCAATATTGAGAATCAGTGTTAAAGTTCATGATAAATATTCACGATTTAACATGCATAAGTTATCAGTCAAATATACACAAAATCTTCCAAGTTGTAGATTGGCAAAATTGTTAAGGTATTTCTTTATAAGCATGCCTTTCCTGAGATTCGTATCGACGTTTTCAGATCATCTCTTTGTCTGGCGTCCCTGTATGCGTTCAGCCATGGAAATATATTATCTAAATCCAACAATGTGTATTCATATTCAATTTTTATGTCTTTGTTTACTTTTAGAATTTTTGGAAGGTACAACAGGATCAAGACCTACTCAGTCAGAGGTTATTTTTTTTATTTAGAAAGAATAACTCTCTAGAAGATTTTATCATTGAAATAGTATTCATTTCTATTTCCCATAGGTTTCAATAACACCAAATGAGTTAACAGGTTTAGTCCTTGAACTATAGTAGGCAAACGTAGATTTATTTGTTTATATCTCGATATTGATGTATCTTATTTAGTCATAATTAATATTGCTAAGTTAATGCTCTTCGGTAAAACAATATCTACTAAATTTTCATGTATGTAGAACCTACATGAAAAAAGAAGACACGGATACGCAGATCCAGACAACGAAGGTACGTGTAATATATACGCCGCATGTTATTGTAATCATTGCATACAAAGCAGCAAAAGAAAATATAACCCTTGCATCAGGAGTTCGATATGGACATTCGTACATTTTTTATTTATGTTTCTTGTTACTTTACCTGATATTGATGCCTTAAATACGGTCTCACTAAAGCATATGTGGTTTAAATTGCACCTGAATAACGATAAAAGTTGAGAGGAAAATGACCAATAATAAAAAAAAATGCGTGACTTATATGCATTTGATTTATAGTAATAAACTAATCTTGCCCCACCAGCTTTCTAGTTCAAGGTAATCACACTCACTGTTAAGACCATTGTATTGAAAACTGTTCTTATAAAACAATGTTGGTCAATCAGTTACTAAGATACCTTACATCTGTTTTGACAATTTCAGAGGGAGTACCAATAGAACTAATTCAATATTGGTTTTACCAATCAGAACAATTTCCACGTTTTCAATACGTTTATAACCAAACTAGGGATTGCGAATCTCGTATTGAGGAGGCAGGAATGGGAAGAATCCGAACACATCAAATGTCTAAAAACGTCAGTATCAAAATAGGGATCATTGGCGAACTCACGGACAAAGATTGTAGCCTCATATCGAAGAGAAAAGGTAGTGAAAACTGATATATAATTGTATTTATACATAGTCTTACCTTAACATATCTTTTTCGTTGAATCAACTGTAAGGAATTGTAAATTGATAAAAGATTTTTAAAGTGTAGAAATTATACATTTAGGGAAAAGAAATAACCCAAAAGGCAAAATAATTTGGAAAGCACAACCACTTGTTTGCTTTTCAGAATTATGGGTAAGTGACATATCTGTTTGCATATATTATATTGTTTGCCACGCATAATAACGTCAATCAATGATATCTTTCACGTTTAAAGATTTATTCACACCTAAGTTTAACATCGTTTACATTTCACATCCTTTTGCAAATGGTGATGATTATAATTATATAAAAAAGTAATACTATGAACGTATTATATTTGGCGAGTACAATATTAGGCGCAAAATAGTTTTTGAACAAGTTGGCATGAAGTTGATTTAGCGTATTCCTGAATGTGACTATTCTTATACATATATGCATGGCATTTAGCGATGTACTTGATTAAGCGGAAGCCGAGTTTCGCCAAAAACGCTAAATAGAATATACAGCCAAATGTAATACGTTTATAGCATATAATGACATGCACAATGTCTAAAGTTTTGTTATTTTTAAATGAAAACGTGAAAAATTTGGACATTAAGTGCGTTGATTTATCAGAAAAAAGAAAAAAAGAGAAAAATATTTCTTATAAATCAATTTAAGATAACTATTAAAGCAGAGCAGTGATAGAGCATTGAATTTTTGTATAATTTTCAAGTCATTTTTTCTTGCATAATTTTTATCAATTAGTTTTACTTAAAGCAATATGAGCTGTATTTTTTAGAATTTTATTTTGCTGCAAAAACTTGCTAGTATGATAAGTCTGCATGTAACTTAAACTTTTATGATAAATAAGATTTGAAAACATCATTAATTTTTGTGAGAAGAAAGATTTCTCTTCTAAGGAATATATAGCAGATCAATTTTTGTACAGGACGACAATAATTCAATTTTGCTCCAATTTAGGCTTCTTAACGACTTTTTCCACAAAAATATGGCTAACAGAAATTTAAAAACCATGATATTTTTTGTCATTTTAGTAGAAAATAACATTTTCGTAAAAAAAAATAATTGCAGCTCATATTGCTTTAACAATTATTATCAATTTTTTTTTCATTTTTAAGAGAGATAACTTGCGTCTCCAACGTGCATGTCATAAGATACTTATCAAGTCAGGTACCTTAAGCGATACACACACAGCGGATGATTCAATTATCATCGTTGACCACAACAAAAAGCAGATTAAAGATGCAATAACCACATGTTTGGAAGAACCGCTTCATCAAATGTTACAAGATTGGTTGAAAGTTTTAAAAAATGAGCCTTCAAAAAAAAATACATCAGGACTTACTGCTGAAATAGAGGCTATCTGCAAAAACATGAAGGTTTCCTCACTTTTTTCGAGTCTTGATACAAACTCCATTGTTCCAGAAGATGTAAAAGACTTCCTTTTTGGGTAACTTTTTCTATCAATCATTTTTTAAATTCAGTTGGTAAGATAAATATGACTATACATGATAACTTATTGTCCGGCGTCCGTCCGTGTGTCTATCTGTCTATATGTCAGTTTGTCTGTCTTTTTGACGTCTTCACTTTCTTCTTCTCCTTCTCAAAAAACTTCCAAAAAACCCATTTGGCCAAAAAACCTCTGAAACTTACGTGGACACATCCTCACGTAGTGTAGATTCACGATTGTTAAAATCATGAGCCCTGAGGGTAGTGGGGCACGATTGTGTTGGATTTTTTTTTTTACATAGGAATATTTAAAAAAATCTTTATAAATCGTCTTCTTAAAAAAACAATTGACTACAAAAGCTTTAACTATTGAAGCATCAGAAGGAAGTATTGATTCAAGTTTATTCAAATTATGATTCCTGTGGGAAGGGTCTGATCACAATTGGGGGAGGGGGTCAAATTTTTACATAAGAAAATAAAGATGGAAAAAAATGTTTAAACCGAACAGAAAAGTTGTAACGTGTGTGTGTGTGTGTGTGTGTGTGTGTGTGTGTGTGTGTGTGGAAGCATTATTTGTGATATAAATTCAACTTTGTTCAAACCATGATCTCTAGGGATAGGATGCGGAGGGGGGGGGGCGTGAAAATTTAGATAGGAATATCAAGAGAATAATCCTCTCAAAAACCAAAAGGCCTGAAAGGCTGTTACTTTGGAAACACCCTCTTTTCGTGTAGATTTAGATGTGTTCAAATCATGATTTCCAGGGTTAGGGTGAGGCCACAATTAATAGGGATTGAATTTTTACATAGGAAATCTTTTTCTCAAAAAATCAAATGTTATGATCTATAGTATTGCTGTGGATTTTTTGTTTTTGTTTTAAGCGAGTACCTAATTCAGCAATTGGACTGTTTTTGTCTAATCTTGAGAGTATAAAATAGGCAAAAGCCAAAATTTTATCAATTTGATTTAGTTAACGACATATATAATCTTTATTATTATAAGAGCTGCATTTCTTTGTATTTTCATGCCATGCGGTTGATAAAAAATCTTCTGAAAAAAAAAGTCTGTGTAAAAGTCCACACATGTCTAATTTGCACACACTGATAGCAAAAAGCTTGCCTACGCGTATCAGGAGCTTTTAAATAAACCTTTTTACATATTAAAGTGAATAAAATAATGATTCGTTTTTTTCCACACTTTGCTCTGATTTCAATATCATTTAATAAGTACTCTTTGCAGATGATGCATCAAAACATTATTAAATGAAGGAAATTTGAGGATAGATTATATATTTGAGTTATTCCATAAATATACTTTTAACCACTGTTCATAAAAAAGAGATGGTAGTTTTGTAAATAAATGAAAATTAAAATAATATAAACAACTAGACTCTTGTTGCAAAAGCAATAAAAAGGTCTTCCGTTTTGATATACATGTATCAATTTAACTATTAGACATTGCTTCTCTCACGTAGAAAAAAATGGATATGACAATAACTGTGATTGAAATATCAAGATGTTACTTCCATGTTGAACAACAACGAGAATGTAAAAAATCAAGTTTTGAAGTTCTTTCTGTGACGACCGGAAGTAACGCCTAGACCAAACCAAGCATGTTAAACATTTTCACAATCATAAGTCAATCTTCCCTTAAAGTTTTGATGTTCACATTTCTACTAAATCTGAGATCTCTTTGAAACAAGTTTTTGATGTTCACATTTCTACTAAATGTGAGATCTCTTTGAAACAAGTTTTTTTTTTACCGGAAACGGGTGAACGGAAGTTATTAATGAAAATAAAAACAGTACTTCTTGTTCAATTGGCTAGTGTTAAAAACATGATTTGTATGAACCCTTCCGGTGAGAACCGGAAATGACGGTTGACAAAATGAAACCTGTTTGAAACATCTTCAATAAAATATATATCAAGCATAAACGTTTTGTGTCTCAATTACTTACAGTGACATATCTCACGGGTATCAAATTTGGAAAAGGAAATCTACCTAAGGTATTTGAGATATCTCACAGGAAGTAAAATTTGTTTGCTGATTAAACATTGTATACATGAGTTATATAAGAATTTATACTGATATATGCATTTCGATGTAAAAAAAAAAAAATAATAAGAAAAAACATTTTTTAAGTGCTTCCGGTGACGACCGGAAGTTATGCCGAATTATACAAAATAATGTAAACACATGTACATACATATGTCTATCATCCCACAAAGTTTGGTTGTTCAAGTCAATACCATTTTTAAGATCTTGAGGAGTCAAGGTTTTCTGTCTCGGGACAGGAAACGGACAACCGGAAGTGCTCAATGAAAATGAAAGTTAAATTTGTTTTAATACTTTGGACAACAGGACTTAATGGCTTATCAATTTATCTAAAATTGTCAAAGAAAAACAGTTAAACTTTTAAACAACTTGATTTGTTTGAACTCTTCTCGTGTGGACCGGAAGTGACAGTTTTCAAAATGAAAACAGTTAAACACATCTCCAATCTAATGTCTAGCGTCCATGTAAGTTTCATGTCTTAATCATCTACAGTTTCCGAGATCGCGCTGTTACAACATTTGTTTAAAAGAGACTACCTAAGATATTAACATCAATATAATAATTGCGAGTTATGTTCATTTTTGGATGTGATTTAGATTGAAAATAAGAAATAGTCGGATTGCATGAATATTTTCTAAAGTTATAATTTATTAGTGATTAATGCGTTCCTGAATTAAAATTTAGATGATTTATTAATATCTTTGTCATAAAAAAAACCTCTCATATATCCATCGCCTGCTAAATGTAATATTTTCAAGTAATACCACAATCAATCATGAATATGATCTTTCAAGTAACGAATCATTATTAAACGATGAAATAAAAAAAATAAATAACGATGCAGCCATACATTTAAAACAAGCATCCAGCAGTCATAGATGATCAATCGATTAGTCAATCAATTTATGTATTTAACGCTTGCTGACTCATATTGTTGTTTTATCGATGCTGATATTGAATCATAGACATGTTTACAATGATTTGCAGAATGCCTTATGTACATTCGTTTGGAATTTGGATGGATTCATCATTCAAAGTTTTTGTGAGTAAAACTAATGAAAAAAGACTGCGGGATGACTTGACAAAGATGAACCCTTCCTTTTTCAACAAATATAATATAGAGATAGAAAAAGGAAAACTTAAAGACAAACTGTCGCATCTTATGCAGGGCGATGAAATTCAAGTGAAGATACCAAATGAATTGGATGATCAAAATTTTCACGCAGGTACACTTGGCGGAATTGTCACAAAAGCTAACGACAAAAGTAAGAAATATGCATTGACTTGTAACCATTTATTTCCCAAGGTGGGCGTTCGTGCATACAACGAAAACTTTGAGGACATAGGGATCTGCTTGTATACAACGAAAGAAAAATCTTGTGACTTTGCTGCGATTGAAATTGAAAAGCCGTTCTCAGAAAATTGCGATGAAACCTTTCAAAACGAAGACGGGAAAAAAACCAACGCACAAGTATTTTCACAAAGTTTAACAAATGTGGGTATTGTGCATAAAAAAGGAGCCGCCACAAAGGTGACAAAGGGTATAATTTTTAGTTCCGAATATTATGATAAGATATTTGACGATAACAACAGGGAGCATGTGTTTTTGGTAAAAGGAATTCCAGGAAACTTTTCTGAGGATGGGGATAGTGGATCGCTTGTTTTTTCCAGACCGAATGATGCGCAACAAACCTGCGTAGATGTCTTGGGTATGGTATATGGCAATAAAGTCAGAGTGTATGATGATGATGATGATGATGATGATGAGCAAAACAGAAAGACTGAAAATAAACCAAACAAATCAGATGGTCTTGAAAACAATGGAAATGAACATAAAAGAACTGGTGAAAATTTGGATGATAACAAAAGTTTAAAAACGTCTTTTTCCCACGAGAGCGATGTTGTACACTGTAATACCAAAGAAGATGACAATATATCTAGCTGTTATCGAATTCATACTGCTCTTGAACTTTTCAAACAAAATCAAGGCGAAGAAGTAAAATTCAGGGATGATCTATCGTTATCATCGCCTTCAACGTCGCCAGTATTATCATCAGAATCTGATGAGTCCCCTGAAGAAACACCTTAAGAATAAAAAAGAGAATTAGTTGAAAAGAAAAAAAAAGGAAAAGAAAGCATTACATATTCGAGAATTATATTGAAATGATATTAAATGTAAGATATTGAATGCAGAATGCAAATTAGCAAAAAACACGTTTAATTTAATTTGTTTGCTGTATATTGGTACTTGTAGTCATAAAATATGATGTATCTCTTATATATTAAACTTTTAAAACAAATAGAAAAATTGATTTTTGAAAAAGGTTTGTCAGAGTAAAATTATTCTTTTAAATGGATTTTTTTAATGATAAATCTCTTTTCAAAATTATACTCACGTCGCATAACAAAATTACGTATTGCGTTATGTATATACGTTTTGCAACTTTGTTAACAATGATCTTTTAATACATATCTTCCACAGTGCGACTGGTGTGATTATATAAACTTTTTAGCTATATAATTTGTAGTCTATACGATTGGCTGTAATTGAAAGTTATTTTGTTATTATTTAATATTTTAGTGTTTGTTCTGTTGTCAATATTTTTCTTATATAGTTTTTATCGTTGTTGTCTTAAAGTAGAATATAATGTGCTTAGTATGTAATATTCTAAATTGAAAAAAAAAAAATTGAAAAAAATAATCTCGATGTATATAACAAGATGTACGTGAACAATTATTTAAAAAAATCAAATCGATTATCCTATATAGCGATTGTATCATTTATTTCTTAACAAATGGGAACATGGTAAAAAAAAAGGTTTACCTTAAGGTTCTTATATGAATTGAAGCCGACATTTTTATCACAGATAAGAAAATAAATTTTAACAACCAGGCCTAATTACTTCTTTTTCAACAGTGTGCTAGAAAATATGTTAAAAGTCCATAATAACTAACATATCAAATATAAGATATCTGGCAATTCTCCCTCACGGATTAGGATGTTGAGGATTGATAATGTTTGTAGTTTCGTTTCCCAATCTTTCAAAAACGATGCTATGTGTCTGAAAGTGTAATGTATCGTCACGTTTTTTTATTGTTTGCTGATTTTAATGCAATGATTTTAACTTCTCAAACATTACTATACCATACCATGATTAGACATCTTCCCTTATTGTCTCAATTGTCTGTTATTTGGATAAAAAAATTACACAGTATGGCTTGCGTCTACAGGGAGGCTTCCATTTTAGCGTATCTAAAACTATCCTTTATTATTTTTTTTTTTTTTTTTTTGTCCATAAAAGTAGCCCAATTCATTTAGTTACCGTATATCAGGTTTTTTCCGCGTCATGTTTTTTCCGCGAATCAGAACCTAGAACGGTATATAAAATTTACGCGAATCAAATTTTCACTATTTCAAAGTTCATGATTGTTTAAACCTGTGAAGTAAAAGGGAAAAAAGTATCTAAATTGTCACTCTTAATAATGAAAAATTCGGACAGTAAAACCATTTACACGATTTTCTTATTGTGAAATAATTACCGATAATTATTTTCAAAGACGCAAACAGTCATAGATCAAAAGATCATGTACCGTTATATATACCAGTAGCTCAGTTATAATTAGACATCGGTTTACGCAAGGAAAGTGACCCTTTTAATTAGCTTGTCAATGGATTATTAAATAAACAACGAGGCTTACATACTTGTTATCTGGCGCTTGTCCTCCGATCCCGCAATATCTACCTCTAACTAACAGTTCACCATACTGTAACTTACCCGTTTACTTTTAAGGAAAGAAAAAACACTTTTACAAGAACAAACTTTGTATCAAATTTACGCTGATTTATTTTCCGCGATTCGGAAATCGTCGCGAACAAAGCGGAAATTGGATACACGCGGAAAAAACCTGATATACGGTATATGACATTATTGAAAAGGTTTTATAGAAACCTGTTAGGGTGGTGCTCGGTTTGACACATGTAAG